>OZ010797.1:151907879-152370879 GCA_963932465.1 Maratus speciosus
CATGGAAAACAGAGTAAACTTTGTGTAGCTGTGCTTTTGGCAGCAAATCAAAGTGGTAAAGAAAAGTTTCCTTCTCTTATGATAGGATGATCTAAAACTCGAGGTGCTTTGCTAAAATTAAGTCATTTCTAATGCTGTACAGGTGAAATATAAAGGCTTGGATGGCAAACGTAATTTTTGCTGATTAGCTGATAGGAATCGGTAAAACAATGGCTAAAAGTAAAAAACGCACTCTCCTCTTCATAGACAATAGTAAAGCTTACACTAATATTCCAACTCTAAAAAATATCACTGTTAAATTTTTGCTGCTAAACACGATTTCGAAGTTTCGACCAGGACAACCATTCAACCAGGAGATAATCGTAGCTTCAAAGTTGATTATCGAGCCCAAATTGTGAGAAACTTCTGAATAATATCGGTGAAGGTAAACCTTCTAGCACACCTATCACCATCTTACAGTCAATGCGAATGGCTGTCTGTTCATGGAAAAATGTTACAAAAACAACAATAAGAAATTGTTTCATAATAGCAGAATTTTTAGAGTGTGTAACTTTCAGTGAAACTGAGGAAGTTGATTCCATTAAGCAAGCAACTGAAGAAGGGGAACTGAATCCAGAACAGTGGGAATCGATACAAAAGGCGTGTCACACTGAGATTTCATTCGGAAAATTCTTGAATGTTGGCAATGAGCTTGAAACTTGCGGCACTATGGCGGATGAGGAGATTGTTTCGAGATTTAATGCAGAAATTTCTGATCATGAAAAAATTACAGTGAAAGAAGCTGAGATGGCAGTTGACCTGTTGCGGAGATTTCTTGAATCAAATGAAAATATCAGAACTGGAGCATTTGGTACCATTGCTATGTGAGTGAGAGAAGACTGTGCAATTGCAAAAAGATTCTGCAAGACCGCAGATTTCAATTAAGAACTTTTTCTTCCGAAACAACTGAATGCATTTCTTAATGACGAATTGGATATCATTTAATCAAAACAAGTTTGTGTGTAACACAATTTTGAAATTATATAAGACTTTGAGAAGTGTAATTTGTTAATTATTAGTAGATTATGTGTAGTTTTTGATGAATCTGATTTTTTACAGCAAAAAGCAGTTTGTGAGATTAGATTTTTAAATTTTGTCAAAACCTTGATAACTCGAAACCTCTATATCTCGAATTTTTTTCTCTTTCCAACAGATTCGAGATATCGAGGTTGTACTGTGTTTCACTTTTTTTTAAATTATTATTTTAAGATATACACGTTACTTTAAAAGAAAAATTACAAAATGGCCACTTTGAGCTCTAGACTGGGCAAAGTTGTCAGCAAAGGTAAATGAACAAATCACATTGATTCAGGATGTACCAGGTGATTCAAAAGTCCGGTGCGAAAGTAAAACGCGATAAAAAAAAAAAAAAATTCGATTGGAGAGACATGCGGTTTGCAGGTAAAGATTCAGCGTGGTACAGGCTTTTGTATGGCAACCAACAAAAAATTAGTTAAAAATCTCAATAATAGAGGGCGTTTTTGAAGATAATTCCATATTGCTCACAGGATGCACGGTTTGGATACAAAAAAGTCTATAGCAGTATTCCCTAATGTTTTTGTATCCAAATCTTGCGTTGTGTAAGCAATATGGAATTAATTTATGCAATTATCTGTAATAGAACCCTCTATCATCGAGATTTTAAACTAATTTTTTTTTTGGTGCCATACCACATTGAATCTTTACCTGCAAACTGCATGTTTCTCTGACCCATAGGTATTTTTTTTTATCGCGTTTTACTTTCGCACCGGACTTTTGAATCACCCGGTATATTTAATCAAGACAAGCTAAGCTTAACACAGATTAAGAATACGTATTATGTTTTGTAATATCTTAAGCATTAAATCGTTACAAAATAATATAAACAGAAAGGAGTATCAATATGACGAAGGGAGGAATACAAGTTCTTCCAGCAGACATACAGACGGCAAATGTCGAAAGTAAGCCTTTCTCTGAAGAAGTTATTCCCCAGATCTGTCTTCTTTTTTTTCAAAAAAAAAAAAAAAAAAAAAAAAAAAAAACTTTTGAGTAGTATTTTGCTATGGACAAGGAATAAAGAATTTTTTCCCCGGCAAAGTAGACATCTGGCCATTTTGCCCGATCTCTTTGTGATCACTTTGCCCGAAATGACGCCATTACAAAAACTATAGCCTAGGCTCTAATCTACATGACTTAGCCTTTTCAAACACACGTCATTTAAAAGGTTATTTCATACTGATCAAGCAGTATAAGAGGAAATAATTATAACATTACATATCATTAAGGGGCAATTCCACAGAAAATTCTCATTTTTTTCTTGGGGGGGGGGGGATAAAATTCATAATATGTTTAATTTAAGGGTACGATTGGAAAGTTTGATATTTTTATGTTCTATAATAAAATCATAATAAAAAGGTATTGTAAATTACTGCTTACAAACTAAATTAAGTATCATTATTGTCTTTGTAAAGTCATAATGCTACCGCCAGTTTAACAATAAAAGTTACGTTAGTCACATGTGTAAAAGCCACTTTTTCTTTTTTATTGTTCAAAAATTAATTAAACAAGTTACTGTTATAATTTGTCATTACTTAGTGTTGTTGCGAACATTATATCACTTTTTTAACGGGATAGTTTTGATAATCTTTACACTTCAATGAAGGCAGAAAAAATGTTTGTCTATTTTACGTTACATCAGTTAGAGAATTCTGAATTGCAATTTTGCTAAAAGAGATTGAAATAATCTGCAGTAATTTGGGGATTCAGTCCTTAGTAAGAAATATTTTAAATTGTAAAAATTTGTTCCAGCTTTATTAGTAAACTTTCTGCACAGTTTTGAAAACAAAATTCGATGATCAAGTGCTACGTCAGTTACGATGGAATTGACCTTAGGTATAACCAAGAAACTGTACCACTTGCCGAAAATCAAAAATGCGAAAATACAATAAAATGAGTTAAAAACTAGAAAAATGTAGCTTTCAGCTTCAAAATCGCAGACAATATTTCCAGCATCTGTGACGACTGTTTCGCCCAGTTCCAGCCTGGCGGGGCCACTATACAGAGGAAAAAATTCAAATGCCCCCTTTCCCTCACTGGGCTATTTACATTTTATACCGGGAGCCGGCACAGACAATCACCTCATCGAGTTCAAGGCTGAAATTCCGGAATTATCAAAACACGATACGAATTTTAAAATACAATCGGCTTGCCAAGTCGTATCTTGGTGGAAAACACCTGAAAACTCGATTTTAGCGGTTGACTCATAAGTTTACTATTGCGTTTTCCTGCTCCCTGTTCTCCATGTTTTCATTACTTTTGGGTGCAGGAAAACACAATGGTAAACCTACGAGTCGAACACTAAAATCAGGTTTTCAGGCTTTTTCCACCAAGATATGACTTGGCAGACCGATCGCATTTTAATATGCGTATCGAGTTTTAACTAATTCTGGAATTTCAGCCGTGAACTCGATGAGGTGATTGTCCGTGCTGCCGGATTCCGGTCTATTTCCTTCCCTTACAATTTTTCAACATACATAGACCCAAAGTACCAGAAAATTCCGGCTACTTTTTTGGAATATTACAAACAATATGAGGGTTATTATGAATAACTCTTAACACTACACACCTGACATTTCAAAGTGTAAAAAGAAAAAAAACCTTTTGAAAGTTCTGTTGAATTTTAAACAGCTTTATTTGGATAAAGCAAAGATCTATAACTTTTGACAATATGAATTGTGTCGAAATATAGATATATAATTACAATAAATAAATAAATACATAAGAATACAATAATGAAATGAATAGGAGGTAGAAAATGTTTTTGTTAGGTTTGAGGAAAATCTGTCTGCATTGCGTGAAACGTTTATAGTAAATTTATCAAAAAGGAAAATATTGTTTTCGTGTAAAAACGTAGATATTTCACAACTGCGTAGCTTTTAAAAGGGCATCAAAGTTGTAACTTGCTGAAAAAGCTGAACTATCCGTGTTTTACAAAGTTATTTCTATGTAAATGCACATAAACATGTAGAAATACATATTATCAACGAAAAGTACAAAAAGTAACTTATTTACGTATATAACACGTAAAATAAATACGAAAGTAAAGCTGAAAAAAGCAGGAAGTAGGAATTTTGCTTTTTACCCGACTGAAAAGAAGGGTTATGTGTTTCACGCGTATCTGTGTATGTGGATTTCTTTATACCCTCGAAACATCCTAACGGCTGGATAGATTTTAATGAATGAGGTCTCTATCAATTCGTATTAACGGCCCGATGGTTATAGGCTAGGTTTTCTTTTGATGAATTCAAAATGGCGGCCGTAAAATACAAAATGGCGGTAGAGACGAAAAAAGAAATTTACGCACCCTATTCAGTGGCATATCATTGGATAGGTCTTTCAAAATGAAGATGATGTTTCATTGACTATTTTACAGTCAGAAGCTCCGCTAAAATATTATACAACCTGGAAGTTGTGTATGTATTGTGGATATCTAGCTTTACTGCAACTCTAACCATCATAGACATCTATAGACATCGTCAAAACAGTGTTTATAGATAGGAACTAACAGTTAAACACAACTTAAAAGTCATCAATACAAGTAAATAAAAAAAAGTGGGTAAGTAAGATAAACAAGTAATAAAAAACAAAACAAAAAAAAAAAAATTAAGTCAATTCCTACTTAGGTCAATAAGAGAATTTTTTTTCTTCCATTCTTCTTTCCTTTTGAGTGGCGCTTAAAGTACCTTGATCAAGAAGAGGGCTCTCTCGGTCTTATAATACCTTGATCAAGAAGGGGGCTCCTCGATTATTGAAAATTAATTAACTTAATTTAATTAATGAATTAATATTTGAAAAAAACTGGATTAACACCAAATGTCATCCACTACATTTAAAAAAAAATTATTTGAGCTTGATTGGATGAATAATAAGTATTTTATTAACCCATTCGTACCTGGCGTCCTAATTTTGGAACGCTTTCTTAAAAAAATTCCCATTACAAATGGAATTATGGTATCCTTTCGAAACCTTGCAAAATATATCCTTAGTATTTGTTTTCAATATTTATCCATAAATGGCAGCGCATTTTTAAGAACAAAAATGTGAAATAAATGTTTGTTGTAGCTCAAAGTTCAATTTTCTTGAAATAAAATGGCGCGTAAGAAAATGTAAGATATTTTTTTATCAATCATTTATTTTTTTATCGATCATTTTATAAGTGGCATTATTTATAAGACGAAACATTATTTTAGAATACGTATTTTTGCATTTTTCAGATTTCTATTTTTTTGCTCAAATTTGAACCTTTATATATCGTCCCAATTTTGGGACGCTAGGCACGAATGTGTAGGGGTTTTATCCGTTACTGTCTATACATTAAATGTATGTTTTATGCCATTTATTTTGTTACAAAATGGTTACATACCATTCGTATTATTATTTGGCTATAAAATTAATATTCGGATTATTATTTGGCTATTCTTTGTTATTACTATAGGGGGATAGTGGCTGGACTCGGTTCAAGAACAAGAAACCCACCCCTCCCCACCCTTAGCTATTGGCTTAGTAAAAGTTTATATCATACCGTTATGTTTTGTACTAGTTTAGTATTTGACATCCTGAGGTTATTAAAATATATACAATAGAACCTCGATTATCCGACGAAATTGGGACCGAACCGACAGCGGATAATCGAAATTTCCGGATAATCGGGAATTTATCAATAATCATCTAGTTGTCTGAGCGAAGCGAAGGCTAATACTCAGCGACACATACAGCTACGATGGATATTAACGCCATGTCCTACTAAATAAAAAGCCTAATAAAAACCTTTCGTCAAGCATAACTCAAAAAATATTTGTTGGATTTCGTTTCTGATTGCACCAGAAGGTACCTATGAGGGTCGCCTACTGAATGCACCTACTATGAAAAATAAGTTCCAAACCGTTTAAAAATTATATAGAAAAAACTGATAAAAAAGCACAATTTATCTGCATACGTCACAGAAATTTGGTGTGCGTCCACTTTCACCGGTTGATGTTTTCGTAGACAACTGGTTTGAACACATGGAGTAAATAAAAAGAAATACGCACGCAGTAATATTGAAGTGCCATAAAACATATTTAAATTTAATAAAACTGGAAAATAAATCTGTTTGTTTTTCTATTTAAAAGAAAAAAAAAAGGTATAAAAACTTTGATTTGAGATTTTCCGATAATCTCTCAATAGCATTTTTTAATCGCCAAAAGCATATTTTATATTTCGCGTGTGAAAATTAGAAACAATTACAGTAAACTTTCTGTAAAGCGGACTCTGTGTAAGACGGAAATCTGCCTAACTCGGAAAGATTTTCAAGTCCCTGCGAATCTATAGACATAGAGTAAAAATTCCCTAAGGCGGAATATTGTCTACCACGGAAAGTTTCCCCGGTCCTTATCGATTCCGCCGTATACAGAGTTTACTGTATATGATGTGCAATAAAATATTTTGCTTTATAGCGTCATTTCTTCTTCTTTTCTTTTTTTTTTTTGTTTTTTACATGCTTTCTTTTAACTTACAATTATATTTGTCTGTGGCACTCAAATCTTGTGATTCATTTTTCCCCCACTTCCTGTTCACATAGAGTTTTGAAATTTGGAATATATATGTATTCCTGAGGTCAATATATGAATTCGACATTGATTTTTTAAATTCGATCCCTAAGGCGGCAACAGTAGGGGGGGGGGGATGAATTACTTAATTGTTACGCTCGATTTTCTATAGAAAAATCAGCATTAGCTTCAACAATGAGCATTTGTTGAAAAGTACTAATGACAGGGTTACCACGATATCGCAAACTTTGGCCAACGTGGCGAAATACCGCCAAATTTGGTTCTATATATGAAGCCAACTTAGAAATAGCTGGCTAACTTGGCAAAATTCCCATTTAAATCCATTTATCTTCCATAATTGAACTCACCGAATTAAATACCGAAAACACCGAAAACTCCGTGCATTTAAGGGTTTTTTCAAGACTTTTCTAATATTTAGTGCATTTAAAAATCATATATACTTTCTAAATTTTTGGGAATTTTAATGAAAGCATGATTTTCAAAAAAAACAATTTCCATTTATATTAATTTCTTTTTAGTCTTTAAAAATGAAATTGGTACTTTGACTGTATAAGGGCCTTGGCGAGGTAGAGAAAATGGGTTTGGCGAGACATGTAAGTTTCTTATGCGTATTTTCGGGCAACTTATTCATTGTTTCATATACTCAAGCAATTTTTTAAAGATTTATGCAATTTATTTTGTGTTAACAAGCCACTTACCTATTTTTATATACAAACAAAAGTAAATTGTATATAAAAAGCAATGATATTATATATATATATAAATAAAACGTTTATGTTTATGGCACAGATGCCGTAAACGCACTGGATTTGGCGTGCGTTCTGGGTTTGGCGAAAACGTCGTTTTCGAATACCAGTTACATATAGCGTGCTATAATAGTACGTTATTTTTTATATCAATATGAAAACAAAATAAAGTGATAAACAAAACATTTTCTATTCTTTTTAAAAGTAAATAAAAATCAATAAATGATATAATTATAGAACAAAGTAATTTATAATAGAGTTATATATGGTTATATCAGTGGTGGCTTGTGACTGACATTTTGGGGGGCACTAAATCCATAGCTGCCAAATTTATTCTTCTCTTAGCGCTATTGCTTTAAAAGAAATCTTTGACATATTTGTTGGCAGAATATTCGACCATTAAACAAGGTAATCTTTTTCTTTCAAAAAATAATGGTAAGAAAAGAATAATAATGACCGCCTAGTGCCCCAAAATATGACAGTCACGAGCCGCCACTGGTTCCCATGTCAGACAAAGTAACGCCACTTTGGCGCCAATTAGGTACCTCGGTGCGTATATGACATCTGTGCCATATTTACTTGTAAAAATAAGCATAAACGGTCATCAGGTTTGTTTTCATAGCTATTTATATCTTATTGCAACAAATCTTCCTTTTTGAGGCGAAACTGCACAAAGATTGAAAAAAAACTAGAAAACGGGAAGTCTGTTTTTTCAGAATTTAGTGTCACCTCGATGAAAATAAAATATATAAGTATGAAAGGTACAAAACATATTTCAGTTTTAAGATTTAAATCACACGCTTTTATTTTGTACAGAATGACGTCATCCGCATCCGCTGAAGAATTCCTCATTTACGATAAAGTCTTAAACAACTTCTACAGTAAAGAACGCATAGACCGTCACTATCGCTGAATAATACACAAATCCCAAAAAAGGATGTCGTCATTCAAAAAACTCTACAAAAAAATCGCTATCTCATGATTCATATGCTCTCATTTGTTTGTAATATTAATATAGATACTTAAAATTAAATTTTGAAAAAGAAATCATTCATTTATATTTTTTCAAAATAGCACGTATTTTAATTACAAATTTTTAAGTTGTTAAGAGAAAAAAGGCAACAAAAAGGTATAATTACTATGTTCCAACTATTTTTCCCCTACTTTCTACAGAAATGGAGTACTTGAGTTGCCAAAATTAAACAAATGGCGCTAAAAACTACAAAAAATTAATATTTCAAAAATAAATCGAGATGCAGTTTTCAAACAAATTGCACTTAAAAGTACTTTTTCTCCCCAATACGACGGCATAAAAATTGAAAATGTGCGATGTTTAGAAGTTAAAAATCTTAAAATAGTACAATAGAGAAGATTAAGTTAAATTGAAGTTAAATTGCAGTACAGTATTTGGTAACTTAGTTATCCCGTCGACCAAAAATCTATTGCCAAACTATAAGATTGAATACTAATAATGGTTGATCGTAAATGTCGCATTCTAAGTACCTTATTACCATGCATTTAATGCTTTTCATGGTACTTCGCTGTTATATGGACTTTGGCGCTTTTGTAAAAAGCACGCAATTCGGGGTTAAGAAAGTTATATTTTTTGCCAAATGACTATGAAAATAAAACAAAATAAGTATTATACGGGTTTATATATATATATTTAAAAATGCATGTGCTAACACGTATTAGATAAGTTATTTATGTTTGTATATAATCTAATATATAAAAAATGAAAATTTGTCTACCAGCCTGTTTGCAATTGTATACAAGTCGACAGTTTGGAAGCCAAAATTGTGAAAAGATACGTACATGTGTATTAAAACACGACCGAGGCAACTAAAGTAATCCAGAATGGAAATAATTTATAGTTAATTTTTAATTAATAAAAAACCACCAATTTAACATCAATTTCTTATCAAATTTAAACATTTTTCGTTATAGCAGTTGCCAACAATTAAAATACACAATAAAATTCTTACTACAACAATTAATTTTCTACTGCAAGATTTCCACGCGAAAAATGAAAACGAAATAAATAGTTTGCCGAATTTAAAAAAAGGTGTATATTACGTCATAACTTTTCTATTGCAAGATATTCACATGGAAAATGAAAATGAAATACATAGTTTGATGAATTTAAATGAAAGTGAATATAACTTCATAACTTTTCTATTTCAAGGTTTCCACGTGAAAGAGGAAAATATTACGTCATATTGGAAATATAAAGGACGTGGTGAATGTAGTATAACGTCATATGAGTGTGAAAAAACGTATTGAAGCATAATAAAAACCCGATTATGGAAATATTGGCGTATTTTAACATTATTGCTCCAATTATAAATTGAAATAAGTTCATTTATAGCTGTATTCTTTTGCGTCTCTTATATACATTTATACATTTTTATATTATGTTTTCATTTGATTCGTGCTTACAACACTTCGACTGCTTTTTTAAATGTTTGTTTTATCTTGTATGTTAAATTTTGAAATTGATTTTTCAGAACAAACATCCTTCAAATTCTGCGCAACGCCGGGCACTTTAGTTTGCAACAGATAAATGGCTTTTGTATCTGTATGTCTAATGCTAATATTATAAAGCATTATAATATTATAAAGTGCACAATATTATTAATATTTGTACTTTTGTGAGGTGTTATCTCTGAAACTACATAGCCAACTTAAAATAATGTTGGTGGCCATCTCTGCTCCGAAAAAAAGATTGTATTTTATGTCAGTGCAACAATCTACATCGCTGCAGGAGCAAAAAAGTTCTAAAATTGTGATTTCTGTGACATTGATTGGGTTAGAAACTTTAAATTCGGTACGGTGGTTACTTTTAAGATACTTGTTATGAATGCTCTCTAAAAGGTTCGAAAATTCAATTTGACAGATAAACGTAAAAATTTCTAGATAGGTTCTAAATTATGATTTATTTGGAATACTGAAATTTCTGGGATACTGTTGGGGTTAGAAACTATAACTTTGGCATGGCAGTAATCTATAAGATGTAAATGCTCGTTGTAGAACTAATTCTAAAAAATCGAAAGACTAAACAAAGCGGAAAAAGATCTAAAGATGATCTAAGTAACGAAGTACATGGAATTGTTAGGAATATAAACATGAAAATTGACATGGATGTATTTATCATGACGTAAATTCTCGCAATAGAACAATTTCTAAAAATGTCGCTATATAAAACACTGCAGAAACAAAAAAACTTTCGAAAATTTTCAATTTCTGTGTTACTGCTGAGCCCAAAAACTTGAAGTTTTGCTTCTGGTTAGTTTTAAAATATAAAATTGTCTCTATGAATGGTTTCTAAAGCATTTAAAATTTAAAAAGATGAAATGAACGGAAAGTGATCTCAATTACCATTAATTTGGAATTATTAGGTATAGCAACTTTAAATATTTCATAATGTTACATTTCCTCCACAAAACATGCAATTTAAATGCAACAAAACTGATAGATACCCACCTAGCATTAAATAAATTGTGTAAATATTGAATAAAGACCTGTATGAAACAGTTAGTAGGTTGCCCAAAAGTACTTGTTAAAGAGTTCCTTCTCTAGGCTTTTCTCTCTCTCGCCAAGGCCACTAACAGAGGGAAGTGCCGTTTTAAATGTGATATCACTTTTTTTTCTGATTCATTTATCTAGACATTTTATCATGTCATATTCTTAATTGTCATTAGTAGATTTTTTATATATTAACTTATTTTGATGAAATTTCATAATCGGGTTCATATTGGCGTATTTTAGCTTGCATGATTTGCTGAAAAAATATGTATGGATTTGTAAATTACTCCAAAAGACACTTTGACAGCTCAAAGGTTATGCAGACGATATATTCAGATTTTGTGTCATACTTTATGTTGCAATCATTGCCGATTTCCTTTATTTAATACATGCTAAATACAGCTCAACTTGTGCAGAATATGTTTGAACACAAAACAATACAGCGTATGTAGTGCCCAGAATACACTCATTATTTAAATCCGATCGAGCATATCTAAAACATACTCTAACGACGCATTGCATGCCACTGTTGATGTGTTCGGTACTTTGATACTATATCAGATCTTGAAGAGAGAATTCTTTATCTCTTATCGACAACCTCATTGCATCCGTGGAAAGCAGATATTGTACAATATTAACTATTCCGGGGGAGCACAGACCATATAAAGTATAGTCCATTCTTTTTAAACATCATATATTTGTCATTTAAAGTTACTCAAATTGGTGCGGGGCTTCTGATTATGCTCTTGACATCATTTTATACAGTTAAAATTTCAATATATGATAATTTAGTGTTTCATTTTCTATTTTACTTTTAATACTTTGCGTACTTTCAATTTTATATCCATGCATGCCTATCTTGCATGGTTTGCTTTCCCATTTTTAAAACAGTGTGTACGAATTTATATGTAAGATTTTGTAATTCTACGATTCGTTTATTTTCATCATTTCAATTTATCGCAGTATATGGACAATTAAAGATAATATCTCATTTTCTTTGCTTCCACATGTTATTATTAAATCTCAGCAATATCGCTCAGACTAATCCCTCTGTGGGAAGTCGTAGTTTAATATGTGATATCGTGATCGAACTGCTATTAGGAGTATTTAAACTGCTTAATAAATATCTAAATTTAAATTATACATGAAAATAATTTTATTTTTTCGAACAGGGACGTGTATACAAAAAAAGGGGGGGGGAGTACAATTATACCGGGATCGGATCTTGCGGGAATTCAAGCTCATTTCAGTGGAATTTGAAGAAAGGGGAGCCAAAATGTTTATCTCTATTCGTGGTTTGGAAAGGAACGCTTGCATACACAAGGAATGTAAAAGTAAAAAAAAAAAAAGTTGTAAAAAATTTAGGATATCGACATCGGTTTACGGAGAGTTCCGGTTAAACGAGGGTCGGATAATCGAAGTTCTACTGTACCATATATACTCGTGTATAAAACGAAGAATTTTTGACAAATTTCTGCAAATAAATTGGGGTGTAGACTTATACACTAGTAAATTACAAAAGCCAAAAAAAAAAACCCCTTCGAATATTGCAAAAGTCTGATTTTTTATGTGTATAATAAAATAATAGATAAAATATACAAATAATAATTTATTATTAAAAAAATTTCAATGATTTGTTTTTGCTTACTTACTAATTTTTCTCATTAGTAAGTGAAATCTTTGGTTTGATTTTGTGCGAAATTGAAGCAAAAAGTTATGGGGGTCAACATACGCGAGTTTTTGCAGAATTTGCATTCAAAATTTAGTGAATCGGCGTATATGTGAGTATATACGGTATATATACTCTATTAGT
This sequence comes from Maratus speciosus, assembly GCA_963932465.1. NCBI lineage: Eukaryota > Metazoa > Arthropoda > Arachnida > Araneae > Salticidae > Maratus > Maratus speciosus. The sequence goes on from OZ010797.1 coordinate 151,920,590, forward strand.
AATTATTGATTATTATAAATTTTTACTATGCCAATACCTTATGGTGAGGAGGAAGGGGTCTTGTTCTTGAGCCGAGCCCAGCCCTACACCCCCCCCCCCCTTTATAGTAATAATAAAGAAATTTTTATAGTCAAATAATAACCCGAATGATATATAACCTTTTTGAAACAAGTTAAATAGCATAAAACATAGATATAATGCTTAGACAGTAACATAGAAAACCACCACCCGTTCGTGCCTAGTGTCCCAAAATTGGGACGTTTAGATTTTTGAATGTTAAATAAATATTTTTTCAAAGAGAATTTTTTTATTATTTTTTAAGTTCATTTTATACCATTTACTATAATTAAGCACAATATTATGTTGAAAAAAAAATTCAGGCACTAATGGGTTAAAGATTGAAAATTTGATAGCAGGAATTGAAAAAAAAAAAAAACTGTTTCACATTGATGATAAATAATTAATTAGTTCGCTTTTTACGCAGTCGGGTTTTTCGATTTTTTAAATTTAATTGTTCATTCTGAATTTAGTGTCGCCTCCGATGAGGAAAAATTAAATATTATTACTACGATGTGGAATCCGTCGAATTTTGACGAAAGAAAATGTTTAAGAAGGAATTGCTTTAATAATTTATAATAAACCTACAAAATTAGTTACAATAAAAAATGCATATTATATTGGTTCGTCTAACTCTCAAACAAATATTATTTTAACCTAAAGGTCACTGCTCTTCTATAAAGACACTCTAAATTTTTGTAAAACTTTGTGTTTTATCAGTGTGTGATTTTGATTGCGTTATTTTCAAAAGTGAAGCTTTTCCACCTGTGAAAAATTTCAAAGCCGCTGGAGTGAAAATGGCTAAACTTCTACAAAACTTATTTCAGTTTTAAGACTTAAAACACACGCTTTTATTTTATATAAAATGACGTCATCTGCATCCGTTGAAGAATTCCACATCGACGATCCAGTCTTAAACAACATCTATCGAAAAGTACGCATATGACGTCATTATCGCAGAATAATACACAAACCCAGCAAAAAGCGATGTAGTAAACTCAACAACAACAACAACAAAAATCGGCTATCTAGTGAAAAATAGAGTTAACGACGCTCAGTGGGCAATCTCGCTCACTCAAATATCTCTAAACAGAATAGAATTGAAAATTTGCGATCGGTACCGGTACCTAGCGAACTTCATCGTAAGTTCCCAGTAAGGATATAGTGACCGCCGGAAGGAAAGTATTTTTGTATCCTCGCGTTATTAGTTTGCAGTTGTTTTATTATAAAATTCTACAACATCTAACTTGAAGGCAAGTGTACACTCTTATTTTCAAATGTTAATTTACTCATTGTGTCTACAAAATATATACATTTAGCTGTACGTTCTTACGCCAACTATAATGCATTAAAATCCAAAATGGCGATCAAGTGTAATGCCGCTCACGTGGAATTCCAGAAGCAGTGTTGCCAGTGAACCTCTGTTTTTAAATTCATATTTCTTGATTTTCACCACTTTTTTAAAATGGTAAAATTCCCCTTGTTTTCGTCTTAATTAATATGCCATTAAACAAGGCGAATTTTACGATTTCAAAAAAGTGGTGACAATAAAAAAACACGAATTTAAAAAAAGTAGCCCACTGGCAACACTGTCCAGAATTGCTACAGGATGAAAACGGCAGTCTTTCCAATTTTATACCTTTCCGTTAAAAAACGAATTTGTAAACGTGTCAAAGCGTTTTGCGCTTGTTGAGCAGAGTAGTTAAGAACAGCCTTAAGGAGGTCCGGAATGCATTTTAAAATAATTTTTATTTATTGAGATAAAATTTTGAATTTTTTTGTGAAGGTTAACCATATCATTTGTAAACAAAATCATGATAAAACTTCTCATGATTTAATTTTTTTTAAATTCACATTATATTAAAAAAGTGGGGTAATTTAAAATCGTTATAACTCGAAATATTATTCGTAGAATTTCAATTTTTATCATTTAAATAAACAGAAATATATAAGTTTTAATTTCGATTCAGCATTTAAAAAAGTATTAATAAAAAAAAATTAAAAGTATTTAAACAAAACAAAACAAAAAAAAATATATATACATATATATATATGAATTTTTTTCTTTTAAAATCATATTTTCAAAAGTAAATATGTTTTTCAAATTTGCTGAATCAAAATTAAAGAAAACTAATTGAAAAAGACATGTTCCAAGTTTGAACCATTTACCTTTAACGCTTCTTGAGTTATAACACTTTAAATACGAGAAATGGTGAAAAAACCCATCATGAAGAAAAACGCATTTTCATAATAAGTCGTTTGCATGACAACCATTGCTTGAAAGCTAGATTTTGAAAACAAACTAAAACGAAAAAATTAATATATTTTGTTCTAATAAAGATAGAAACATGATTTAAATAAGCAGAAAAAAAAATCAGAGAATGTTTTACTGTAATAAAATATTTTTAGAAAATTTGAAGATTTTTATGTCCCGGACCCCTTTAAGGGCAATAAGAAAAACCAACGGGTACTCTCTTAAGTCGATCACCCTGTATATATTTTGATATAGAATGCAACTTTATTTAGACATAATGCAAATAATGCGCTGAGTCTCTTATAAAGTCCATTTCATCTGTTCCACGAAATTCTTTTAGATTTCATATCATAATGTGGTTGTGCATACACGCATACATAGATACCAGAAGGAAAAACATAAACCAACAAAAACTTTTATTGAATATGTGAACTATTCACAGTAATTTAAACCTTAAAGTAAAATTTGAAACATTTTTTGACGATTATGAATTTCCGTTTATTTTCTCTAATCAAAGAAGCACTGTTATTCCTTTTATAGATATCAGCTTACAAAAGGAAAGCTTTTATGAATGATTACATTTTATTTCCAAAAACGATAAATTAAAAATAGTGTTTAAGTATATATTGTTTCAATGATGGTAATTAAGAGGAAAAAAAATACATACTGGAATTTCCCTCAAAAATATAATTTTAGGTTTCTTATTTTGTTTGGTTTTAATTTGAATTTTTTAATATATAAGCATATATATCCCACGGCTTCAAAATTAATTGCAGATTTAGTAAGACAAAATTGAAGAGAAAATGAAAATTATCGTCTTTTACCTCATTTTTGCTATTTCCTTCAAGTTAGTAGCTGTTGCAGTGATAAAGAAACAAAATTACGAGTGCTTCAATCCTCAGTTAATGGATACGTTAAATAATTCTGATGTGGAATATCTTTTCTATGAACTTCCTGCTGTAAATTCTCCAAGTTCTGTTGTGGGAAAAAAATCCGAGACAATTGAAGGTAATACCACCGAATCATCCACCAATTATGACAAATTACGTGCGTCACAAACTTCAACTGAAAATTCTAAATTTCCTCCACCAAATTCTGTTGTATCCTCTTCAGTAACAGATCGGAAGGATCAAAATTCAAGCAAGCAAACACGGTTATTCGACAGCATTTTGATAAGAGAAGCTGTTGAAAGCAGTTTACAAATTGAAAGTAGTTCCACGGAATCATCCACACATTATGACAAATTACCTACCTCACAAACTTTAACTGAAAATTCTAAATTTCCTCCACCAAATTCTGTTGTATCCTCTTCAGTAACAGATCGTAAGGATCAAAATTCAAGCAAGCAAACACGGTTATTCGACAGCATTTTGATAAGAGAAGCTGTTGAAAGCAGTTTACAAATTGAAAGTAGTTCCACTGAATCATCCACACATTGTGACAAATTACGTACCTCACAAACTTCAACTGAAAATTCTAAATTTCCTCCACCAAATTCTGTTGTATCCTCTTCAATAACAGATCGTAAGGATCAAAATTCAAGCAAGCAAACACGGTTATTCGACAGCATTTTGATAAGAGAAGCTGTTGAAAGCAGTTTACAAATTGAAAGTAGTTCCACGGAATCATCCACACATTATGACAAATTACCTACCTCACAAACTTTAACTGAAAATTCTAAATTTCCTCCACCAAATTCTGTTGTATCCTCTTCAATAACAGATCGTAAGGATCAAAATTCAAGCAAGCAAACACGGTTATTCGACAGCATTTTGATAAGAGAAGCTGTTGAAAGCAGTTTACAAATTGAAAGTAGTTCCAAGGAATCATCCACACATTATGACAAATTACCTACTTCACAAACTTTAACTGAAAATTCTAATAAATTTCCTCCACCAAATTCTGTTGTATCCTCTTCAATAGCAGATCATAAGGGTAAAAATTCAAACGACCAATCATGGTTATTAGACGACATTTTTACAAGAATAGCTGAGAAAGAAGATAGTAGAGTCAAACAAACAACATCTCAACCATACTCCACCTTCGCTCATGTAGACTAATAATTCGAAGCAAAAAGTAACTGTCCAGCTAATGCAAAAACGGTGTTTGACACATGCTTTGAATATTAAGTCTACGATATGATTCTTTTATCTTCTTTTACAGTTTTTAACACTTTCCAACATAGTTGAAAAGTCTTTATGCATTCGGTTTGTTCGTCTGTCCGTTCTCTAACTCGTTTAAATATACTCGGATTGTAATTGATATATGTTAATGAGATTTACTATAGAATGTTCGGTATTGAAAATGAAGAGCGGAAGGATCATAGTTCATTTACAGGGACACTCAAAAAACTTAATTACATTACGTTCTACGGAGAAAAATCGTTTGCAATGTATTTTAATAATGTGATACAGTTTCAAATATAGTGAATTTGTTATGAATCACTGAGGTGGATGGTAGCAAACGTTTAACAGAGCATAGAGTATCAATTTTAGTTCGTTTACAGGAATGCACAAAATAATTCCATTGCATTACTGTCTCATATGGGGAAAAATCGTCTGCGGTGTATTTTAACGATGTTACACTATTTCAAACATATTGAAATTGGTATATCTGATGGAGGTGCAGTAGAAGAGGCAAACAAAAGAGTGTAGTTAGAATAGCATTCATCGTTCAGTTGCAGAGACACAGAAAATAATTCGCTTGCAGTACTGTCCAAGAAGAATAGTTGCTGGAAGTGCGTTTTAAGTTGCGGTAAGCGTTTTTAAATTAACCCTTTATGTCCCGACAGTAATTTAAAGTACCATTTAAATAACTTGCTATAAAATCCATTTAAGATATCGATTATCAGTAATACAGTTTAGAATGTGTTGTATAGATACTTTACTTTATCTTATTTAAAAAAAATTATTGTAACGAATTATTGGTTCACATAACAAAAATGTTTTTAAAAGGGTGATTTATTTTTCATTTGTACCTCTTCAGCTTTCTTGACGTTGAAAGAGTGTGGGCGAAAAGTTTCGGTTCGGAAATATTTCTATATTTCTATTGTAAGAGCATCGTATTTGTACAGTCGTGGAAAAAAAAAAAGTAAACACCCCTTACTAACTCTGCAAAAAATTATCGTAGAAGAAATTTACTGATATTACACGATTGGTAATAAAGTCTACTTTTAAATGATGTATATAAAATTTGCTTAGAGGGCAATCTACATATTAAAACGAACCATAAATTTGTTTTTTTTTTTAATCGCAGTACACAATTCTGACAGCATAAATGAACTCTACACCCTTCAATTAGCCTAAAAACAAATTTTTATGCAATTCGTAGGATAAGTTTCCGAGAAATTAATAAATTTAAAATGAGCGTATTTTAGGGGCTGTATCCAAATTGAAGTTTGGTACTGGATTGTTGACCGTGAGAGCCCCCTTCTTGATCAAGGCATATTAAGCACCACTGAAGCAGTCATTGAAGACTGCTAGATTAGATGATAGCATAGGATATTTCAAATTATCTAGTCACTTCTATCTTAAACCATCATTTAGCCGTTTTTTAATAATAATTTGGAAACTACTTGGAAGATAAATGTGAAATTTTGGATTTCCATAAAACAGGACTTAATAAATCTAAATCCATCAAAAATTGTAGGTTGCAATTCATAAATTTTTCGAATATTAATTTCATAATTCATAATTCATATCATAAAATTATAAAAATTGCAAATTCAACGTATTTATGTTTGGATATTTTAGTATTATTGCTACACAAAAAGTTAGCACATTAGGAGTATAATTCCAGGAGATATTAATAAAAATATGAAAATGTAATTTAACATTAGAAGCACTAAATTTTGAATGTTTATAATTCAAAAAGTTATCATTCAAATGACTTAAAATTTGGTGTCTAGGCATTGTTTGAACAGAAGATTTGAAATATCTTGTTAAAATTGAGTATTGCCATTGAAAAAAATGAGGTTTGGGTTCATTGTAATATGAAGATGGCCCCCTACGCAAATTTTATATACATCATTTAAAAGTAGATTTTATTTCCAATCGTTCGTTACCAGTAACTTTCTTTTACGACAATTTGTTGAGGAGTTAGTAGGGGGTGTTTACTTTTTTTTCCACAACTGTACATTTTCTAATTCTACAAAATACTAAAAAAAAAAAAAAAAAAAAAAATATTTTAAATAACAAATTTTAGTTGAGTTATAAATATTGCACAAAATCCCTATAAGTATAGATTTGATTAATTAATTTTAATTGGCAAAATCCTTCTAAAATTTATTAAATGATTGTGTAAATCTTCTAATTTAGTTTCCAAAATTCACGAAAAATGCTTTAATTGAAAATTTCATGAGTTCATAATTTAGGATATAAAGGGTTAAACTAATTTTTTGCTTATTACTTGCTGTGTATAAATTCTATAGATGATATACAGGGCAGCGCAAAAGATCTCGAGTACATTTCCGTTTATTGACAGAAATTGCTGAAGGGAAATTTACTACTGTGCTTTGCGTTTCCTAACTGAATACAGTTTTCGCATACTATGTAGTATATATACAAATCTATTGATGATATACAGGACTGCACTAAAGAATTCCGGTATTTTTCTAACTATTGATGTTAATTTCTGAAATTGTGTTTTTAAATGTGTTATGTGTTTTCCAAATTATTCAGTTAGATCTTTTCACTTTATTAAACAGTGAAGTTGTGTTAAAGTATTCTAATGTTATAGTTAAGGATAGAACGAAACAGGTTTTTAAGACCGAACCCGAAACTGAAATCGAATTTCGGTAATCTTTCTATTTTCGGCCAAAAACGAAAACGAAAATAATTTAAAAAAAAGTAATTAATACATACATAAATATACATAATTATTAATTATTTATACGTGTGGTCCAAGTTGGCTCTCTGTGCCTTTGACAAAATAAAATGTAATTAATTCATCAAAGATACAGAATGTTTTTCTAATTATACGAATTTCATCTCATCAAAAAATGTTTTAGCTATACAAATCTCGATTTATCTTTTATAATGATTTTTGTAGATGATCATCTGTAGTACTAAAACTTTCTTAAAGGGTATTCGAAACACTTCTGCGGTTTCAAACTAAAAATTTTCTATTACTGTTAAGTTTGCAGCTTTTAATGAGCACGTGTAAAGAGTCTTCAAAGTTTAGTGGTATATGCATGGCTTGCTTTATAGTTTGCACTCACGTCTTAAGTCAATCATGGCTGATAATTATAAACAGTGAAGTCCTAGCAATAAATAAAGATCGTCTCATTTGAGCGGATACAGCTCAAATAAATGATGTTGAAAATTTTCGAAGGAAGAAACGAGATTTTTGGAATACAGATAGTTTTGATCTGACCGAATTTTTGGCAGCATATTCGCCGAAAACGAGTTTTCGGCGAAACTCTGTTTTTTTGCAGAAGGCGAAAACGAAAACAATTTTTCGGTAGATATCTAGTTACAGTGTTGGAAATTGTTTCATAACCTATGCATGATTTTTTTTTGTTCTTGTTTGGTGATAATTTAAAAATGTTAAACTAATGTTAATGTTAATATTCTGGTTGTGTATTTTATATTTCGCTTAAATAAAAGTATTGTTATTGCTGTTATTATTTATTATTTATTATTATTATTATTATTATTATTATTATTATTATTATATATTTTAATTATTTTGAAAAAAATTCAGATAAAAACATTTCCTTAACAATTGGGTAAATTCTGCATTATTATTATTTTTTTTTAAAGAAAAATTCACCTAAAACGCAATTTTAGAAACCATTTTATAACTGTTTATTGAATATGAACCAATTACTACCAGTATTTTCCTTTTAAAATCTTGCAAATGATTATTGATGTAACAATTAAATCAACAAACGTTTATTCAATTTAATCATTAATGTCAAACGATTTTTTTTTTGTGTGTGTGTGTGTCTCTGAACAGCATATTTTAAAAAATGATACAAACTAATTTACTACAGGAATCCATATGTTTTAAGCATAATAAATAAAACGTAATGTGAATTAAAAACTGTATGATATGTTTTATTTGTATGCTTTAATTTCCCGGTATAAGTGTTGCAGCAATGTATAAACAACGAAACTGTTTACCTATGTTTAAAAATCATGTCATTTGATATATTAGAAAAAACAATCACAGTCTATGTATATGTTGTCTTAAGTGTTTCTATTTGAAGCATAGAAATTATGAAAATGAGAAGAATAATGAATAATCATTGTATAACAGAAATATTCTTCAAAGATGTGCTTTTAAAAATCTTTAGCATAAAAAACCAACAACTTCCTTTAAGGAAATAACAGATTCTCAAAAGCGATAATTGTAATTTCTTTTCCTAATCATTTATGAATAGTATTTTAACCGCTTAATATTTATGAAAACCATCAAAAAAGTATCTATTTTTTTATTGCTGAAATTGAATAGCCATAAGGTTTCTAAGTAAAATATGCAATTAGTTGTAATGTTTCAGGGGATATAAAAGTTGTTATAGAACATATTCGCATTTTCAGAAAAGCCATGATGAGGAAATTTATGCCGTAATGTTTGTCTTATACATCATACAAATTAATGCGAAGAAGATGCTTATTTTTTACATTTTTATTAGTTTAGTAATGTTTATTAATAATATAAGTACATAAAATGCTTATTATGAATATATAATATAAATATTTTTTTGGTGGGGAACATATTTCAAAACATGGAATATAAAGAGCGGCATTAAAATTAGGACAAAACTATAGAGTTCCTTTTTGAAATATTTTGAATTGTCATAAAATTTAACTTCTTGAGAATCACTGTCGGATTCCCTAATATTTCAATGACCACCAGTAATGCTTGATTCATCAGAATCCATAATTTACTTTATAGATTGCGTTATCACATATATGAAAATAAATCTAAGTACAAAAGAATAACATCTCAAAATATTTATTAAGCTGATTTCAATGTCACATTTGTAGATTATAGACTGACGCTTAATTAAATTATTAACATATTAATCCTTTGACTAGGGGTTGGAACATATACTTCCCAGTGGACTATTCTTTTATTCTATTCCTAACAGAAAATAATAATTCTGTCATACACCTATATTTGGATTTTCCTAATAATTTCAGAACAATACTTTAATGAGATGAAAACACGAAAAAAAGATTGCTTTATAATATATATGAAAGTCAATCTAAGTAAAAAAGAATAAAATCTTAAAATATTTATTAAGCTGATTTCTCTGTAACATTTGCAGATTATATATTGACGCTTACTTAAGTTATTAACATATTAATCCTTTGACTACGGGTTGGAACATATACTTCTCAGTGGACTATACTTTTTCTTCTATTCGTAACAACTTAAAAATAATCTCTGCCATTACACTTTTAATAGAATTTTCCAAATCATTTCTTAATAGTATTTTAAAGAAATGAAAATACGAAAAAAATATTGCTTTATAACATAGGTGAAAATCAATCTAAGTAAAAAAGTCCTTCCGGCCAGTGCCGGGAGGAAGAGGTAGCTTTCATAATCCTTAGTTAAAAGAAGCCAACTTATATCATGCAAACACACGAAGCTCAATTTAATGAAAACCGAATATAGGAGATTCAATACTAATTTTTATCAATATAATGAATGAGAATTTCGCGAAATTAGTCAGCTTTATCCAAGCTGCTTTTATTTAAAGTAACTTATATTTGGCTGCCAAATTCGGCGATTTCTTAAAGTGCCTGTCATTTTAAGACAACATGGTGGATGAGGCTAAGCAGTGAACTTGGTCGAGACCTTAGTAATTGCTGTGCACATGCTCACTCACATCGGAATCGGTTAATATATAGGAGTGCTGTCGCATGCAAAAAATCCGATTTTTCAAAATGTCACCCACAATAGAAATTGAAACTGCTATATCTGAGCCATTTTTTAAGGTAAAGACAAACCAAAAATGCTCCTGAATCCTTATATCAAGATCAAATACTTAAGAAAGAAACCTTTTTCAATTTCTAATTTTTTTTGCACCTCACTTTAAATATATATATATTTTTTAATTTAATGGCCGCCATTTTGAAACAAGATGGCTGATGAATCTGGCCAGCGAACTTGGTCGAGGTGTTGATGTATACTATCCACATGCCTTCTTACATCGAAATAGGCGAATACGTGTGTTATCGCCTGACAAATACAAGATCGTTTCAAAATGTTAGCCATGCTAGAAATTCAAAGTGCTATAATTCAACCATTTTTTAAGATATCAACAAAAGAACAAATTTTCAGAAACAAAAACTGCTCCGGAATCTTTGTATCAAGGTCAAATACATAAAAAAAATCTTTTTTTTTTTCCAATTTTTTAATACCTCATTTTGAATTTTAAATTTAATTTTTTTTAAATGGCAACCCTTTTGAAACAAGATGGCGAATGAAGCTGGCCAACGAACTCGGTCGAGACATTGGTATGTACTATGTACAGACCAAGTTACATCCAAATAGGTTCATAAATACGCCTGTTATCGCGTGACAAAAATCAGGTCGTTTTAAAATGTCAGCCACAAGAGAAATTCAAAATGCTATTACTCAGACATTTTTTTTATATATAGACGAAAGAAAAACTGTTCAATCTTTGTATTAAGGTCAAACACATACAAAAAAAATCTTTTTCATTTTCCAATTTTTTGGTATCTCATTTAAATTTTTTTATTTTTTTAAATGGCCGCCATTTTGAAACAAGATGGCGGATGAAGCTGGCCAATGAACTCGGTCGAGATATTTGTATGTACTATTTACACACCAAGGTACATCCAAGTCGGTTCATAAATACGCCTGTTATTACGTGAGAAAAATCAGGACGTTTCAAAATGTCAGCCACGCTAGAAATTCAAAATGCTATAACTCAGCCATTTCTTAAGATATAGACGAAACAAAAACTGCTCCCAATTCTTTTTATCAAGGTCAAACACATAAGAAGAAAATATTTTTTCAATTTTCAATTTTTGGTACCACATTTCAAATTTAAATTTTTCTTAAAAATTTAAATGGCCGCCATTTTTAAACAAGATGGCGGGTGAAGCTGGCCAACGAACCCGGTCGAGACATTGGTATGTACTATGTATAAACGAAGTTACATCCAAATCGGTTCATAAATACGCCTTTTATCGCGTGACAAAATTCAGGACGTTTCAAAATGTCAGCCACGCTAGAAATTCAAAATGCTATAACTCAGCCATTTTTTAAGATATAGACGAAACAAAAACTGCTCCGAAATCTTTGTATAAAGGTCAAATACATAAGAAAAAAATATTTTTCCATTTTCAATTTTTTGGTACCACATTTCAAATTTTAAATTTTTAAAAAAATTTTAAATGGCCGCCATTTTGAAACAAAATGGCGGATGAAGCTGGCCAACGAACTCGGTCGAGATATTGGTATGTACTATGTACACACCGAATTACATCCAAATCGGTTCATAAATACGCCTTTTATCGCGTGACAAAATTCAGGACGTTTCAAAATGTCAGCCGCGCTAGAAATTCAAAATGCTGCAACTCAGCATTTTTTTAAGATACAGACGAAACAAAAACTGCTCCGAAATCTTTGTATAAAGGTCAAATACATAAGAAAAAAATATTTTTCCATTTTCAATTTTTTGGTACCACATTTCAAATTTTAAATTTTTAAAAAAATTTTAAATGGCCGCTATTTTGAAACAAAATGGCGGATGAAGCTGGCCAACGAACTCGGTCGAGATATTGGTATGTACTATGTACACACCGAATTACATCCAAATCGGTTCATAAATACGCCTTTTATCGCGTGACAAAATTCAGGACGTTTCAAAATGTCAGCCACGCTAGAAATTCAAAATGCTATAACTCAGCCATTTTTTAAGATATAGACGAAACAAAAACTGATCCGGAATCTTTGTATAAAGGTCAAATACATAAGAAAAAAATATTTTTCCATTTTTAATTTTTTGGTACCACATTTCAAGTTTTAAAGTTTTTTAAAAATTTTAAATGGCCGCCATTTTGAAACAAAACGGCGGATGAAGCTGGCCAACGAACTCGGTCGAGACATTGGTATGTACTATGTACACACCGAATTACATCGAAATCGGTTCATAATTACGGGAGTTACAGTGTGACATAAGTCAGATATATATATATATATATATATATATATATATATATATATCAATTTTGAACGGAGGGTGGTTTCGGGGTCTGGGGGTCATGATCGATGAAAATATACCAAAATTTTTTGAAATCGCTTTCCTCCGAACGGCTGCAATAGGTAGCTTTTTTGTAAAGAAAGCTACCTAAAAGTATAACATCTTAAAATATTTATTATGCTGATTTTTCTGTCCGGTATATAGATTATAGACTGGGCTTTAATTGGGCTATAAATGTATTAATCCTTTGACTTCTGGCAGGAACATATGCGTCCCAGTTGACTATACTTTTTATTCTATTCGTAACAACTTAAAAATAATCTCTGCCATATTCTAATTATAGGAATTTTCTAATCATTTCTGAATAGTATTTTAAAGAGATGGAAATACGAAAAAAACATTGCTTTATAATATATATGAAAATCAAGCTAAATAAAAAAGAAAAGAATAACATCTTAAAATATCTATTAAGCTGATTTTACGATCGCATTTATGCATTATATACTGACATTTAGATAAGTTATAAACATATTAATTCTTTGGCTTGGTAGAAACATATACGTCCCAGTAAACAATATGCTTTTTATTCTATTCGTAATAACTTAAAAATAATCTCTGCCATAATTTTATACTAGGATTTTCCTAATCATTTCTGAATAGTATTTTAAAAAGATGAAAACATGAAAAAAAGATTGAATTATATCATATATGAAAATAAATCTAAGTACAAAAGAATAACATCTTAAGATATTTATTAATTTGATTTCTCTGTCACATTTATAGATTATAGATTGATTTTGAATTAATTTATTAACATATTAATCTTTTGACTACGGGTAGGAACATATACATAACAGCGGACTATTCTTTTAATTCTATTCGCAACAACTTAAAAATAATCTCTGCCACACACCTATACTTGGATTTTCCTAATCATTTCTGATAATAGTTTAAAGAGGTGAAAACACGAAAAAAAATGATTTCTTTATAACATACACGAAAGTCAATCTAAGTAAAAAAGAATAACATCTTAAAATGTTTATTAAGCTGATTTCTCTGTCACATTTATAGACTATAGACTGACGTTTAATTAAGTTATTAACATATTAATCCTTTGACTACGGGTTGGAACGTATACGTCTCAGAGGACTATTCATTTTATTTTATTCGTAACAACATTAAAAATAATCTCTGCCATACACCTATACTGAGATTTTCCTAATTATATCTGAATAGCATTTTAAAGAGAGGAAAACACGAGAAAAAGATTGCTCTTTAACATATATGAAAGTCAACCTAAGCAAAAAAGAATAACATCTTAAACATTAAATGCTTGATTTTTCAAAAATCATTTTAATAATGCTTTTCAGCTTTCCTTTTTTAAATAAATCATGGGAAAAATACTTAAAAAATCATATTTTGATTTAGGTATGGTTTACGACTAAAACACAGTTTGTTACTAATCGGCAATACTGGTCTTTAATTGAAAAAATAATTTTCTTTGATAAAATTCTATAATATTAAACATACAAGAATTTTAGGAACGATGATAAAAAATAAATTTATTTTACTTGTTCACTTCAGAACAAAATATAGGGTATTTCGCAAGCTTCCAAACAAAACAAAACAAAACAAAAAAAAACATGTAGCAACAATTGAAAAAATAAACCTATCTTTATAGTTAAACAGCACAAGTCTTGCTATCTACGTTTTGAAAATCGATTTAATAATGTTTTCAGAATGTATTTTATTGGCAACATTAGGCATTATAGCTTCAATATTATTCTAATAGTATTTTAGAAGCCTAAATTGGGTATGTTGCCGAAAGGCAACACACGGCATTTAAGGGTTAGGATATTTATTAAGCTGATTTCTCAGCCACATTTATAGATTAGACAACAGGGATGGCGAAACTTTTTGAGTATGCATGCCAAAAATTTCAAAATTATCATGTACCAAAATTCTAACGTGCCAGCAACATTTTAATGTAGATAAAATCCAGTAATTAATTTTTATGGAATTTTTACTTAAATATTTTTACAGTTATACTAAATTCGATTCTTAACTTATTTACTACGCCGTATTTACTTCATAATATAGCCATGTCGCATCAAATTCCATATTAATACTCAATAAATGAGTTTTTCTTTTATTGCATTACTTCCGAATCAGATCATTTTTAGTTCTTTAGGTAGAAGCAGGTTCAATAGATATATAATTATTTACATTAACAATTAAAATTCAATTTTCAAAATTAAAACCTAAAATAACTTAAAACCCCAAACCTAAATAAAATAAATCTAATCTGAAGTAGAAAACGTGTCAATTAGGTATGCATTAATATCTTAAAATTCAATTTTCGAAATTAAAACCTTTGAAAGTTGATAAAAAAACAAAATAATTTGAAAAATCACTATGTTGAATGGTTTGGCAAGAAAATGACGCTACAAGATTCTTTCATTGAAATTTATAATACCTTAATTCATTCAAAAGTAACGGAATATTTTAAAGTAAATTATATACCTGTTACACAAAACTATACATTTTGTAAAAAATAAAAATAAAAAAATAAAATAAAATAAATAAAATGGATAGTTCTCCATAAACTGAATATGGTCTAAGTTTTTTCGTGTGCCAGAGAAGTTTTCTTACGTGCGAAGCTCGGCATGCGTGCCATAGGTTCGCCATCCCTGTTATAGACTAACGTTTAATTAAGTTATTGACATATTAATCCTTTGACTACGGATTGGAACATATACGTCTTAGTGGACTATTTTAGGTAGCTTTCATTACAAAAAGCTACCTATTGCAGCCGTTCGGAGGAAAGCGATTTCAAAAAATTTTGGTATATTTTCATCGATCATGACCCCCAGACCCCGAAACCACCCTCCGTTCAAAATTCATATATATATCTGACCTATGTCACACTGTAACTCTCGTAATTATGAACCGATTTCGCTGTAATTCGGTGTGTACATAGTACATACCAATGTCTCGACCGAGTTCGTTGACCAGCTTCATCCACCGTTTTGTTTCAAAGTGGCGGCCATTTAAAATTAAAAAAAAAAAAAATTAAAATTTGAAATGTGGTACCAAAAAGTTAAAAATGGAAAAATATTATTTTGTTATGTATTTGACCTTTATACAAAGATTCCGGAGCAGTTTTTGTTTCGTCTATATCTTAAAAAATGGCTGAGTTACAGCATTTTGAATTTCTAGCGTGGCTGACATTTTGAAACGTCCTGAAATTTGTCACGCGATACAAGGCGTATTTATGAACCGATTTCGATATAATTCGGTGTGTACATAGTACATACTAATGTCTCGACCGAGTTCGTTGGCCAGCTTCATCCGCCATTTTGTTTCAAAATGGCGGCCATTTAAAATTTTTTTTTTAATTTAAAATTGGAAATGTGGTACCAAAAAATTGAAAATGGAAAAATATTTTTTCTTATGTATTTGACCTTTATACAAAGATTTCGGAGCAGTTTTTGTTTCGTCTGTATCTTAAAAAAATGCTGAGTTGCAGCATTTTGAATTTCTAGCGCGGCTGACATTTTGAAACGTCCTGAATTTTGTCACTCGATAAAAGGCGTATTTATGAACCGATTTGGATGTAACTTCGTTTATACATAGTACATACTAATGTCTCGACCGAGTTCGTTGGCCAGCTTCATCCGCCATCTTGTTTCAAAATGGCGGCCATTTAAAAAAAATTAAAAAATTAAAAAATTAAAATGAGATACCAAAAAATTGGAAAATGAAAAGATTTTTTTCGTATGTGTTTGACCTTAATACAAAGATTCCGGAACAGTTTTTGTTTCGTCTATATCTAAAAAAATGGCTGAGTAATAGCATTTGGAATTTCTATTGTGGCTGACATTTTAAAACGACCTGATTTTTGTCACGCGATAACAGGTGTATTTATGAACCGATTTGGGTGTAACTTGGTCTGTACATAGTACATACCAATGTCTCGACCGAGTTCGTTGGCCAGCTTCATTCACCATCTTGTTTCAAAAGGGCTGCCATTTAAAAAAAAATTAATTTAAAATTTAAAATGAGGTATTAAAAAATTGGAAAATGAAAAAGTCCTTCCGGCCAGTGCCGGGAGGAAGAGGTAGCTTTCATATTCCTTATTTTTAAAAAGCCAACTTATATTATTCAAACACACGAAGCTCAATTAAGTGGAAACCGAATGTAGGAGATTCAATACTAATTTTTATCAATACTAAATCATTATGAATGAGAATTTCGCGAAATTAGTCAGCTTTATCCAAGCTGCTTTTATTTAAAGTCACTTATATTTGGCTGCCAAATTCGGCGATTTCTTAAAGGTGCCTGCCATTTTAAGACAACATGGTAGATGAGGCTAACCAGTGCACTTGGTCGAGACCTTAGTAATTGCTGTGCACATGCTCACTCATATCGGAATAGGTTGATATATACGAGTGCTGTCGCAGGCAAAAAATCAGATTTTTCAAAATGTCACCCACTTTAGAAATTGAAACCGCTATATCTGAGCCATTTTTTAAGATAAAGACAAGCAAAAAATGCTCCTGAATCCTTATATCAAGGTCAAATACTTAAGAAAGAAACCTTTTTCAATTTCTAATTTTTTTGCACCTCACTTTAAATATAATTTTTTTAAATTTAATGGCTGCCATTTTGAAACAAGATGGCTGATGAAGCTGGCCAGCGAACTTGGTCGAGATATTGATTCCACATGCCTTCTTCCATCGAAATATGCGAATACGTGTGGTATCGCGTGACAAATACAAGATCGTTTCAAAGTGTTAGCCATGATAGAAATTCAAAGTGCTATAATTCAACCACTTTTTAAGATATAAACAAAAGAACAAATTTTCAGAAACAAAAACTGCTCCAGAATCTTTGTATCAAGGCCAAACACATAAAAAAAAACTTTTTCATTTTCCAATTTTTTAATACCTCATTTTTAATTTAAAATTACATTTTTTTAAAAAATGGCAACCCTTTTAAAACAAGATGGCGAATGAAGCTGGCCAACAAACGCGGTCGAGACATTGGTATGTACTATGTACAGACCAAGTTACATTCAAATCGGTTCATAAATACGCCCGTTATCGCGTGACAAAAATCAGGTCGTTTTAAAATGTCAGCCACAATAGAAATTCAAAATGTTATAACTCAGCCATTTTTTTAGATGTAGACGAAACAAAAACTGTTCCGGAATCATGTATTAAGGTCCAACACATACAAAAAAAATCTTTTTCATTTTCCAATTTTTTGGCATCTCATTTTAAATTTAATTTTTTTTTAATTTTTTTTAAATGGCCACCATTTTGAAACAAGATGGCGAATGAAGCTGGTCAATGAACTCGGTTGAGTTATTTGTATGTACTATGTACACACCATGGTACATCCAAATCGGTTCATAAATACATCTGTTATCACGTGGCAAAAATCAGGACGTTTCAAAATGTCAGCCACGCTAGAAATTCAAAATGCTATAACTCAGCCATTTTTTAAGATATAGACGAAACAAAAACTGCTCCCGAATCTTTTTATCAAGGTCAAACACATAAGAAAAAAATATTTTTTCAATTTTCAATTTTTTGCTACCACATTTCAAATTTAAATTTTTCTTAAAATTTTAAATGGCCGCCATTTCTAAACAAGATGGCGGATGAAGCTGGCCAACGAACTCGTTCGAGACATTGGTCTGTACTATGTATAAACGAAGTTACATCCAAATCGGTTCATAAATACGCCTTTTATCGCGTGACAAAATTCAGGACGTTTCAAAATGTCAGCTTCGCTAGAAATTCAAAATGCTATAACTCAGCCATTTTGTAAGATATAGACGAAACAAAAACTGCTACGGAGTCTTTGTATAAAGGTCAAATACATAAGAAAAAAATATTTTTCCATTTTCAATTTTTTGGTACCACATTTCAAATTTTAAATTTTTTAAAAATTTTTAAATGGCCGCCATTTTGAAAACAAATGGCGGATGAAGCTGGCCAACGAACTCGTTCGAGACATTGGTATGTACTATGTACACACCGAATTACATCCAAATCGGTTGATAAATACGAGACTTACAGTGTGACATAGGTCAGATATATATATATTTTGATATATATATATATATATATATATATCAATATATATATATATATATATATATCAATTTTGAACGGAGGGTGGTTTCGGGGTCTAGGGGTCATGATCGATGAAAATATACCAAAATTTTTTGAAATCGCTTTCCTCCGAACAGCTGCAATAGGTAGCTTTTTGTAAAGAAAGCTACCTAAAAGATTTTTTTTATGTGTTTGGCCTTGATACAAAGATTCTGGAGCAGTTTTTGTTTCTGAAAATTTGTTCTTTTGTTTATATCTTAAAAAGTGGTTGAATTATAGCACTTTGAATTTCTATCATGGCTAACAATTTGAAACGATCTTGTATTTGTCTCGCGATACCACACGTATTCGCCTATTTCGATGGAAGAAGGCAAGTGGATAGTATACATCAATACCTCGACCGAGTTCGGTGGCCAGATTCATCAGCCATCTTGTTTCAAAATGGCGGCCATTAAATTAAGAAAAATATATATATTTAAAGTGGGGTGCAAAAAAATTAGAAATTGAAAAAGGTTTCTTTCTTAAGTATTTGACCTTGAAAAGGATTCAGGAGCATTTTTTGTTTGTCTTTGCCTTAAAAAATGGCTCAGATATAGCAGTTTCAATTTCTATTGTGGGTGACATTTTGAAAAATCTGATTTTTTGCATGCGACAGCACTCGTATATATCAACCGATTCCGATGTGAGTGAGTATGTGCACAGCAATTACTAAGGTCTCGACCAAGTTCACTGGTTATCCTAATCCACCATGTTGTCTTAAAATGGCAGGCACTTTAAGAAATCGCCGAATTTGGCAGCCAAATATAAGTTACTTTAAAGAAAAGCAGCTTGGATAAAGCTGACTAATTTCGCAAAATTCTCATTCATTATATTGATAAAAATTAGTATTGAATCTCCTATATTCGGTTTCCACTAAATTGAGATTCGTGTGTTTGAATGATATAAGTTGGCTTTTTTAAAATAAGGAATAGGAAAGCTACCTCTTCCTCCCGGCACTGGCCGGAAAATAATCTCTGCCACACAACTATACTTGAATTTTCCTAATCATTTCTGAATGATAGTTTAAAGAGATGAAAATACAAAAAAAAGATTGCTTTATAATATATATGAAAGTCAATCTAAGTAAAAAAGAATAACATCTAATTCATGGGAAATTCTAAAATCCTTTTGCTAGAAACAATAATGAAACCGTCTTTACGATGTAAAACTATTGAATTTTAAAATAGACAGGGGGGGGGGGGGAGCTGTTTCAATTGTGTTGGAAATTCGAGGGGATATACGATCGTGAATATAAATAAAAACGATCAATAGCGTTTCGAAGCATTTCAAAGCATTTATTTACAGAAGGTCTATCATACATGAAAAACAATAAAATAAAGGTAAAAATGTTTTTGTTTTTTAATAATTATGAAATCGTTGTTATGTGTGAAATTGTCGAATTTTAAAATATAGTCATTTTTCAGGATTGCAAAAAACTTTTAATTGTGTTGAAAATTCAAGGAGATAATTATCTGAGTCAAATAAAGAGTCCGATGAATCGCCTTTCGACTATTTATTTACTGCAGGTCTATCATACACGAAAGGCAATAAAATAAATAAAAAAAATGTTTATATTATTTTCATTATTATTTTTTTTTTACAATTATAAAATTGTCATTACTACGTGAAACTGTCAAATTTTAAAATAGTCATTTTTCAGGATTGCAAAAAACTGTTTTAATTGTATTGAGAATTCAAGAAGATGCATGTCCGCGTCAATTAAAGAGTGCGATGAATCGCATTTCGAAGCACTTACTTACTTTCGCTCTGTGTGTGTGTGCGATGGCTAGAAAAATCTATCTCACGTACAAGAATGAATACTCGTGTGCGTGTAGTCCAAAGCATATCCAGATGCACTGAAAATCGAAATTTTAATTTTCTGTGAATAAGTCTAAATATTAATTAAAACAGACAATGAACTTTCATAGAACACTCATTTCTTTTATTCCGAGTCAGCAAAAACTCTCGCTCTCTCCCAGAACCGGGTTTACATAGCAATGGGACGAAAATGAAGAATCGAATGCGCAGTTTCTTTGGTGTTTTGGTTAAACCCTTTATGTCCTGAATTATAAATTCATGAAAATTTTATATTCTAAAGCATTTTTCGTGAATGTTTGAAACTACATAAGAAGATTTACATAATCTAGTATATAAAAATGAAAATTTGTCTATCTGTCTGTCTGCAATGCTATAAAAATCCACAGTTTGGAAGCCAGAATTATGAAATGTTATGTACATGTGCATTAAAACACGGCCGAGGCAACTAAAGCAATCCGGAATCAAAATAATTTATAGTTAACTTTTAATTAATAAAAAAAAACCTCACCAATTTAACAGCAATTTCCTATCAAACTTAAACATTTTTCGTTATAGCAGCTGCCAAAAATTAAAAATTCACAATAAAATTCTTTTTTTTAAAATGTTCAACCCGTTATCGCGCGAGTTCTTTAAACAATGTGAGATATACATATTACGTACACAAAGCTGCAATATTAAAAAGCTGCAGCAGGTATTACGATAATTCTTTTACCTCCCATGCAAATAATGAGAGATATAAATATTACGTACGCCTCGCTGCAATACTACAAAACTCCAGCGGGTATTATAATGATTCTTTTACTGCACATTCAAATAATTAGAGATCATTTAATTGTGATTAATTATTACAATTTTTTTAAAAATAAAGACAAACATTTTATCTCAGACATCAACAATTTTTTTATTCTGTTTATTCCCTAATTCCAAATATATCGTTTTATCGTCTGCTGCGATAGTAATATGATAAATTAAATTTCATTAAAAAAAATGCGCAGTAGTACAAAAATATTTTATCAAATAGAATAGTTATTTTTAATTTTGGTTTTAGAATTAAATTCATGAATTCCCGTGCATAGAACGGGTTAAGCACCTAGTCATTTAATAAATTTTAGAAGGATTTAGAAGGATTAATTAAATTTGAATTTATAGGGAATTTGTTCAATATTTATAACCCCACTCAAATGTTTTATTTTAATTCTTTTTCTTAGTACTTTGTAGAATTAGGAAATGTACAAATACACTGCTCAAAACAATTAAAGGATATTTGAAGTTTTATATAAAATAAAGATATAAACGAATTTTTTTTTGCCGAAAATAGAAGAAGAGAATCACAAATGCAAATTTTTCTGGTTTTCAAACTGTGGAGTATGCAAATTTTGAGTTCGACGTCAAAAACGTCGCTTCAGCGGCAGCGAATGAAATTTGACTTTCAACTGGATAAAAGAGAATGAAGACAAGGATGATCGGCATTCGGTGATTGCTTTGTTTCGATGAGTACGATGTCTCAGCGAAGTCATTTGACAGATTCAGAAGCTTTGAGAATCGTTGGTAGGTTAGAAGGGGGCCAAACTCAAGCCGAAGTAGCGCAAGCCATTGGAGTGTTACAAAGTGTCATTTCCAGGATCTGGAACCGTTTTTTGGAGAGTGGATGTGCAGGCCGAAGACCAGGGCAAGGTCGTAGACGGGCAACAACGCCCAATGAAGATCGGTATTTAGCATTAACAGCTCGGAGACACCGAACCATGAACGCTTCTCTTCTCCAACAACACCTTCGCTCGGCTACAGGCACCACGATTTCAACTCAGACTGTCCGAAACCGGCTCCATGCTGTAGGTCTGTATGCTCGCCGACCGATGGTATGTGTTAGATTAACATCAAGGCATCGTCGCGACCGCAGGGATTGGGCAACCGAGCATGTCAACTGGAGGAGAAATGAATGGAGCAATATTCTGTTTTCTGACGAGTCCCGTTTTTCTGTGCATCTGGATAATAGGCGTATTTTCATCTGGAGGGACCGTGGCAGTAGGAATAATCCTGCGTTCGTGCACGAAAGTGTCAGATTTGGCGGTGGAGGAGTGTTGGTGTATGGTGGCATCTCCATTGACGGACGCACTGACCTCTACATCATTCGAGATGGAGCTCTGACTGGTCGCCGATATAGGGATGAGATCCTCAGACCTATTGCAGTCCCTTACGCTGCAGCAATCGGAGATAACTTCATTTTAATGGACGATAACTGCAGGCCACATCGCGCAAACCTGGTGGAGGATTTCCTTTTCGAGGAAGGAATCGTTCGAATGGAATGGCCAGCGTGTTCTCCAGACATGAATCCAATCGAGCACGTTTGGGACGCTCTAGGAAGACGAGTTTCTGGCCGCCAACAACCCCCACAAACTCTCCAAGAACTGGAAAGAGCTCTTCTGGAAGAGTGGGGCAGAATACCCCAACTCGTCATTAATAGCCTCATTGAGTCCATGCCTCAAAGGTGTTCAACGTTGCTGGCCGCCCGTGGAAACCATACCCCCTACTGAAAATGATTTTCTTTGAAGAAAACACCTTTTCTCATTCTTTTTTTCTCATATGCACAAATTGTGTTTTTTTCCTTTAGTACACAAATGCGCAATAAAATGCATTTTTTTCTGCCAAACATGTGTAATTTATTCTCATATAACCTACTATGTCTGTCGACCATGTATCAATCAGCTAAACAGTTTACCAGATACAAAATCCACCTAAAACTGCAATATCCTTTAATTGTTTTGAGCAGTGTATAATGTTCTTACAATAGAAATATAGAAATATTTCTGAATTGAAAAATCTCTCCCCCCCCCCCCCCCCCTCCACAACGCCATGCAAAGACAAAAGAAATAATCCTTTTAAAAATATTTTTTTTTTGTGTAACCAATAATGCTTTTGGAACGAGATAAAGTAATGCATCTATAACTCATTCTAAACAGTATTACTACAAATCGATGTATTAAATGAATTTTGTAACAAGTTATTTTAATGGTACTTATAAGTGCCGTCAGTAGATAAAGGGTTAACCTGCATAAGGCATATCATTTGGTTTAAGTAAAAAACGAAAGACATATTTCGAAATATCGTATTTTTACGTCTTAAATGTCGCAATCATTTCGAAAAAATATCGGTGTTAACCTTTGGGGGAAAAAAATTCCAAAAAGGTCGTTTTCGCAGTTTTCTTTTCTTTTCTTTTTTTCTGTTTTTTTTATTTATTATTACTATTTATTCATTTTTTTTGCATACACTATCATTTTCCTAGCTCATAATTTCAGAAGTACCTGTTAACAAAAAGCAGGGATGTAAAACTGAGACCTTCTTCACTTCGAAGGTATGGTCGATTTTTAAAAATACGAATTTTAACAATTGAAAAAAAATTGGCGACCGCAGGTCACATTGCGCTTTACGGAGACGATCCTTTTCCAACGGTAACAGTCACTAGACATTCGTATTTCGAATCAATCTTTCAGAATATATCTACTCTTACATCAGCTACAAAAAATATGAAACGTTCGGACGAGCAGAAATATTTTTTACAAAATAAAATGCGTGAAAATTTTGTCAAAAACATTAAAAATCGAGGTGTTTTGGTGCAGCTGCGCTAGACTTCGGCTCAAGTTTTTACTAAATATGTCTGTTTTTTCACGAAAATTTAAAGAAGACTCGTATACAGCTATATTTATAACCTTAAAATATTAGAGAAATCGGATGATAAGAATTGTTGTTATTGTTGTTTTACTAAGGGTCATTCCACACAAAATGAGCAAAAATTTAAAAAAAGCCGTGGCAGCATAGTAACCGATTTTAATAAAATTTGATACACAGATTCGATTCATATTCAAATAGAGCATTGCAAAATATTTCGACAAAAAAATAAAAATTTTTGGAAGTTCTGAACATTTAAAAAACTTGTGACATAGAAAGGCACGTGTACAATCGTTCAAAGTTGCAAGTTTGAAGTTCCGTATCTTGAAAACTATTTAACATAAATTAAATCTTTTTATAATATTGTAATCTCTGGAAAATTATCTTCCTATTTATTTAGTAATAATAATTTGGTAACGTCATGATTAATCTTAAATTTGTTGTAAAAATTGAAAATTTGTGAATTTTGAAAAAATTAAAAACGTTACATAAATTAAAGAAATTCTAAAACATCTGTGAAATTGCTGCCTGATGTAGTGTTACATATTAAGATCGAATTGCTAAAGTTTTTAAGTTGCCATATATTTCCTTCACCTTTAACAAAAATTAGAAACTTAAAAAAAAAATGACAAAATCGTAATTTTTCCCCTTATTGATAGGGAAAAAAATAATGAACGACAGGTCATATATTACAGTTATTGCACAGACATAAAGATCAATAAGTCCATGATATGCTAAAAAAAATTTCAAGATTGCCTTTTGATTCCTAACGGGACAAAATTGGGTTAAAAAAGTAATATTTGTTGCATTCCAAGAGCATTCTCTTTGAATCCGCGCGCGTTTTTTTACAATATTGCACGATTTCAAAGGGAAAAAATGTAGTGCTGCCATCTATTGATTTAGAGGATAAATATATAATTTTTTGTTCAGCGTAATATATATATATATATATATATATATTACTGTAGTTTAAAATAAATATATTAATAGCCAAATATAAACTGAAAGCAAGAATAAAAGTTTCTATAATTAAAACATACACTTTTATCTGTAATATCAAATAATTTAAAAGTTTAATAAAGCTTTCCTTCACTTAAAAACAAGTGATAGAAATATTGCATTTTACCCTCAACATTTTTTACTATATATTTTTTTCTCATTAAGGAATAAAAAGGCAAGAATGAAACTTTCGATATTTCAAATATATACTTTTAGCTATAAGGTCAAGCAATTTTAAACTTGTCAGTGTTGTCCTTGATGTGTAAAGGACAAATAGAAATATTGCATTTTTATCTCAAAAAATTTCAAAAATAATTTTATTCTCATTACGAAATAAAAATACAATTACTAACTTACGCCAATCTGTTAATTATTATTCATTCGTAATTATAAATAATTTTTAATATAGTCTTTCCATTCCTAAGGCTAATAATCGAAATTGAAATTTTAAGCATGTAGACAATACCTCGATTTTGCATTCACTTTTAATGTATATTTTAATACTTAAATAAACAATCCTGAAATCTATTATTTTACATTTACTCATAAA
This sequence comes from Maratus speciosus, assembly GCA_963932465.1. Taxonomy (NCBI): domain Eukaryota; kingdom Metazoa; phylum Arthropoda; class Arachnida; order Araneae; family Salticidae; genus Maratus; species Maratus speciosus. The sequence continues at coordinate 151,946,281 of OZ010797.1, forward strand.
TAGATATGATCTACTTGTATAATGATTTTCATTAAAATCTGAGACATGTCTGCCACAGCTGATCTGCTCATTTTGCATGGAATGACCCCTAACGGAACTGAGCCGAATACAAGAAAGAAAGCGAGAAGAAAACGTATTCACTTTCTCAGTCAGGTATCCCTATTTTTTCACGATTTTTTTTCTCCAGGGGTGCATAACCGTCATATTTATTACTGCTGAAATTCTAAGAGATTGGACCACAAGGGCTATTTTTTTAACGACTGGAATAGACCAAATGTAAAAAAAAAAAAAAAAAAAAAAAAAATTATAGTATTTTGACTTAAAGTTTCTTGACATTTTATATTTGAAAGGTACAATTTGCGAAAAATCCCGACGTGATTGTTAAACATGAAAGTCATTTTCAGATTAAGCGATACAAAATACCTAAAAATCAATTATCAAAAGTTAAAAAACACAACCATCACCTCTATTGTATAAGTGGTATGCAAAATAAAACAAAGATATTCAATATTTAAATTTTATTTGCTACAATGCAATTACTTATAAAAACATGTTTTTTTTAATGTAATTAATATTGATGTACTAGTGTTTGTATTAAATGATTTTACCATCTGTCATACCTTAATTCATCACTTATCAGCAGAAGTAATAATAAAAGTCTTGAAGAATAACAATAATACAATTCAAATATGTCTTAGAAACTCTGGAACGGAAGTTCTGCAAACACGAATTTATATTTTAACAATCTTCAAACGAAGAAATGATATTCGAACAGGAAAATGAGAAGAGAGCGATTTCAAATGAGTTTCATGTACTAACATGTGTACCTTACCCCATAAATCTTTTCACGTAAATTTCATACCATAAGATCAATGTGGAATTTGATGCAGAACGAATCACACAAAATCAAGGTTACATAATAGTCTCATATAATTTTTTAATTTTACTGAAATATGATATGAGTAATATACATAATGCTGTTCAGAGCAGTGTTTATATTATAAGAAAATTTCTTACTATTCTCATATTACAACTGCTAAATTGAATAAGATTTTGTTACATAAAAATATAGTAAATACTATTAAATTTTCAAAGCTAATGAGTTAGACTCTTCTTTTCATGCGATATTCACTCGACTTTTTATATTTTTTCTTCATACGATTTGACAGTATTTCCACAATAAGAACTAAGAAGGAAATTATGTGTCCAAATATTAAAAATATAAACGCAGGAGCAACATCTGTAAGGGTTAATACTCTTTTGCTGGTTTCGTTTTCCTCATATTTCATTTGTCCTTCTAAACGTAGAAAAAAGGTTCTATCATTATTATGCTTGAAATATAATCCCGAAGCCATAATTTTGTGAACGAACTTTTCTATCAAATTTTTGCAACAAAAGTTTTTTCGGACTGGCATTGCATATATGCTTTCAAGGAAACGATCTTGAGAGACGAATTTTCGTCCTACATTAAAAAAATCAACCTCTGACGTACTGGCTATCAGAGCGATATTTTGTATGTTTCTATCGTAATAGAAATCTCGTAAATTACTTCCGATACTTAAGTAATTCGTCTGAATGTATCGTCCAATTATTTTTAAATTTTCATCTGTAGATTCTAATAACATTTCATGAATTGGTGTGTATGCGTTTATTACGCAATGATAGTGTCCTTCTTTTACGGCCTTGGCCAACTGTGGCACATCTTTAACTTGAGTGACAGGAGGAAATGAAAGAAAAGACAGAATTACGGAATCGTAAGCCAGACAAAGAAACATTGCTCCTACAACCCACGAAAAGACGAGCAACTGTTTTATCATTGATGACGGTTTTATAACAGAACTCTGTCTTAACAAAACAGCAAAAACGTGAAGTAAAATTTTATCAAAAGAATACTTTCTTTTGAAGGTGACGTAATGCATCATAGACATCGCCATTAATGTTGAGATGATGGCTATCCAAAGAGGCAGTGAAAATATTTGCAAAATACTAAAAATCTGTGGTTTATACTCTGCTTTTTGAGTCATAAATGTAGCAGTATCAAGTTCATATGGGAAAGCGAAATCCACTACATCTTTGGTTAGGTCGTCCATAATAACTGGATCAATACCAATATCAATTTCTGATCGATTTACCATCTCTATTATTCCTGTGAATGTACCATTCGGATATGTTGTAGATACTTCATCTGAAACAATATAAAGAACTCTAGCGAATTTTTTTGAATGTTTTGTAAGATAATCTGCAAGAATGAATAGCATTTTGAGATTGACATTTACTTTATCTGAAAGGAAAGCTCTTAAATATCCTCCAGATTTATCATATAAAAGTTCCTTCTCAATTTGAAATGCAATAACTGCGACTTTATCTCTTTCCATAATTTTGAGTTTTGAATAATAATTGCAAGCTTTTATCTTTCCATAGACATGTTATGAAAACTAAATTAAAACCTATTTAATGTCTTTACTTATTATGAATAAGCTGTAAAAACTAAAAAATAAGAAAATAAAAATTCTTGAAGCAATTTAAATGTGAGTTGTATGTTAGAAATTGTTGACAGAATATTAATTCAGCTTGATATTATTCGTAAGTATAAATCATTAAAACAAGTAAGCTTTAATTATGTTTTATATTAAATTTGGAATCAAATAAAGAAAAAAAAATTGGTTCATGGTTAGAGTAATTCTGTATCATTTGTTATAATATGAATACATTTATTTCGTGAAATTCTATTAGTAGAAATCACTTTTTTATTTCCTAGCAAAATTGACGTCAAGACTCACCGCATACTGTATATTTGTGTGAGATTAGTTTAATAAAAGCAGGTTATACACGTATGAATGTATTACAATGATATTCAAAATAAAGCTAACTATTTACCATTTGCACGCATTAAATATTAGGAATTATTTAAGCTTGAAATTTATGCGTTTATCCCTTTTTAATTGATGCAGATTTACAATAAAAACCGGTTAAAAAGATTATTTTCCAGAAAAGAATAGTTCAATTTAGCAGTTTAAAAAAAATACATGTTCTAGTTCATATGGGATTTTTGATCGTGAAATCCAAATCAAAATTATACCAGTTTTCCGATTAATTTATCGGTTTTATCCTCTTTAATTGTGTCTTATTTCTTTCAAGAGCTATAAAAATTTTCAGAGAATACTTTTTCTGTCACTCATTATAAACTGGTATTTTTATTGATCGTAGATTTTCATTTTATTTCAACTGATACAATAATGTAATCGAAAACTGCAATCAGAAATATTTCCAACGGGATCAAAATGTTTATAGATTTATCCTTTTATATATGTATTATTTAATTCTGGAATTTCAATTTTCAAAGGAAAAAAATATTTAGAATAATGTAGTGCATCATTCAAGTTAGTTGATTAAAAAGATTTACTGTAAGTATCTCGTAATTTAACCATCTGACTCTTTTCAAATCTATTCTTGGAGAACAAAAGTCAAGGTAGTATTATTTTCCAAATAATAATTATCTATCTGTACTTCAGCTAAATAGATTTATGAGAAAGCTAAATTTAAGCAAGTTAATTTATATAGCATCAAACTACGTCCCAAAAAATCTTCATTAAAGTAAGTTTCTATAAATGGCAGATTAAGATCCTTTAAATAGTATTCAATTTTTACAATTTATATCGATCTTATAATATTATTTCTTCTTAAAACACATATATAAAAAATAGCAGTTCACTATGCATGGCATCTATTACTTGCTATTACACGGATATTTCACTGGCACATCTAAGGAATAGAATAAGAGAAGGGGGGGGGGGGTAAAACTCCTAGCAGATATTTGAACTTATTTTATTATGAACATGAAATATTGAAGTTGCTGAAGTTTAATGTTTTTAAAGTGCAATCATTGTTCAAGACACAATAGATCTCAATCTTGATTGTACCACTGAGTTGATAAGATATCTGATAATAAATTTATAATTTTTTTAGATTTCTTCAGTCAATGAAATTGAGCTAAATTTAGAACACAACTTGGAGAGCAATTAGAAATATTCACAGTCAAAAAATGTACAAGCAGTTTTGTATTTCTATTCACTACTAGATTATATACAGTTATTTTAATTCATATGTCAATGATAAAAGTAAATACTTAATAGTCAAAAAACTTATAAGAGAATACTGTCCTATTCAAAACAAATATTTTAAAATACAGAAATTTTAAATATGAATTTAAAAAATAATTATAATTATAGTACTTTGATCAAACATACTTTTCTGATTGTATACTTTTCAATACACATCAAAATTATATAAGTTCGGAAGCATTTTAAAACTTTTGATGAACTATACCCAACTCGCAGGAAAATAGTGATAAAAACTGAAAGAAGCAGATTAAATAGGATTCAGTTGCAAATAATCTTAGCTATTTATAATATTTTGAGTTTAAAAATTCGATTTTAAAATAATAGTTCATTGCGCATGACGTCTGCAACGTAAGGCATTGGTTGATTAAGTGATGCAGTCTGGATATGGAGGTAGCCGGAGGAGAGGCGGGGCAAAACTCCTTCAAGAGCATCCGAAACATATTTCAGTACGCATATAAATTACCGAATGTGTTAAAAATGTGAAAATTTGATAGTTTTAGGGTATAATTAATTACTGGTAATTTGAGAAAAATAAAATTGAAATGGGTATTTACAAGGTATAATCATATCAAGTAACTAATCGCTTTTATATTTAAATTTAGAAACCCAGCGAATAATTTTCTCAAAAAGGATCAAAATTGTAAAAGGATCATACGAAGTATCTTCGTTAAGGCTCCTGTCCCTGCCGGCGAAGACACTCACGAGCTAATGCTAATCCTATGGGGAGGGATTTATCTAATATCTCGTTTGCATTTCGACATTTTTAAATATTTTTTTTTTTAATTGGATAGTAGAGGTACGGCCTCTACATCGCACCTTCTTTACTTTTTCGATTTTGGTCGCAGATATTTTTTATTAAGTTACTTTCACTTTCAAAACCGGTTCTGAAAATGAAAGTGTCATTCTAAAAAATATCTGTAACCAAAATCGAAAAAGTAAGAAAAATGCGCTGTAGAGACGGATCTCGGCTATTCAATGCAAAAAAAAAAAAAAAAAAAAAAAAAAAAAAAAAAATTAAAAATGTCGAAATGCAAACGAGATATTAGAAAAATCTCTTTCCATCGGATTAGCATTAGCTCGTGAATTTCTTCGCCGGCAGGGACAGGAGCCTTAAAGTAACGTTCTATGCTGCAGATTAATGTAAGCTCAAAGCAACAATTAAAATACTTGTCGATCCAATTCGTGGAATAGTATAAGTTGAAAATGCAGTAACAGTTCTTCCTATAATAGTACTCAGTTTTTGTAAACCTTATGGATCTTTAATAATATTTCATGTAAAACTGAACTTCAAATGCAATAGTTCACTACACATGACGTCTATAACATAGTACACTGGCGACTTCATCGGCACATCGAAGGGGTAATATAAATGAATGGGGAAATTACAATTCTAGACAGAATTTTGAGAAACCTATTGTAATATAATCGTAAATTACTACAGTTATTAAAATTTGAAGTTTGTAAAGTAGGGTAGATTGGGTGAAGATACCGTAGTTTTTGACTTGTTTTAAAAATTGCCTGTTGTTACCCGACTGAAAAGAAGGGTTATGTGTTTCACGCGTATCTGTGTATGTGAATATCTTTATACCCTCGAAACATCCCAATGGCTGGATGGATTTTAATGAATGAGGTCTCTATCGATTCGTCTAAACGGCCCGATGGTTATAGGCTAAGTTTTGTTTTTATAAATTCAAAATGGTGGCCGTAAAATAAAAAATGGCTGTAGAGACGAAAAAAAAAATTACGCACCTTATTGAGTGGCATGTCATTGGATAGGTCTTTCAAAATGAAGACGATGATAAAATAGTGGTCGATCAAAATCGTTTAAAACAATTAAAATGCTTGTCGATCCTTCACCAATTCATGGAATAGTGTTACTGATCGTAATTAAAATCTCCCGTACGAGGGCGCTGTGTCAGCGCCGTAATTTTATTTATTATTCCAATCGTCTGCGTGTTGACGATAGATTGTAATTTAGTTACTAGTGAGTGGAAACACTGAATTTTTGTTGTTGTTGTTATTGAGATAATGGAATGTTTGATTAGGAAACGGCCAGAGAGACTGTTTCACTCTTAACAATTATTGTTTTAAAATAAAGAAATATACAGTTCACTGCGAAGAGTTCCTTAAAAATGGTGTCACTGAGTAACTTATTATTTTATTCTTAACAAAAATTGGTCCTTCGAGGCCAAAGTAAATAGATTTATCGTTTGCTTTTAAAAGTCAAGAATCAGCGACGAGACTTGGTTTCTTCGAATAAGGTAGGACCTTTTCTTTAACATGTCTACTGAATTAAAAAATATTTTGACTAAAAAAAGAGTTTTAAAATGTAAAATTACTAAATTTGTGAGTGAAATTAAATTAAGTGACTCTGATGAATGCTCTTTAGAACTTGTAAATACGAAATGTGATCAATTCAATACAGAATTGAAAGAAATTTTTGATAAAATTTATTCATTGTGCGATGAGGAGGAAATTGATAAATATATCGATGAACAATCATCGATTGAAAAAGAGTTAGATGAAACTTGGTTAAAAATTAAAAGAGCGAAACAAAAACAAATAAATGTTCTTAATGAATCAAAGCCGAAACAAGAGAATAGTGTAACGGAAGTTCGACTTCCCACGATTAATCTACCTTCTTTTAGTGGAAACGTACAGGATTGGATATATTTTAGTGATCTTTTTAAATCTAGCGTTCACAATAATAGCGCACTTTCGGGTGCTCAAAAGTTATCATATTTGAAATCTTCGCTTCATTCTGAAGCTGCAAAAGTTGTACAAAGTATAACGATTTCAGATGATAATTATCAAACAGCGTGGTCCTTATTAGAGGAAAGATATTCCAATAAAAGACAACAAGTGTTTGCTCACATTAAAAAATTAATGTCCATTAATTCAATACAAAGTGAAACACCTAGTGCTATTCTTAATTTAGCAGATACCGCCAGTGAATGTATCAGATCTCTAGAAATTCTCGATCAAAAAATTGAAGGGTTTGCGGATACAATAATAACTTATATATTGTGGCAGAAATTAGATGGGTCCACAAAATTATGGTTTGAACGTGAACAAAAAAAAGACGAGCTACCAAAATTAAAAGAATTAATCGAGTTTTTAAAAAGACAAGCGAGAACACTGCAAGTTTCCAAACCTCTTATAAATAATGTAACTCCTAAACGCAATGCTCAACAACGAATCACTAGTATGGTATCTACATCTAATGGTAAAAACTCAAAAACATTTAAATGTGTTAAGTGTCAGAGTAATGAATTCCACGGTTTGCACAAATGTCCAGAATTCTTAAATCTTTCAGTGGCTTCTAGATATGAATTCGTAAAGAAAAATAATATTTGTTTTAACTGTTTAAAATTCCACTCGGTTAGAAATTGTAAATCTGCTTATTCTTGTCAGAAATGTATGAAAAAACATTCGAGTTTACTGCATTTCGAGAATGAAAATGAAAAGCAAATTCAAAACAGCGATAGAAAAAATGAATTTATTTCAAAACCCGAGGTCAGTGATTGCAATACCCAAAACCAGAATCAAATCGTAGCGCATTCAAATCTAGACCCGAATGCTGCAACATTTCACATTTCTAACGAAAGAGCATTTTCAGGTACATCTGTTTGTGAGATGAATTATTTAAGTTCTGGCATCTTATCAACTGTCATTGTTTATATTAAAAATAAATTTGGTGAATTTAAGCCGTTAAGAGGTTTGATTGATGCTGGATCAATGAGTAATTTCATTACGATTCAGTGTGCTGATTATTTAGGAATTAAGAAAGAAAAAATAAAAGTTGCGGTTTCAGGATTAAATGGCATCTCCGTGAATATTAACTCCAAGGTAAAAGCATTAATTTTGAACAATTCAAATTTTAAGGCTGAAATAGAACTTCTTTGTGTACCAAAAATATCGGATACTATTCCAGTAAATCGGATTAACGTTCCAACAGAACAATACCTTAATAACATTAAATTAGCGGATCCAGAATTTTACAAACCTGGAAAAATTCATGTTCTTTTGGGAGCTCAAATATTTTATGATCTTTTAGAAGTCGGTCGAATTGAAGTCCCCAATTCTAATTTAAAATTCCAAAACTCGGTATTTGGATTCATTGCCTGTGGAAGCGTATTAAATCCTGACAATCAAATCACGCAAAATACTCATTGTGGGCTTGTTTGTAACTATGAAGATTTGACAAAAGAAGTTCAAAAATTCTTTCAGTTAGAAACATTAGGGATAAAAGACGATCCCACATGTACTGACGAAGATAGAGCATTAGAAATATTCGAAAAATCTGTATCTTATAAAAATAAACGTTACGAAGTTACCTTACCATGGAAAAAAGATTGGCGAGAAATGAACGACAATCTCAAAATAGCCAATAATAGACTAAACTGTCTTAAAGTGAAAATGAAGCGAAAATTAGAGCTTCGTGCTCAATATTGTGAGACTTTGAAAGATTATGAAAATAAAGGAATCATAGAAAAAATAACGGAAACGCACAAGCCAGTGGAGAAACCACTTTTTTATCTTCCACATCAACCTGTCTTTAGACAAAGCCTGACAACAAAAATGAGAGTAGTCTTCGATGCCAGCTCACACGATGTTGGCGAATTATCGTTAAATGATTGTCTTTGGCCAGGTCCAAATCTAAATCCAAACATATTCGATCTACTTATCAATTTTAGATTAAACAAAATAGCATTGATAGGTGATATAGAAAAAGCCTTTCTGCAGATATCCCTAGCGGAGAAAGACAGAGATGCAGTGAGGTTTTTATGGATTGGAGATAGAGGTATAGAAATATATCGCTTCAACCGAGTTCTTTTTGGTATGAATGCTTCCCCGTTTCTTCTTGCTGCTACTCTAAGAAAACATATCAAGAAATTTCAAGTTAGATATCCTACAACAACAAAGTTATTAGATAGGTGCCTCTACGTTGATGATTTCATCGCTGGTGCTGACAACTTGCAAGATGCGTTAGAAATCTCTCGAAATGCTGTTTATATTATGAGCGAGGTAAGTTTGAAACTCAGAAAATGGTCAACTAATGATAACGATTTGATGGAGCAATGGAAACAAGAAGGGTTTGATACTCAGCCTCTACACAACCCAATTGAATTAGGATTTGACTCAACAAAGGTTCTAGGAATGTCTTGGCATACGAGTGAAGATTGCTTTATCGTAGATGTAAAAGGCTTATTAGAAATGTTATCAAAAAATGAAAACACCAAGCGCTTCATCCTGCGTGCTATTGGAAAAATATTCGACCCTCTTGGCTTGCTCACTCCTTATACTATTCGTATGAAATGCCTATTTCAAGATCTGTGGTTGAGGAAAATTGCTTGGGATGAAGATCTACCAATAGATGTTAAAGAAAAGTGGCTTCAATGGTGTTCTGAGATCCCACGCCTCTCCGACCTAAAAATTCCAAGAATTGTGCTAAATTCAACGAAAGAAGAAAATTCAGATGTGGTAGAGATTCACTGTTTTTGCGATGCTAGTAAGAAAGCCTTCGGCACTGTCATATACCTCAGAATTGTAAAAGAAAATGCTATTGAAGTTAACCTTGTGACTTCAAAAAGTAGAGTTACACCTCTTAAAAAAATCACTTTACCAAGATTAGAGCTATTGGGAGCTTTACTTGCTGCCCGACTAGGTAATGCAGTCAAGAAAATAGTAGATCATAAGAAGCCATCAGATGTGTTCTTCTGGACAGACTCGAAAATCACTTTGTACTGGATTAGAGGTTCTAGTAAAAGATGGAAATCATTCATAGCGAATCGTGTCAACGAGATTCAATCTTTGACTGACTCCAATTCGTGGTTTCATTGTCCGGGAAAGTCTAATCCAGCCGACCTCCTTACCAGAGGCGTCAGTGTTGATATGCTCTTAGAAAAGGATTTGTGGTTTAAAGGTCCCCCCTTTTTGAGAGAAACTGTTCTCCCAACTAATGACTGCAACATCCAAAATTCGCCAGATGACTATTCTGATGAACTAAAGAAAACAGTTAAATGTGAAAATGATAACTCTTTAGTTACTCTAGCTATTTATGATCAAAATTATTTATTAGATTATATTATTAGTGTTAGTAATAATTATATAACTATCATTCGTATTTTATGTTATGTGCTTAGATTTATTCATAACCTTCGAAATGTTAATAGAGTGAAAGATCATCTTACTTCTAAAGAATTGAATGCTGCAGAATTATCACTGATAAAGATGGTTCAACAAAGTGAGTATCAGGAAGAAATAAAATGTCTTCAGAAAGGTAATTCGGTACCAAATAAAAGTAAACTAAATTCTTTAAATTGTTTCTTAGATGAAAGTAATATTTTAAGAGTTGGGGGTAGATTGGGTAACTCATATTTGACAACAAATGAAAAACATCCTATGGTTCTGCCAAGTAAGCATCCCCTTACTTTAATTATTGTAAGATATTTTCATTTAAAGTATTTACATGTAGGATCACAAACATTGTTGTACCATATTCGTCGTAAATTTTGGATAACTAATGGTAGAAACATCTGTCGCAAAATAACATATGAATGTGTCACTTGTTTTAAAAACAAGCCTGTATTAGCGAGTCAAGTCATGGGTGACTTGCCCAAAGAGCGTGTTACACCTTCATTTCCATTTTCCATTATTGGAACTGATTATTGTGGCCCTTTTTACATTAAATTCAAAAATCAAAGGAAAGGTACATATAATAAAGTGTATGTATGTATATTCGTTTGTCTCTGCACCAAAGCTATTCATCTAGATTTCGTTTCAGATCTCACTTCTGCAGCCTTCATTGCTTGTTTTAAGCGCTTTGTTAGCAGAAGGGGAAAGTGTTCAAAAATATTTTCTGACAATGCAAAAAACTTTGTAGGGGCAAACTTAGAATTGAAAAGGCTTCACAATTTGGTTAGACACCCAGATGAAGCATTAGCTGATTATTTTGCAAGGGAAAATATCGAATGGAATTTTATTCCTCCGAAAGCGCCGAACTTCGGTGGTCTTTGGGAGGCAGGGGTTAAATCATTCAAATTCCATCTAAAACGTGTAATTGGTAACGCGCACCTCACTTTAGAGGAATTTCTGACAGTAATTCTAGAAATTGAAAGTGTTTTGAACTCAAGACCTCTGTCCCCATTGTCATCAGATTTCGACGGTTTCGAGACTCTGTCACCGGGTCATTTTCTTATAGGTAGGCCCTTAACGTCTATTATTGAACCCCAGCTCACTGAAATTTCGGAAAACAAACTTAGCAACTGGCAAAAAATAACAAAATATAGCCAGCAAATATGGAAATTATAGAAGCGGGACTATCTGAACACCTTGCAGCAACGTAATAAATGGCAAATAAATAAAAACAATATAAATGTTGGTTCTCTCGTATTGATCAAAGATGAAAATATGCTCAGCACAAAATGGGCAACAGGTAGGATTTCCGAGATATTTCTCGGTAAGGACAAAAAAGTTCGAGTAGTGAACATTCGTCTACCTAACGGTAGAATAATAAAGAGAGATGTGAGAAGTATTTGTCCCCTTCCAATTAATGGAAACTAATTTCTTTAATGTATATATTTGGTATATTTTGAATATATTTTGTTGTTTAATTTCTATAGTATGTTTTATTGTATTCAAATGTAAAGTAATTTAGCCATTTTTCCTTCGTTATTAATTATATCTTTGCATTGTTATATGTAGTATTATGTAATTTTATATTATATATTAGAGTAGTTTTGAAACCTGCAGGTTTCAACGGTCGGGAGTATGTTACTGATCGTAATTAAAATCTCCCGTACGAGGGCGCTGTGTCAGCGCCGTAATTTTATTTATTATTCCAATCGTCTGCGTGTTGACGATAGATTGTAATTTAGTTACTAGTGAGTGGAAACACTGAATTTTTGTTGTTGTTGTTATTGAGATAATGGAATGTTTGATTAGGAAACGGCCAGAGAGACTGTTTCACTCTTAACAATTATTGTTTTAAAATAAAGAAATATACAGTTCACTGCGAAGAGTTCCTTAAAAATGGTGTCACTGAGTAACTTTTGTTTTATTCCTAACAATATATAGTTATAAGTTGAAAATGCAGTAACAGTTCTTCCTATAATAGTACTCAGTTTTGGCAAACCTTATGGATCTTTAATACTATTTTATGTAAAACATGCACTTCAAATGTAATAGTTTGCTACACATGACGTCTATAACATATTACATTAGCTACTTCATCGGCATATCGAAGGGGTAACATAAAAGAATAGGGAAGTTACAACTCCCGACAGAGTTTTGAGAAACCTATTTAAATATGAACGTAAGTTACTGAAGTTATTAAAATTTCAAGTTTTTAAAGTATATTACCAATGTTCAAAAACCCTCTGAATCCAAATCTTGGTTGTACCACTGAGTTGATAAAATATCTGACGATAAATATCGCAAAATTTACAAGTTTCTCAGACTTCTGCAAGTAAAATTCACGTAAAGTTAGGACATAATTTAGAGAGCAATTAAAAATCTTCACAGTTAAGTAACGTTAAACTAATTTCGTATTTCTATGCTAAAGTGATTTAAATTAAAAAATTTTAGTCATATGTCACAGGATAATTGTAAATATTTAAGAGAGAAGAAACTTATAAGGAATCTGGTGCATTTTTCCATGCAAAATAATTTTAAAAAGGCGTTTACAATAAGTTGTTCTAACTAATTACAAATATTTACCTTTAAGGGTCAAATCCAAAAGGGCAACTTTCTGAGATAAGTTTTAATTTATTTTTGTTCGAAAATGCATGAAACTAGCTGGTGTTGTTGTTCAGAAACTATGTCATCGAGCTGTTTTTTCCATTTTTTTGCAAACGCAATAGATCTTTCAGAAAATAGAGTCAAAGTGGGAGCTTTGAACCGAATTTCCGTGCGAAGGGAGAAAGAGTACTCAAGAGCGGGCGAAAAACGGGTTTGTCACGTGATCGAATTAGCTTATAACTCAATATATAATTGATTGATCAAAAAATGGAAAAAACAGTTCAATTCCAAATCGCTTCCATGGCCAGGCTTTCCAATTTTATATCGTTCCGTTAAAAAATGAATTTGTAAATATGCCAAAACGTTTTGCGCTTGTTGACCAGAGCATTTAAGAACAGCCTTAAGGAATATACCGGGTGTCCCTAAAATAACTGATGGATTTTAAAATTCAATAACTTGCAAACGGTGACAGATATTAAAAAAATTCTTGCAGGAGTGTTATGCAAGACGTTAGGAGTTTTTATGCTGCAATTCTCAGTTTTAGTTACATATAGCATCGATAGATGGCGCTGCAAGCAGTAACAGCTCAATCCGGGCTCGATTTTTCGGCCCCTCTCTTCTTCCATGCGAAAATAGGAGATTAAAATGCATTGAATGGATCCAGAAGTATTGAAAATCGGGTCTGGACTGAGCACCTGTTGCTCTCAGCGCCATCCATTGTTTGAAATTCGAACTAAAATCAAGAATCACTGTAAAAAAACGCCTGATATCATACATAAAACTCCTGAAAGAATTTTTAAATATCTGTCACCGTTTGCAAGCTATTTAATTTTAAAATCCATTAGTCATTTTTGAAACACCCGATACATTTCTATTGATACGAGTTTAAATATGCAAGAAATTTATATAAGTCAAGCAATATTTTTAAACGTTTGCTTGTCTCTCACTGACTCGCATATAAATAGCGTTCAAAAACTGTGATAGTCTACTTAAATAGGATTCATTTGCTAATAAACTGAATTTTTTGTAGCTGTTTTATGTTTAAATTTCGATTTTAAAACGATAGCTCATTGTGCATGACGTCTACAACGTGGTAAATTCGAGGAAAAAAAAAAGTAAACACCCCCTTACTAACTCTGCAAAAAATTATCGTAGAAGAAAGTTGCTGGTACCACACGATTGGCAATAAAGTCTACTTTTTAAATGATGTACATAAAATTTGCTTAGGGGTGCATCTACATATTAAAACGAAGCATAACTTTGTTTTTCTCAATAGCATTACACAATTCTGACAGCATAAATGAACTCTACACCCTTCAATTAGCCTAAAAACAAATTTTTATGCAATTTGTACGAAAAGTTTCCGAGAAATTGATTATTTTAAAACGAGCGTATTTTAGGGGCTGTATACAAATTGAAGTTCGGTAATGGATTGTTAACCGAGAGAGCCCCCCCTTCTTGATCAAAGCGCCTTATCACGTTGAATGTCAAGTCTATTTTGTCTGTCTTTCTGTTTAGGCTACGAAATAAGACTCCCGTGACAGAATCTATAAGTGTCAGTCACTTACAGACGTTAAAATTGGTTATTGGGTACTGACGCGGCCTAAAAGGAAATATGAGTGTTAGTCACCGGTGACTGACGTCGCATTCAACGTGTTAAGCGAGACTCAAACGGCCATTGAAGACTGATATATTATAGGATAGCATAAGAAATTTCTAAATATCTAGTCACTTCTATTATAGACGGCACCTTAAACCATCATTTTGCCGTTTTTTAAGCATAATTTTAAAACTACTTGGAAGAAAAATGTGAATTTTTGAATTTCCATAGAGCAGGACTTAATAAATCTAAATCCATAAAAAAAATTGTAGGTTGCAATTCGTAGTTATTTTTTAATATTAATTTTATAATTCATATCATAAAATTATAAAAATTGCAAAGTCAACGGATTTATGTTTGGGTATTTTAGTATTATTACTGCACAAAAAATTAGTACATTAAGAGTATAATTTCAGGAGATATTAATAAAAATATGAAAATGTAATTCAACATTAGAAGCACTAAATTTTGAATGCTAATAATTCAAAAACTTATCATTCAAATGACTTGAAATTTGGTGTCTAGGCATAGTTTGAACCGAAGGTTTAAAATCTTGTTTATCTTGTTAAATAATACTTTCTTGTAATCTTGTGTATCCTGTTAAATATCTTGTTGGTTATTGCCATTGAAAAAAATGAAGTTCGGGTTCGTTTTAATATGTAGATGGTCTCCTAAGCAAATTTTACATAAGTAGACTTTACTTCCAACCATTCGGTACCAGTAAATTTCTTCTACGATAATTTGTTGAGGAGTTAGTAGCGGGTGTCTACTTTTTTTCCCCACGACTGTACACTGGCAAGTTATCTGGTGCAGACATGTATGAGTATGGAGCGGAGGGGTGAAATTCCTCTTAAAAGATTGAGAAACAGGTGCATATGCATATAATTTTTTGAATATAGCAAAAATTAAAAGTTTGAAAGTTTTAAGATAAAATTATTGCCAAAACACCTCTGAACATAGATCTTGATTGGCCCCACTGCTAATCTTTTGAAAGATTTCCAACTTTCAATGCTTCAATCGTATATTCACGAGTTACGAAAATTACTACGTTACAGTAATATCGATAATATAATCGATTAGATATTGAAAATTGGCAGCACAACAAATAAAGTGATTTCAAATTAAAGGGGCCGTTTTAAAAGTTGAAATATCATTTATCGAATGAATATAGCAAAATACAAGTTTTGAAATATTTTTTAACGAAAATTTTGTAGACAATAAACTTCCTTCAAAACAAAAGTTGTCGCTAACCATTTTCGTTTGTTATATCACCTGTTAGCTCATCGATTTAATAATCGATTATATGGTTAAATTCATACAAACAGATAATAATATATTTTGCAGTCGAAAAAAGGTAATTTTAAAAAGTGAAAC
This sequence comes from Maratus speciosus, assembly GCA_963932465.1. Taxonomy (NCBI): domain Eukaryota; kingdom Metazoa; phylum Arthropoda; class Arachnida; order Araneae; family Salticidae; genus Maratus; species Maratus speciosus. The sequence goes on from OZ010797.1 coordinate 151,962,118, forward strand.
ATCACGTAGAAAATAATGATAATATATATTAATGAGAAAACAATAACCTACGATTTTGAAATATTAATAATAATATGAATGCTATTGAACCTTTTTAATCCTGAAGCGTTTTCAGAACAAACTTTTTTCATTAGTATAAGAGTCATTTGCGTATTTTTGTTCGGTTGTTATTACCAGGAAAATCGATTAAATTGGAGAATTTTCATATTTCTGCATTTAGCCTATATAATTATACATCATTACTAATATATAAACTTAATAATTTTATCCATGATGCTTTTAAAAATGATACGGATCAATATAAAGTTAAAATTTTAAAAATTGAAAGATTTCAGCTGAGCATTATAATAATGAATTACACGGGGAAAATTATGCCTCTTCTAAACCTAAACTTCGTTCGAATTTCATTGATTAAAAAATCATTATAGCTTTCAAAGTCACGTCGATTTAACAGAGAAAAAATATTGCTAAATGTCTTTTATTATTACAAGAAGCATGCTCCTTTAATTAATATGACCTGGAGATTTTTAATTTATGTCGAATATTTTATTTTCTTTAACACAATTTTCAAATATTTTTCTAGTTCTTGAAATTTGATAAGATACAAATTTGATAATAATACATATTATTAGCTTATCGATTGTATCGTATATGATATGGCTAATGGTACTTAAATAGGGTAATTCGAAAAAAAAATGTATAATATAATTTATAAAATTTTCAGATGAATGTAAATAATATAGATATAGAGAAATGCCAGAAAATTAAAAAATTACTTAGTTAAGTAGTAATATATTTTTTCAAAATCATGCACTTATTAGATTCAGAAAATGTGGATGCAAAAATAATCTTATAAGTGGGGTGACCTTATATGCGGTGTAGGAAAGAATTCTATTCGAGACAATAAAATTTAACCCTTAAATGCGCGATTTTTTATTTTGTTTCGAAAAAATTATACATGATTCTCTGAAAGGTTTATTACACAGGAAAAATAATAAAAAAAGTCAGAGATATATTTTTCATATAATACGTCAATCTTTTCTTCTGTTGCACATCTGCAATATAAGTAAAAACTACTGTCGTGTAGCTGTTTTACGCTAAAATAATGCAAATTAGTAAATACTTTAATAAGTATTTTCCAAATACCTTATTTTATATAATTAACTATTTTATAAAACTTAACCATTAGCCCTTTAATTCCCATAATAGAATACGTTGTTGAAATTACGTAGTTCAGAGAATTTCACTTGACACCAGAAAGTTTCAATTGTTAATTTCGCTGTATTTAAATACGGGATGTCGGTTTTTTAATTAAAGCAAATATTGCTATTTTAATTTTCTGGTGTGAATTAGGTATATGCGAATAAAAAAATCTATTAAATTCAAAACAGTGTTGTTTGCATACATGCAAAGCTGCGCACTAAAAGGTTGAACAATATGTTAGTTAAATTATTTAAATAATGTACAAACAAGTTATGAAAATATAATTTATAAATGAAAAGATATTAACAAGAATTTCTTTACACATAAATTTTCGAAATGGTGGATAATATAAACTATGCTAATAAAAGAAAGTTTCGCTTTGCGTGTGTCTGCCTGTATGTCTGCGATGGCTAGTGAAATTTATCAAATGTAGAAATCTGAAAATTTAGGCGAGGTAGTCCAAGCCTGATCCACCTGAAGCTCAGATTTTTAATATTTTAAGGGCCGGGTCGCTTTTTCAGGAAGGCTCACGTTTTCAGCACCAGTCTTGGCGAGTTGGCGAAAGCGAGAACGTACAGCCAGCTCTAACGCCAATCGTCGTCTTGTGTTTTGTTTTGAACCGAAATGGCGGAAGAACTAGCATATTTTAGAATAACAGTCCTTCCAAAATTAAAGAAATATTTTCAGTTCTGTGTTCTAGATGAAAAGAAATCTTCGAAAGAAGTTGTATTACGAACTCTTATACTCTGTTTTATCAAAGGCCTTTATTACTTTTGATGATATAGACTAAAATTTTGATTATTTGATCCCCTCAAAAATCTACATTTTCATTCAATTGAGTATTAATAATTCCATACCTTTATTAAAAAGCCTTTATTATTTTTATATAATTCCATACCCGTTAAACAAAAACTCATTACCTTCATAAATCTAGATATTTGATTACATATAAAGATGGATTTAGGGGGATAATGAATTAATGCAGTTTCAGTACATTTTGATGTATATAAACACAGATTTAAAAAAATACGTGACAGAAATTTACTATATTTTCTGCGATGAACTTATATAATTAATTTAATACCAAATCATTCTGCAGAAACAGTACCCAAAGTCAAGTGAAAATAGGCTAAACCAGGAAAAAAAAAAAAAAAAAAAACCTATCACACCCCCAACCAGGATGTTTAGAAACTGCTTTTTTAATGTGAGATGAAATTCTTAGGGCTATTCTCAACTGCTCTGCTGAACAAACGCAAAACGTTTTCACACATTTACAAATCCATTTTTTAACGGAAAGATATAAAATTGGAAATCCTGATCATGGAAGCGATTTGGAATCGAACTGTGTTTACCATTCTTGGATCCATCCATTACCTATTGAGTTAGAAGCGATTTGGATCACGTGACACGGCATTTTTCTCCCCTTACTGACTGAATTTTCTTCTTTCGTTCGAAAGTTTGATTCAAAATGCCCACTTTGACAGTAATTTCTGAAAGATCTATTTATTGCGTTTACAAGAAAACGGAAAAAGCAGTTCGATAACATAAGTTTCTGAATAACAACACCTTCTAGTTTCACGAGTTTCCGAACAAAAATGAATTAAAACTTAAGTCAGAAAGTTGACCCTTTGGATTTGAAAACAACCTTAAGGGGAGGTGGGGGAGAAGGAATATTGAATGACTATCTCTTGCTACTTCAAAGTAAAAAATAAAATCACTAGAGAAATTTTTTTAACTATGTATGATAGTGAGGGGCTGTAGATTTAAATAGTTAAATTTATCAATTAACAAATGGAAAAATAAACCAAAAAATTAAAAACTTGGAATATTTAATTTTTTTGAGGGGGGGGGGGGTGTGAAAGAAAAACAAGCTTTTTTTCGGGGTGGGGGGGGGCAGAATTTGAATAATGGGTCCTTTACTTATAGTTACTTCAAAGTAATAAATAGGACGGAAAATTTAAAAAAAATGTAGAGAATTAAAAAAAAATGAAAGCGTGTGCACAAAAGATTAATCCTGATTTTTTTTTTTTTTAAATCTTTCATTCTATTTCTTTCTTTTTCTTTTTTTATGGTAAATTACTTATTTGTTATTTAAAAATCAACAGATAGAGCAAAACACAATTTTAACTAATCTGTGCTGCAAGGCAACAATGAATTTTAAATGGTCAAAAAATAGTGTGCTGGAGGAGAGGTGGGGGGGGGGGGGGGAGAAGAGAAAATTCGAAATGGGAGGTTGCCTCAGACGATTGATCATTATTTTATTGCCACTTCAACTTAATAAATAGTGCAATATATGTGCAGAATGACGAAAAATGGAGTGTGTGTGTAAGGGGGGGGGGAGGGATTTCATCCGAGAGAATTTAGATGATTTATTCAAATATGACGAATGACTATTTTAAAATAACAAATAAAATAAAACAACTAGGACGAAATAATATTTAAAAATATGGCAAAAGTTTTAAAATAAAAAACTGAAGAATTTTAAAGATTTTTAATTTTGTGCACCAATGTTTTTTTCATAAAACTCAAATAATGATAAAGATTTAACAGCATTAAAATGTAATAGTAATTGATTTAATCGGCATGCATCAATTTACAATTATTTTAACTGATTGATTTAATTGCAGGATACAGCTAAATAATTTATGATTTATCGTTCAATCTAATTATAATCGAATTGATTTTAGTTTCAACTTCCTATTAACGTCTAATCGCAATTAAATTAAGAACAATTAAATTTTAATGAATTATTTCAGTTAAAATATGTTTTATTAATGCAATCGCACAATGCGTCACACAATTTTGCCGTTTAATAATGATAAAAAAAAAAAAACTAAATTAATTCAATAGTAATGCTAATAAAACTACGTTCAAATGTGTCATAAAAAATGATCAATAGAATTATATATATTACAAAATAATCTTTACACCTATTTTTATTTTTCCTAAAAAAATAAAATACGTTCTTAATTTCTTCGAATATAGCGAATTAATGAAATAAATGAGTACTATTGAACTGAAAAACGTAACTCATGTTTGAATTATATATATTGTGCAATTAAAAGCATTTTAATGCGAAAAAGCTGTTTGTTTTAAAAGCAAAAAGCTCTCAGCAAAGGAATGGGGTTGCTGTTCGCTACGCGTAAGACGTCAGGGTGCGTAGCATTGAATTCATCCCCACGCCAACCGTTACTCTGGCGATAAAGTGCTCAAAACGTGAGCCTTCTTGAAAAAACGGCCGGGTCCCCTGAAGTTTTTTGCCCTATATCGTTAATAAGTTGCCCCCCCCCCTTTATTTGATTTTTTCGTTTTCGGGCCCTTTCTCCATTTAGTCATCCCTCATTATTACATTCCAGTTAAGACCCTGGCCCCTTGGGGCCTAGTACAGGTCCTTTGAAGTTTTTGAGCCCTAAATTGTTAATAATTTCATCCTTTTTAATCAGATCTTTGTTTTGGGGTTCATTTTTCAATTTAGTTATTACCACATTTTTAAATTCCAGTTAAGACCTCAATGTCCTGTCCGGGGCCCCTTGAACTTTTTGTGCGCCATGCATTTTCACCCCTTAATTGTGTCACTTCTCAAAATATAAGTTTACAATTCAGCCTTGGACTCTTCTACCCGGGCCAACAACCTCATATTTTTATTGGAGCTCTAGGGACCTTTTTTTAAAGCATTTACTCCCATTTTTTGCACATTTCTTTAAAATTTAATTCTAGTAATTAATTCGTACGCAATGCTTAATTTAGATCTAAAGTGCTAAGTACTATGACCTTTTAACATGTTTTCATCTTAATGCCCTACTCTCAACTATCAATTGGCTTTTTTTGGGTCCCCTATTATAGCTCTCTTAAAAATTGCACGATTCACTAACTTCTTTTTTGCTAACAACTTCTTAGGTTCTCCAGCTACTACATGAACGACAAAAAGATTTCTGATGCTTCAGCTACCACCAATTTTAATTATTAATCGCCTTCATGTGGTCCTTTGTACAGCTTCTTTAAAAATGATCCGATTCTATAGCAATTTTCGTTATAGTAGTTCTGGGGTCCTCCGGTTACTTTATAAACTATTTTAAAAATTTCATTCTACCCTGGCTACCACTTTTTTCGAATACCGATCTTCTTTATCGGCATCAACTTATGTTTACTCCTTATAGTTATAAATTATAAATCTCAATACTATTAATGGTAAGTGGTTAACTTTAGAGGAGGAGGGGGATTGCATCCGTGAAATAAATATAGCTTTAATGTTAAAGAAAATTCGTTAAATTTACAGGAGGGCGCACCTTGCTGCGCTTAAGGGCGCATTTTTTACTCGGGTTCTATAGGCCCAATATCAACGGAAATTCGTTAATTTAACTTAGATTACGATTCGGCTACTTTCTGCTACATGAAAGTTTATTTTAGACTTTTGTTACCACTGTTTTCGATCATAACAGCACATTCTTTTCTCGGTTTTTATGGGTTAAATTTCAATGGAAATTTATTCATTCAACTTTGCTTACGATTGTTTTGCAGATTTTAGTTCCAACTTCCACCGCCAGGGGCGAATTCTGATCTCGGTTCTATGGGCTCGATTACTACGGGTTTTGGCTCATTCACATTTGTTTTCGATTGTTCCTAGCACTTTCGGAACACTCCCGGTATACACTGCTTTAGGCAGCGGGGACTCATGACATGGTTTTTTCGTTTGGAAGGAGGTTTCTAACTGGAGGAGGTTTCTTGTCTGTTTTTATCATTGTTGTTAAAACTACTTTTTTCTAATTCACGTACAGTTTTAAAATGTTCTTATGCTTTGAGAGCTTCTGCTTGCGTTGTTGGTTCTACTTCAGATTCACTGTCATTTATCATCATTTCCATCAGTGTTTATATTTAAAACTTCTAAAACGGTTTCTAGTATGGAAGTTTCAGCATTAAAGCTATCGCATTGTCAATGCCTGCATATGTTTGTTCATGTTGTATTGTTCATATAGAGGCATATTATCATCATCGTCGTCGTCTTCGAAATACAATTCTTCACAATATGGAAGCCAAGCACGTCTAAAAAAAATATCTAATGGTCTTCTTTGATACCTTATCTAACTCTTGTCTATGCAATCTAAACTTTTTTTTTTTATCAATTGCACTAAAGATGCACAATATGAAATTGCACAAAATGATCAACTGAAGTCTTTTAGAAGCAGCTTTCTATAATTTATCTTAAAATTTTGAATTTTCCCTCGATTTTAAGGATTATGCAACAGTAGTGCAGTTTGGAGGCAAGGAAAGAAGTTCAATCGAATTTAAATCGGGAGTTGGGCAATCGGCAGCACAATTGTTTGCAATGATACTCACTTATTTTTTAACCATTTGGAAAAATGTTTATTGTCCTCGTCAGGGTAGGAAATCAAAAGCATATCTGAAAGTTTTTATTGGTTTAATCATCATTTTATTCGTTTTCTGATTGGCATATACAGTAATCTGTATTTCCCTTTACTTTCAACAGAGATAGACATCAGAGTGTTGCCACTATGACAAAAAAAATAAAAACTACAAAAAAAAAATAACTCAGAAACAAATTGAGATACAACTTTCAAACAAATTGCATTTAAAAGTACATTTTTTTCTCTATACGACGATATAAAAAATAATATTGTGGGATGTTTAGAAGTTTAAGAAATAAATTTCTTTTAAAATTGGCCGTCAGATTTCTTGGAAATCTGGCGATGGAAAAGCCTTTTCCCAGATTTCTTGGAAATCTGACGATGGAAAAGCCTTTTCCCGAACAGCCAATGAAATGTATTGGATAATACGTAAGTTTCAGGTGGATAATACGTACGAGTCGCAGGCGATTTCTGTCGCTTGCAATTTTTACGTGTAATAACACTATTAATGTGTATTTCATGGCGTACGAAAAAAATCATTCTCCAAATGGTCGTTGTAATTTGTTAAATTGCATTTTTTTTTCCCTTGTTAGTCCAAGTATTTTCCAATTTTTTTTGTCACCCAAACTTTCCGGCCCGATTTGTAAGATTCTGACAAATATTTGCCGTTTTAAAAACAACAAGGCTTGAGAAATTTACCAATAACTAACGGAATCAATTTTTCTGAGCTATCCCTATTCGCTGATAATAAAACAGTTAATGTATCTTTCTTTGTTTTTCTTCCCACCACACATTTTTCGTTCTTAAAAGTAACAATTTTATCCGGAAAAATACAAAAGAACAGTCCACATTTATTGAAATAGAAAACATCACAAGGCCAGAATCTATTCTTGATAAAAACCCTGCAGGGAATTGCTTAGGAATAGGAAAACGCATAGAAGGGTAGGAAATTTCTCAGTGAAAAAACAAACACAATACGACCATATATCCGATAGTAACCATTAGAGTCTGACCATATAGACGGTGTATTTTAACACACAATAGCTATTCAGTCAGTCCGGACTTATAAAAAGTTTACCTTATAAACGGGGTGACCTTATAAGCGGGTGACCATATATCCGGTACGGACTGTATACGAAAAATGTGTCTCTGATATTTTTCATTATTTTTCCTGTGTAATAAGCCTTTTTGAGAATCATATATAAATTTTTCGAAACAAAATAAAAAATCATGCATTTAAAGGTTAATAAAACATACATAAGAAATGTAATCATAGATTATTCTTTCTTTACGTTATTGTTAAGAACCATTTTTTCTTCAGTCGGAATATGATGATAAACATTACCGATTATGATTAAATTTTCCGTTTATGATATACACATAAGCACATGTATTTGCATAGATGCCAACCTCCAACTACTCTTTCGTAATACTTGTGTTAATTTGACCCTGGTTTAATACGTTTCGTACCAAAACATTTTTTAAAAAATGAAATTAAATATGTTCCACGTAGAAACCTATAATTAAGTAAATAAGAATTCATGAAATAAATTTTGTGGCTCGAAATGTGGTTAACCTAGGTCAAATTAATCCAGACATTACTGAAGATTAGTGGAAGGTTGGGAGCAATGTATTTGTGGTAGTTTATGCACATGTACACATGCACATGTTACGTGTGTGTTGATTCGGATGTGCCCTATTCAGTGGTATAAGCGTACAAATCTATAGGTGTTCGCTAAATAGAGGTGTCCGCTTTTCGGGAGTATCGATTATGGAGGCCTTATTGTATATAGATTTTTTACCGGAAAAAATATTTTGGACATTCTTTTGAAAAATCGGGTCAATCCGAACCCGACCTGCAAGAGCCAAAATCCAACCAGAATCCAACCCGAAAACGTAACATTGAAGTTCAACTCGACCCGCAGCCAAAAAGTATAAGTCAAAGTCAAGAAGTCAACTCGACCCGAACCCGACAGATACGAAAAAATATAATATGGTCGGGGATGTGGTGCGTAGGTCCCAGGCTCCTCGAGAAACAGTCAGAAGTCAAGCAAGAGTTGGGTCCTGGAAGTATCAAACGACCGCAGCGGCTTCGAGATTAATGTTCGTCTCATTCTTTTCCTTTTTTTCCCCAAAAGATCCATTTTCCCATCATTTTGTCAATATTCTTATGATATTAACTAAGAAAGAAATAATGAGTCCAAATATTGAAAAGATAAACGTAGAGGTGACATGTGTAAGAGTTTCTTTTACTGGTGTTTTTCTCTCCGTATTAGAGTAGACATATTTATATATTTTTTTGTATTTATACTAGGGAGCTCTGTCCCCTATGAACTACGCTCGCCAACCCCCGTTAAGACACCTTCAAACTCTAAAAGCACGCTAATTTGTTAGGCTTTTAAAAAAATTCGAAAGACTGAATTATAATTAAAAAAAAAAAAAAAAACAGTGGCGATTTCCCTGTTAACGGGCTATTTTTGTCCTTGATTAAAGCAGATCAGTGAAAAATTTCAAAATAAGCTGATATAAAATTAAGTAAACAGAGTCTCTGTCTCCCGGTATTTTTTAACAACATTATTAAAATGTTCTTTTAAATGAGACATTTTAAATGTATCGTTTTAAATCTGATGTAATTTTCCCCAAAGCTTTCCTTCTCGTTTTAATGTTCACGTGAAAATATTTTGTTGTTAGAAAGGACATATTGTTTGCGATTTCTTAGAGTTCACAACAATAGTTTAAAAGATTATCTCAAAATATGAAATAAATGCCTCGCGCAAATATATTTTTTAATTTAAACTGTTTGGCAATATTTTTGTTTGGCCATAAATATGACGTAATTTCTTCCATTTACGAATTTAATGCATATTAATGACTTTATTATTTTACAATTTTCTTTCTCTTTTAAAATTCACATGTAAATATAGTTTTAATGACGTAATTTTCAATATTTTCCTGCTTTTAATGCGTAATCATTTAATTCTAACTTAAAAGTTTTTTTCGTCACGTATAAATAAATTTTTAATTTGAAGGAAATGCCGTTTTAAAAAGTGGCAACAATTTAAAATAATACCCTTTTCTAAAAGATGTAAACAATATGTCACAAAATGATGAAAATTTGAATTTAAAATGCCAAATAAATCCTCAAAAAATGAGTCAAATTAAAAAAAAAAACATAAATGCAGTCTGCACATCGGGAACTTCTAATGTATAAAATGATCTAAAAATGATTAAATTCCCATGTATAGTTTTTGCTCCTATAAAACTTTTTTAATGGAACGATTTTGACCAACTTTAATATTAAATATCCTTTATAATAATTCTTCGATTTGAAAACTGGCTGCATCAGCGTATTTATCAAACATTTCTCTGTAACACCATTGATTTTCGTATTTTTGTATGCAATATTTTTCTTAATCTTAACGAAGAAACACTTCCGGTCATAAAAAAATCAAAACCGGCGGCGGTGACAGCATTAGTTACTTTTTTTTTTTAGAATAGAGATATAATATAAGTATAATTTTAGAAAAAAAATAATTTTTTTTGCTAAAAAAATACAATTTATCTTAAAAAACCCATTTATTTTTTTGTGTTTTCTTTTTTGCAATATACATATTTATCTGTTATAGCTAAACGCACAAAATAATGAAGGGGAAAAAATGATTTTCAATAAGGGAAGTAATAAAGGGAAAAACGTGCTTTTCAGTAACTGAAAAGTATTTTTGTAGTTTCTAAATTAAGATTTTACTTTATAAATTGGAGAAAGCATTCGATGAAAAAACATACGATACACAACGATACGATACGAACATACATAAATTTTTTTCTAATAAGTTGAAAAATATTTAAGGGGTCTTGTACCTTTTAAACACGTCGAAAATTAACGAAAAACTTCAAAGTTTGAATTAGTCTATCTTCAAAGCCTTTTTATGTATAAATATGAAATTTTGGATATTGGTAAAACAGATTGTGCTTTGTAATATGCTACCATTAGGAATTTATTAACCCTTTACAGAATTTGTGTATTGTTGAAATAAAAACAGCTCTTTTTTTACCCCATAAGTCATTGCGCGCATGATATCTTGAGAAAGTATGTGTGGATTGGTATGAAATTCGGTAAAGATACTAAACATATATGTGTGTTTAAAATGATCTACTCTTAGGTTAAAATTATTTCATTAACTATATAAAAAAAATATTTTCGTAAAAAAAAAATAAATATTTTGTATTTTTAATGAATAAAAACATTCATAACTAAAAATATTACCATTGTAAATACTTAAAAGTAGATCATTTTAAACATGCATATTTGTTTAGTATATTTACCAAATTTCATGACAATCCATACATACTTTCTCAAGATATCATGCGCGAAATGACTTATGGGGTAAAAAAAAGAGCTATTTTGATTTCAACAATACACAAACTCTGTAAAGGGTTAATAAATTTCTGTTGGTAGTATATTACAAAGCTCAATCTGTTTAATCAATATCCAAAATTTCATGTTTATACATAAAAAGGTTTTGAAGATAGACTAATTCAAAGTTTGAAGTTTTTCGTTAATTTTCGACGCGTTTAAAAGGTACAAGACCCCTTAAACGCATGTTTATTTTATGTTTTATGTTAAATATTTTTTCTATAAAATGCCAATGTGCATATATATTTTTGTAAAAAGATAATTTAAATTTTTAAAAAATGTATAGACAATATTTAAGTTATTTAAAGATATTTTTTGCTTGATGTAACAGAAGTTTGTGAGAAATAATTTCTTTTTTTTTTTTTTCGGAATCTTTTATATTAAAACATGAAAACAAATTTTTAGAGCGTTTAAATAATCAGGTCTGAAATTGTTCTCCAACAAATATGTTAGTTTTCCCTTTATCATTATTATTATTATTCCGGGATGAGAATTCTTCTCCTCAAATGACTACTTGATACAACTTAACATTAATGGTATTTATCGCCTTATTTAATGACAGAATTTCTGAGATTTAATAAAGCAAGAAATACTATTAAAATTTAGTGGCGAAAATAAATCATATGGGATGGTTTGAGAAATCTCATCCCTGATTATTATTTTACTTTATTTTACTTTTTTCTTTGCTTTATTAATTCAATTTAATTTAATTTATTTTTTTTTAAAAATTGGCACAAAGAAAAAAAAACAATTTAAGATTAATTTTAAATCCATGACCGAAAAGAAGAAATGGCCAGTAAATTGCAGCCAACGTGCAGCAATCTGTATCAACGTGATAATACAAAAAGCATTTGTGACATTGTGAATGAAAATAATATTTCTAGAAACGTTAAAAAAAATAGCTGAAAAACTCTTCAAAAACACACAAATTAATACATATAAATTAAGGAATTGATAGAATAAATTATTGTTTATACTTTTTTGATCTTTATTTGCAAATTATATTTCCCAAACATCCTGATTCAACCACTTTCATAAACAATAAGAAAATGAACATAGTCAGAAAAGGTTGTTTTTTTTTTCGTTTTTTTCATCCTTGATTGACACTAAAATAGATAATGAATGTATATTCCACTGCTCAGTTTCAAAGTACTAACTTTAAAGTTAAAGTTTAAAATAATTTATTAATAAATAATATCAATATTAGCTTATACGAGTTCTGTCTGAAAAGTATCCGACCTTTGGCCGAAAAAAAAAAAAAAAATATATATATATATAAATTACTTGACGGGATTGGGACCGTAATTCCCTTCAAAATAGCCCCATGCGTCTCTACACACAAAGTCCCTGGACTATCATAAACATTTCTCGACGGCTTTTTTAGGAATGGTGTTCAACTACGCCGTCGCGATCTCCATTATCTCATCTCTACTATCAAAACGGGGATCCTTTCAATGGCGCTTTTAATTTTGGAAACAACCAGAAGTTGCAAGGGGGCATGTCTTGAGAATAGGGAAGTTGGCGAATGACTGGAATTCTATGTTTCGCCAAGAAAGTCTGAAACAGGTGCGATGAATGGTCTGGAGCATTGATGAATTTTACGATACCTGGTGAATCTTACGAATTGCTTCGCTTTGAGAATCACCAAGCTTTGACAAAATTTGATACAGTACCTTTGCTACACTTGTTCAGTCATCTTGAGGGAAATCAAAATCTGAAGAATGCGTGTGACAGCATCACTCATCGGCCAGCAGGTATAGACTTATTCACTGGAATGCGCGAAAAATATTCAAGAATCCGCATTAAACTATCTCTTTCCACTGTGTACAGTGGCACAGCCTTAGAAGCACTACTTTGCATTGCCAAAATCAAGGTTGGATAGGTATCAGACAAGCGTCGTATATTACAATTCTACAAAGCTTGCATAACACATAGCACATTTAGTATTGAAACACATTTAAAATGTTCGAAATGATCAATATAATTGTTATCTTTTAAAAGTGATATGCACAATAAAACAAAAACAGTCAATATTTAAATTTTTATTTACTAAAGTGCTATATTTACAAATACATACTTTTTTAATATAATAAGCAATGATGTATTAGTGTTTGTATTAAGTAATTTACCCTCTGTCTCACCTTAATTTAGCAAATATCATTAGAAAGAATAATAATAGTCTTGAAGAATAAAAATAATGCAATTCAGATACTTCTTAAAAACGTCGAAACGGAAGTTCTTCAATCTCACTATCAATATATGTAGCACGCCAAAATTTAAGAAGTCCAAGAGAAAACATTGAGGAGAAAATAATGGAATTTGTAGTTGCCCGCTATTTGCATTGGGCGAAATTATCTGTTAAGCAGTCTTCAAATGCAGAAATAATATTTCGGACAAATAAATGAGAAGGGGGGGGGGGCACAATTCAAACGCATTTTATGTACTCGGATGTATACTTCCCCCCAAAATCTTTTCACGTTAATTTCATACCATAAGATCAATGTGTAAATTGTTGCGGAACTAATCATACAAAATCTCCGTTACATAATAAATTCATATAAATTTTAAATTTTAGTGCAATGTAATTCTCAGAGTAAAATACAAAGTGCTGTTCAGTGCAGTTCTTAATCCATCTTTTCTCCGCGTATATGTTCTTGCTTTACCTTGTTTCTTGTTAAAAGGATTTCGAAAGTATATTTTGTTTAACTATTTATATAATGAATCAAAGAAAGCACAAATTGTTTTATTATTGTCTTTGAGATAAAATACAATTCAGATTTTTAAGCATTTTATATTGCATATACATGTATGCATTTATCAAATATATACCTACAGACATCTGTGAGTACATAAAAATAAAATCTGGCATATGCTCTAGTAGTGGGCCTCAAGACCACTATTGGTACAATTAAAAAAAAAGTGACCAGAAGCCATAACGCAAAATCATTACAACACTGAATTTTTAAGTTTTCAGTTTATGTAAAAAATTATTTACAATGTTATAGAATATATCAAGAGCAGTTTCATAGAAACAGCATATATCAACAGCAGTCAGAGTAAAACATAATGTTAAAGAAACAATGTTTCAAATGAAAAGTTATCTCTTAAAGAAATTCCTAGGAATTTGCCAAAAAATCTGTTTTTGAAGACACTTTAGAAAGTTAACAAATGTAACGTAGCGATCTCATCTCACATGATCAGTATAAAGCGAGTTACTAGCTTAGACTAACTGGCTTGGCCTTTTCCTCGACGCTAACGTTCTCACCTCCTGATCGTAAGATCACTGGTTCGTATCCCAGCGGCGCCAATCTTTCACACTCTCTAAAGTGGTGACCCACGCAAACAACAACAATCATCTCTTCTCATAACCAACAGATGGCAGCACCAAATAAATCATCTCCAGCAAGCAAAGCCTGTGAAACGTTTACACCACATAAGCCTGTCATACTGCGAATCACACATGCGTACGACAGCATCACTCACGAGTGCATATCGCTCGTCAGACGTCAACAAGATGTCTTTCTCACTTGGGGATGGAGTTTGTAGCGATCTCATCTCACATGATCAGTATAAAGCGAGTTACTAGCTTAGAGTAAATAGCTAGGCCTTTTGCTCGACGCTAACGTTCTCGCCTCCTGATCGTGAGATCCACTGTTCGTATCCCAGCGCCGCCGATCTTTCACACTTTCTAAAGTAATAACAGAAAAAAATTATTCCGAGCAATTGACGGAAAGTTAATATTTAAGGATGTTAGTTAATCAAATTTCTTTCAGTGGTCTTCCAGAAATGGAATGTGAGCTTGTTTTTTAACTTTAAAAATACTACTGGCACATGGCCCACTATTAGTGCATTTATTTAATTTTTTTGCAGTGTATATGATAAACAAATATGTAAGGTAATCATAAACAAATCCCCATACAAATAATTTTCATAGCTATTATTTTATGAATCATTAAACATAAATGAAAAAATATGCCGGACGCTTAAAGGGTTAAATCTAAGTAAACATTTTTGTGCACGAAATGTAACATAAAAGATACACTGGTGTTAGTAAAATGCAGTTACTAACACCCAATTTTTGAATATCCTTCTATTCAATTTCTTATCTTGCGTATTCTTTGTCGAATTCTTAAAAGATAATCTACACGATCAAGAAATTTTCCTTTTATAACACGACAAAATACTTTAAGAGCCTCTTATATTATTAATTGTTGTAAATAATCTCATGTTTATAAGCGTTGACTATGTTTTAGTATGCTAATTTCCTACTATATTCACGAAAACATAACCTTAGACTCACTACCTATCATGTTGATTGTAGAAAAAATACTGTATTAAAAGTAGAAATAATTTTTATCCTAAAACTTGGAACATTCAATTGCAAAAAAAAAAAAAAAAAAAAAAAAAAAAAAAGAAAAAAAAAAAGCGAGAAATACTGCACTAGAGTTGTTCTTAAAAAGGTGTGAGTGTGTGTGCGTGGGGGGGGGGGGGGGGGGGATGAGAAAAAAAACAGTTGATTTAAACCGCTGTTGGTGCAACGCAATGCTTTTTTGAGAATATGTTATGAGGTACTTTCTAATTATTACCTGCATATGAATTAAACTACAAATGTTGCACTGGATTATGATTCTATTAAAAAATTACGCTTTGCAATATTACTATTGTGGGAGAAACAGTTTTAACCCTTAAATGCTGCGTGTTGCTTTTCGGTAGCATACCCAATTTAGGCTCTAAAATACTATTAGAATAATATTGAAGCTATAATGCCTAATGTTGCCAATAAAATACATTCTGAAAATATTATTAAATCGATTTTCAGCATGTAGATGGCAACACTTGTACTGTTTAAGAATAAAGATAGATTTATTTTTTCAATTGTTGCTACTTGTTCTTTTTGTTATGTTTGGAAGCTTGCGAAATACCCTATTTTGTTTTGCAGTGAGCAAGTAAAATTTATTTCTTCTTATAGTTCCTAAAATTCTTGTGTGTTTAATATTATCGAATTTTATCAAGGAAAATTATTTTTTTCAATTAAAGACCAGTATTGCTAATTAGTAACAAACTGTTTTTTAGCCGTAAATCATACTTAAAACAAAATATGATTTTTTTAAGTATTTTTCCCATGATTTATTTAAAAAATGAAAGCCGAAAAACATTATTACAATGATTTTTGAAAAATAAGGCATTTAAGTGTTAAACTCATATTTGAGCAGTGATATATCGGTGATATGTTATTAAAAGGTAAAAATTCTCTGTATTTTGACGACTGAAATGAATTTTCTAAACCGTCAAACATGAGGAAAAATTTTTCTATTTCCGCGTATGACGATTTTAACCTTGAACAAATTTTAGTAAATTACAAATTTAATATATAGATAGTGATGAATAACAACATACAGGGGTGCAGAAAATAATTTGTAAATGTTACTGTTTAGAGACGCGAATTACTTAAAGTGTAATCGAACAGTGCTATTTATTTTCCAACAGAAATATGTTACATTATTCTAAGGAATGAACTAGAAAAAAGTACCTGGATAACTTTCTGTTAAACCGCAAATATCAGTGAACATGTACTAAAAACTAACTTTGTTTTTCATTTTATCTTGAAATTTACATACAAAATTTTCATAAAAATCAACATTACTTTTCCAAAAAATAAAAAAGATTCTAATCTGGAATCCTCCCACAAAATAATCGGCGGATCATGCGCGCAACGTTAGGTGAAACTGATTTAGGGCAATATAAAATAATTTTAAAATTGAATTTTGCAATTATTTCATTCCAGAATTAATTTTAAAAAAATTTAAAAAAGCAATTTAACAAATTACAACGACTATTTGGAAAATGATTTTTTCGGCGACTAAAATTTAAGACAAAAAATCGCGCGGAGTTGATCATACATTACGTACGCCATGAATTAAACATTAACATTCCTGGACCCATCATGAACAAATTTTAAAAGAAATTTCAGTTTTACAATTTTCAGTACTGTAAATTTTTAAACTTCTACGGAGCTGGTCATACATTACGTACGCCATGGATTAAGCAGTAATATTCCTGGACCAATTTTAAATGAAATTTCATACATTATGTACGTCATGGATTACATTTTTCGGTACTGTAAATTTTTAAACTTCTACGGAGCTGGTCATATATTACGTACGCCATGGATTAAACGTTAATATTCCTGGACCAATTTTAAATGAAATTTCATTTTTAAACTTACCCACAATTAACCCACAATATTACTTTTTATATCGCCGTACAGAGAAAAAAAATGTACTTTTAAATGCAATTTGTTTGAAAGCTTTATCTCAATTTGTTTTTGAATTATTAATTTTTTTTGTAGTTTTTATAACTTTTTTATCATAGAGGCAACAGAAGTATCAATCTCTATTGAAAGTAAAAGTAAAATACAGATTACTGTATAGACCAATCAGAGAACGAATAAAATGCGGATTCAACCAATAAAAAGCTTCCGATATGTTTTTGATTTCTTACCCTAACAGAGGACAATAACCATTTTACCAAATGGTTAAAAAAACCCTTCAAGATTTGATTTTCTTTTGTATATTTTTCCCTGCAAGATGAATATATATATGTCATAGTTAAACTCATAAAAAATGCAGCAAGAAAAAAAAAAAAAAAAAACGTGTTTTGCAGTAATTGAAAAGTAGTTTCGCGGTTTCTATATTAAAATTTTACTTTACAAATTTGGTGAAAGCATATGATGAAAAAACATATATAAGAAAAAGGTCTAATAAGTTGAAAAATATTTAAATATATCTTTACTTTATGTTTTTACATTAAACGATTTTCCATAAAGAGTCATTATACATATACATATATATATATATAACAAATTTGAAATCACAAATATATGAAGAAATTGATAAAGTTCTAAAGATGATTTAGAAATGAACATAGGAAACCAGTATGCAAAATCAGAAACTATGAATGACTCACAGAATCGTCAGAGGAGCTTGTGAGTTCATTCATAGAAGATGCGTTATTTCATCGAATTTTGTCGGCATTAAGTCTAAAATGACAAAATTTAGCTCCTTATAACGCAAACATTACAGAAAATAGATAATAAAAAGCTAAGAGATTCAAAGAAAGATACACCTCATACAGGATATTAAAAATTATTAGTGCACAATACCTGAATGACATACTAAGAGTCAAACCTACTGCATATGAATAAACGCATCTTCAATGAATGAACTCATAAACTCCTCTGACGATTCTGTGAGTCATTCATAGTTTTTTTATTTTACATACTGGTTTCCTATGTTCATTTCTAAATCATCTTTAGAACTTTATCAGTTTCTTCATATATTTGTGATTTCATATATTTATTATTTCAGCATTCTAATAGCATTGCTGCAAATGCGCATGTTATTAAGTATGTTATTTTTAGTTTAGTCTTACAACCTTATTCTGGCATTTTTAATGGTACTCTCTTTTTCAAGTAATAGGCAATTCTAGCTTGGTTATTATTATAGCTTGGTTTTAGCTGTTCAATTTCACTTTGTTCATTTTAATACATATATATATATATATATTGCTGGATTTGCGCAATCATTTATGGATAGTATTAATTTAAGTAAATATTTTCATGGAAAATATGTGTTATTGCAGCTGAATGTTAGTTATTTAACTAATTAACAGCCCAAATTTTGGCATATATATAATTTCATAATTTTTAAATACATTATTTTGCTGTTGCAAATGCGCATAATATGATGTGTTTTCTTTGTCTCTATAACATCTTATTAGTAAGCTGCATATCAAAAACTTATTGTGATCATTGCTATTGTTATAACAAAAGATTTTGTAATTTTGGCCATGGACATTATGTGTTATCTATCATTCATATACAGTCAATTTGCATTTTAAATCAATGGTTTGCTACATGGGACTATAATTTTTGCATAACATCTGGTTAATGTAGTGTTTGTGTTTTCATATTATCGGTAATTTTCATTATCTTTCAATGATTTTATTATGCAGAAAGTTATATATATATATATATATATATATATATATATATATATATATGTGTGTGTGTGTGTATAACCATTAAATATACATTACCGACCACCAACAAAAATAGTGATATTATGAATGAAATGACAATAATACAGTTTCCCCCAACAGACTTAACATGGATACCAAAAACATAGTATATACCAGCTGTTATGTATAAAATATAGTCCCTTGTACTATATTACGAGTATTAATATGGAAGAAAAAAAGAAAAATATGAATACCGATAAAAATAATTGAAAAGCTTATATATTGAATTAAGTTATCAAGAGTACAGAATTCAATTATATAAGCAAAATAGTCGTATTCTGTGAAAAAAGGGTAAAAGCTGAAAAATCCCCCCCCCCCCTGTACTCAAACGACTGATTGACCAAAAGAACAGATTCAAGATGAAAACAGAATAATATTAAATGCCATGAAATGGAAAAACCAATACAAACATTTAAATATTTAATTTATAGTAATGAAATATTATTACACAGCATACCTAATACAAGCCCATTATTATTTAATTCAAATACACTCCTGCACATGGTATCCCTTAGCGCGATAACTTTAAGGTTATATTTGCAATATATATATTTTAAAATGATAAATTAAATTTCATAATTTTTTATAGACAATATTTAATTTTATAAAAAATAGCAAATAAAGCCTTTGTGCAAGAATATTAAGAAGCAGTAAACCAACGTTTAAAAATGCACAAATAATACATAAAAAGAGGCAAACAGCTGTTTTGAACCTACTAGCGAGACTCTTCTTCAGTGCAATATAGAGCAAGCACAGCGTGCTAGAAAAAGTGATATATACTCATCCGACATAATATTTCAGTGCAGTGCTAGCACAGCGTGCTAGGCGCAGCCTTGCTTTTTCTAGCACGCTGTGCCTTGCTTTATCTTGTATTGAAGAAGGATCTCGCTAGTAGATTCGAAACAGCTTTTTGCCGCTTTTTATGTATTATTTGTGCATTTTTAAACGTTGGTTTACTGCTTCTTAATATTTAAGTTATTAAAAAATACTCCTTGCTTGATGAAATTAAGATTGTGTGAAATAATTTCTTTTTTACCAGAATCTTTCATATTAAAAAGATAGCACAAGGAAATATTAAAATACAAGAGAAATACATCCCGGGAGTTCCACACAAAGAATGTGTGCAATGGAACCAGCGGGAATCGAACCCACAATCTCTTACGCTCGCAAGCGATTAGCAGCGTGGTGTTTTGACCACTCGGCCGCAGAAACCCGAAAGTTTATATATATATTTATGAAAATTATGCTTATATATATATTTATGAAAATTATGCATTATCTGCTTAGGTTGACGTCGGTTTCAAAAATACAAAAATCTATCCGTTGAATTTCAATTTGTATTGACTTATAAAAACAAAATTACACGTGTTATCCTTTTATTTAAATTATTGTACTGCTGGGGGTGGGAACACGGAAAAAATTATTGAATTAGAAAATTAAAAAATGAAAAGGAGAGATTGCTATAATTTTATGGAGGCATTATAAAAGGCAAATTCGATTTTCTCAGCGACCGCCAAACATACAAAGATGAAAAAAAATCTATTTTAAGTTTGAACAAGAGGACCAAAATAAAACAAAAACGAAGTTAATCCACCCATTGGAACGTTAGCTATACTTTCTTGAATTTTGTGTCTTCATTTTTTCGTTTAAGGTTAAATAAAAAACTACTGAAAGCTACAATAATTTTTTTAATGCTATCAGTTTATTCGTCTCGTCGAGTTCTATCTTTCAAAAGAAAAATCATTGTCGTATGTCAACTGGTTCGCCAGAAATTTAAGAAAGTCGTTTGCATTTTCTATTTCTTAATCATATTATAGCTTAACGCTACCGCGTTTGCTATGATAATAAGAATAGAATATTTAATTGCTCAAGGATTAAATTATTCTCCGATAAATATGTTAAATTTCGCTTTTTTTTTAATCTCGTTTTTTGGATTTATTAATTCAATTCAATTTATTTTATTTATTTATTTTTTAAATTGACTCAAAGTAAAAAATACTAAATAATTTCAAATGCATTTACAATTCAGGAAAGGGAAAAAAGAAACAGCTAGAAAATTGCAGCCAATGAGCAGAAAACGGTATAAACGTGATAATAGGAGAAACATTTGTGACATTGTGAATGAAAACAATATTTCTAAAAATATTTAAAAAAAGGGAAATAACTCGCAAATTTCTCAAAAATGCACAAATTACTACATATAAATTAATGAATTGATAGAATAAATTATTACTTTACTCCTTTTTTTTCTTTCTTTTTTTTTTTTTTACGAATAATTTTTTCCAAGCATCATTCAACAACTTTCATAATCAAAAATAAAATAGTAAGATAGTTTTTTCTCTTATTTTTCTTTTAAGTGTTTTCTTTTCGGAATAATACTATAATAGATAATGAAAGTATTTTCCTATGCCCAGTTTCAAATTAGTAGTTTTAAAAATAAAACTGTAAGTAATTTATTAAAAAATGTCTATAATACCGTACATGACAATTGTAACAACTTATTATATATATTTTAATCAGCAATACCACCTTTAATATCTTATTCTTTTTAAGATTTTCGAAATGATCTCTATAATCTGTTTTTATTAAAAGTGATATGTATAATAAAACAAATATATTCAATATTTAAATTTTTATTTATTACAATGCAAGTAATTAAAAAGAAATGCTTTTTTAATATAATTGGTATTGAAGTATTAGTGTTTGAATTAAGTAATTTAAGATCTGTTATACCTTAATTTATCACTTATCATTAGAAACAATAATAGTCTTGAAGAATAAAAATAATGCAATTCAAATATTTCTTAGAAACTCAGCAACGGAAGTTCTACAATTTCATTATCAATATATTAAGCATCTTCGAATTTACAATAAAAGAGAAAACATCGAGGAGACAATGACGGATTTTGTAGTCTCCTGCTATTTTCATTTGGCGGATTTATATCCCGTCTTCAAACGAAGAAACAATATTTCCACAAAAAAAAATGAGAAGAGTCCCATTTCAAATGAGTTTCATATACTGAGATGTGTACTTTTTCCCACAAATCTTTTCACATGAATTTCATACCATAAGAACTTTGAGGAATTTGGTGCAGAACGAATCACACAAAAATCTGCATAATAGCCTCATATATTTTTTTAATTTTACTACAACGTGATATTATCAGAGCAAAATACATAGTGCTGTTCAGTGCAGTGCTACTTATAAGAAAATTTCTTATTATTCTCATATAACAACTGCAAAATTTAATAAGATTTTGTTATATAAGAATAGAGTGATTATTATTAAATTTTCAAAGCTAATACGCCAGAACCTTCTTTGTATGCGATATTCACTTGACTTTTTTTCTTTTTCTTCATGCGATTTGATAATATTTCTACGATAAGAACTAAGAAGGAAATGATGAGTCCAAATATTAAAAATATAAACGCAGGAGCAACATCTGTAACGGTTAATATTCTTTTGCTGGTGACTTTCTCCTCATGTTTCATTTGTCCTTCTAAACGTAGTAAAAATGTTCTATCATTCTTATACTTGAAAAACAACCCCGAAGCCATAAGTCTATGAACGAAGTTTTCTATCAGTTTTTTGCAACAAAAATCTTTTCGGACAGGCATTGCATACATTATTTCAAGAAAACGGTCTTCAGAGGCGAATTTACGTCCTACAGTAAAAGCATCAACGTGAAATGTACTGGCTATTAGAGCAAGATTTTGTATGTTTCTACCGGAATAAAAATCTATAATAGTATTTTCGGTACTTAAGCTATTCGTCAGAATGTCTCGTCCAATTATTTTTAAACTTTCATCTTTTGATCTTAATAACATTCTGGGAATTGATGAGTATCGTCTCGTTACGCAGTGATAGTTTCCTTCTCTTACAGCCTTTGCCAAATGTGGCACGTCTTTAACTTGAATGACTGGGGGGAATGAAAGAAAAGACAGAATTACGGAATCGTAAGCCAAACAAAGGAGCATTGCTCCAACAACCCACACAAAGACGAGCAACTGTTTTATCGTTGATGACGGTTTTAAAACAGAACATTGCCTAAACAAAACAGCAAAAACGTGAAGTAAAATTTTATCAAAAGAATACTTTCCTTTGAAGGTGACGTAATGCACCATAGACATTGCAATTAATGTTGAGATTATGGCTATCCAAAGAGACAATGAAAATATTTGTAAAATACTAAAAATCTGTGGCTTATACTCTGTTTTTTGAGTCATAAATGAAGAAGTACGAAACTCATAAGGGAAAGCGAAATCCACTGTATCTGTGCTTACTCCATTCATAATAATAGGTTGAACGCCAACATCAATTTCTGATCGATTTACCATCCCTATTATTCCTGTCACATTACCATTCGGAAATCCATTTGCTTCATCTGTGGTAACATAACGAAATCTATCAAATTTTTTTGAATATTTTGTGAAATAATCTCCAAGAGTAAATAGCATTCTACAATACATATTTCTTTTATCTGAAAGAAAAGCTGATAATGATGTACGAGATAAAACTGTCTTGTCAATTATATGATATCCAATAACTGCAACTTTATCTGTTTCCATAATTTTAAATTTTGAATAGGAATTGTAAGTTTTAATTTTCAATAGGTTTATTATGAAAACTAAATAAAAAAGTATTTGGCGTCTTAATTTATTATGAATATGCTGCAGCAACTGAAAAACAATTCTTGAAGAGATTTGAATCTGAGTTGCATGTTAAATATTGTAGACAGAATATTAATTCAGCATGATATTATTCGTAAATATAAATCATTAAAAACAAGAATTAATTATTTCTTATACTGAATTAGGAATCAAATAAAGTAAAAAGAAATGCTTCATGAATTAAATAATTCTGTAATATTTGTTATACTATAAATACGTTTATTTTGTAAAATTCTATTAGGAAAAATCGATTTCTGTTTCATTGCAAAATTCACGTCTGAACTCAGTGCATACAACATATTTGCGTGGGGCCAGTTCAATAAAAGAAGAGTTGTGCATTATGCACGTATGCATCAACTACAATCGTATTTAAATTAAGGCTAAATATTTACCATTTTGTAAGGGTTAAAAGTTAGCAATTATTTAAGCTTGCAATTTATGTGTTTGTCCCTTTTAATTTCTGAAGATGAAATAAACAATTGATGGCTTTACAATAAAAGCCGGTTTAAAAGAGTATTTTTCAGAAAAGAATTGTTCAATTTAGCAGTTTTCAAAAAAATTACATGTTCTAGTTCAGATATATGAGTTTTTCATCGTAGAATCCAAATTAAGATGTACACCAGTTTTTCGATTCTTGGTTTTAAGTTCTCGTATTAATTTATCGGTTTTATCCTCTTTAATTGTATGTTGTTTCTTTCAATTTAATTGAAATAACACTTTTCAGAGAATATTTGTCTGTCACTCAAGTCAAATTTATAAACTAGTATTCTTATTGATCGTAGATTTTCATTCTATTTCAACTGATACAATAATATAATCAAAAACTACAATATGAAATATTTTCAAATCGATCAAAATGTTTAAAGATTTATCCTTTTATGTATGTATTATTTAACACTCGAGTTTCAATTTTAAAAGGAAAAGTTTATTTAGAATAATATCTGCATCAGTCAGATTAGTTGATTAAAAAGATTTACGGTAAGTATCCCGTAATTTAACGATCTTCAGATCTATTTGGAGAATAAAAGTCAATATAATATTATTTTCTGAATAATAATTATCTATCTGCACTTCAGCTAATTAAAAATATGAGAAAGTTAAATTTAAGATTTTTAATTTATATGCCATCAAATAACATCCGAAAAATCTTCATTAAAGTAAGGTTTCATGAATGGCAGATTAACGTAAGCTCACAGCGATATTTAAAAAATTTCTCATTCTTTAAGCATTTCATAGAATAGTATAAGTTGCAAGTGCAATAATAAGTCTTCCTTTGAATAATATTCAGTTTTTGCAATTTATATCGATCTTATAATAGTATTTCTACTTAAAACGTCTATTTAAAATTTAATAGTTCACTATGCATGACCTCTATTATATACTGTTACAAGGATATTTAACTAGTACATCTAAAGGATAAAATAAGGAAAGGGGAGTTAAAACTACTCGAGAGATTTAAACTTACTTTATTATGAACATGAAATATTGAAATTGTTTAAATTTAATGTTTTTAAGGTGCATTCATTATTCAAGGCATACAATGGATCTCAATATTGGTTGTACTAGTGAGTTGATAAAATATCTGATGATAAATTTTCTTTAGATTTCTTCAGTCAATGAAACTGGTCTAAATTTAGAACACTTCATGGAGAGCAATTAGAATTGTTCACAGTCAAGAAATGTATAAGCAATTTTGTATTTCTCTTCACCACTAGATTATATATAATTATTTTAATTCCTATGTCAATGATAAAAGTAAATATTTGAAAGTCAAAATACTTATAAGGGAATACTTTCCTATTCAAAACGAATATCTTAAAGTACATTAATTTCAAATAACATTTAAAAAAATAATTATAATTATAATACCTTCATAAAACATACTTTTCTGACGGTATACACTTTAATACACAACAAATTTATGTAAGATGAGGAATATTTTAAAACTTTTGATGAATTCTACAGAACTGGCAGGAAAATGGTGTTAAAAAATTGAAAGAAGCCGATTAAATAGGATTCAATTGCAAATAATCTTAGCTATTTATAATATTTTGAGTTTAAACTTCGATTTTAAAATAATAGTTCATTGCGCATGACGTCTGCAACTTAACACATTGACTGACTAACTGCGCCAGCAGTCGGGATATGGAGGTGAGAGGGGGGGGGGGGTTACGTGGAACTCCTCCCAAAGCATTCAAAAACATATTTCAGTGTGCATATAAATTACCGAATGTGTCAAAATGTGAAAATTTGATACTTTTTGGTTATAATTAGTTACTGGTAATTTTAGAAAAATATAAGCTATAATCATATCAAGTTAATAATTGGTTTCATGTTTCCCTCCATCTTGCAAAAGGGCAAAATTGTTGTTTTCTTTGCATTTTGCTTTAAATGCTAAGAAAATACGATTCTTTCAACATTACAAAAAAAAAAAAAAAAAAAAAAAAAAAAAAAACCTCAATTACAAATATGAATGTAATCCTTGAGAGTATTAATCATTTTTCAATGTATTTAAAATTCGTTAAATCTATAGAATTATATTATCTTAAATATTGCTTGCATTGCCGTGAAACCTGGAGCTTATTGAACGGAATATTACGCCCCAAACACTTAGAGGGTTAAAGTTAGCAACCCAGCGAAAAATTTGCTTGAAAATTATAAGGGGTATGTATCTTTAACCCCTTAATTCTCGCTCCCGTGATATTCACAGGCTGTGTCTTTTATTCAGATTGTTTGATTTCCACCAGTTTTATAAAATAGTGTAAATGGCTTAATTATGGTATCATTTTACCTGTCATTAAATAAGGTGAGTATTTCTTTTTCAAAAAAAAGTGGTGCCAATAAGCATTTTGAATTTTTAAACCGTAATTTAATGCGACCGTTAAAGTGTTAAAAGATGAAATATCACCAAACGTAATAGCAAAGTTTTACAGAAAACTGATAAATATTTTGAAAATTAAAACTTTGTTGAAAACAAGCTTTTTAAAAAATCATATGTTGTTTTTGCTTATTATATTACTTGTAGTAAACTTGTTTATTTAATAATCAACACACGGTAAAAAAATTACTCCTCTTGTAGGTTATAAAGGATAATTTTTTAAAAAAATTGAAAAAACACATACAAGATGGTGATAGTAATATAGTTAAGTACATAGTTTACACATGTTTTAAAATAATTTTTTGCTCTAACAAACTTTTATTCAAAAGTAGCTATACAATGTACTGCTTTATTCTTTTCGAAAAAAGAGCCATTTTATTGGGTGAATTCGCACAATTATATTTTCAATAAAACACATCATAACAACATAATACATTATATTCCTTTAAAAGCTTGCGATTTTAAATTATTTATTTTCATTTACTTCAATAATAGTCAAATTTGACGGAATAATTTAGTTTAAATTTCTGTAACAGGCAGTTTATAAATTAAAATATAATATAAGCTTGCATTTGAATGTACTAGTAATATAAATATTGTTAATATATTTTTAAAGTCAGAAGCTGTTTCAGAATATACTTTGTTAAATTTAGTAATTTTCAAATAAATTTACATGCTCATTGGTTCACATCAGAGTTCTCGACAGTAAAATATATAACAAGATTTGGAGTTGTTTTTCTGTTTAAGTTTAAAGATTTATTAATTTTATTATCTGTTTGAGAGTAGCAGATATTCTTAATGTACATCAAAATGTTAAACTACATTGAAAGTTAAAACATTATACACCATTTTTTTATTAACTTAAAACATTATTTTAGAACATAATTAACCAGTTTACACTTTTTAGCTAAGTTCACAGATATTAATAGCCAAGTCCGTAATACTTAATGAAGAATGATTATCTGCCTATAAGTCAAGAATCATACGAAACTTATGCACATTTACTTTATGTTCATTGTGCTTAACAAAATCGAAACACTGCATTATATCTTCCGATACACAAAATATCATTGAATTCATCTAACTTTAAAGAAGCTTCAAATATTGAAAATTAAATCGTTTAAGAATGTTATCAATCTTTCGAATGAGTAACAAGCATTAAAAACAGTCCACAATAAAATTTAAATTACGTTATCACGTCAAGTAAGGTTTTTATTTTTCAGTTAAAACAATTTCTAGAAAATTGATTTATGTGAGGATCATACGAAGTATCTTCGTTAAAGTAAAGTTCTATGCTGAAGATTAATATAAGCTCGCAGCAGCAATTAAAATACTTGTCGATCCTTCACCAATTCATGGAATAGTATAAGTCAAAACTGAAATAACAGTTCTTCTTTTACTTAATGCGATCGTTAAATATATCCTATTTTATAAACTATAACATACTATACTTTATTACTGGTACCATCTAGAAATTTCTGAATAAAAATGGAGGCCAAATTGGCAACCCTGGTTCCTCTTATAAATAGTATTCAGTATTTGGAAACCTTATGGATCTTTAATATTTTTTCATGTAAAACATGCATTTCAAATGTAACAGTTCACTACACATGACATCTATAACATAGTACATTGGCTACTTCATCGGAACAAACGGAAATGCAATATAAAAGAATGCGGAAATTACAATACCCGACAGAGTATTGAAAACCTATCTTAATGTAAAGACAAATTAATGAAGTTATTAAAATTTAAAGTTTTTAAAGTACTACCAATGTTCAGAACAAACCCTGGATCCAAAGTTTAGTTGCACGACGGAGCTGATAAAATTTTTGACAATAATTATCTCAAAATTTATAAATTTCTCAAACTTCTGCAGTGAAGGTCATCTAGAGTTAGGACACGACTTAGAGAGCAATTAAAAATCTTCACTGTCAAGTAATATTTAACCAATTTCGTATTTATATGCTGATGTAGTTTAAATAAAATTATTTTAAATCATATGTCACAGGATAATTTCAAATATTTAAGAGAAAAGAAATTTATAAGAAATCTTAGCATATTTTTCTATGCAAAACAAATGTTAAAAAAAAAAATCGTTTTCAAGAAAATATTAAAACTAATTACAAACATTTACCTTCAAGGATTCATTTGCTAATAAAATGACCTTTTTGTAGCTATTTGTGTTTAAATTTCGATTTTAAAATGATTGCTCATTGCATATGACGTCTGCAACGTGGTACATTGGCAAGTTATCTGGTGCAGACACATATGAGTATGGAGTGGAGGAGTGAATTTTCTCTCAGAAGATACAGCAAGAAGTGCATATGCATATAATTTGCTGAATATTGCAAAAATCAAAATTTTGAAAGTTTTAAGATATAATTATTGCCAAAATACTTCTAAACATAGATCTTTGTTTGCCCAACTACTAATTTTTAGAACGGTTTCCAACTTTCAATGCTTAAAGCGTATGTTTCACTAGTTAAGAAAATTACTACATTACAGTAATATCGATAATATAATCGATTATATGTCGAAAGTTGGCGGCACAACAAATTAATTGACTTAAAATTATAAATGGCAGTTTTAAAAGGGTAAATCTCATCTATTGCATAATTAGAGTTATATACTTAGAAAGTTTTGAAATATTTTTTAAGCGAACATTTTGTAGAAAATAAACTTTCTTCAAAACAAAATTTGCCACTATCTTTTTTCGTTTGTCCTGTCACCTGTAAGATAATCGATTTAATAATAGATTATATTGTTAAGTTCATACAAACAGATAATTATATATTTCGTAGTCGAAAAAAGGTAACTTTAAAAAGTGAAACACCTCTAATAGAATATCTACTAGAAACACATCTACTTAGAATATAAGGATAATATATATTAATGAGAAAACAATAACCTACAATTTCCACATAATACTATTAATATGAAAGCCGTTGAACAATTTTTAGCCTGAAGCGTTTTCAGAACAAACCTTTTTCATTAGCAAAAGAGTCATCTATGTATTTTTGTTCTATTGTTGTTAACAACGAAATCGATTAAATTGAGAATTTTCATATTTCTGCATTCAGCCTATATAATTATACATCATTATAATTACGTTAACTCAATAATTTCCTCCGTGATGCTTTTGAAAACGATACGGATCAATATAAAGCTAAAATTTTAAAAATCGAAAGATTTCAACTGAGCATTATAATAATGATTTACACGGGCAAAATTATGCCTCTTCTAAACCTAAACTTCGTTCGAATTTCATTGTTTAAAAAATCCTTATAGTTTTCAAAGTCATATCGATTTAACTGAGAAAAAACATTGCCAAATTTAATTTATTATTACAAGAAGCATGTTCCTTTGATAAATATGACCTGGAAATTTTAATTTTGTGTCAAATCTTTTATTTTCTTTAACACAATTTTCAAATATTTTCCTAGTTCTTGAAATTGATAAGAATACATATTATTAGATTATCGATTGTATCTCATATGATATCACTGATCATACTTAAATAGCGTACATCGAAAAAAATGTATAATATTGTTTATAAAAATTTCACATGAATTTAAATAATATAGATATAGAGAAATGCCAGAAAATTTAAAAATTACTTAGTTAAGTAGTAATATATTTTTTCAAAATCGTGCACTCGTCAGATTCAGAAAATGTGGATGCATACGCCAATACCATTCGCAGACAATTTTTTGAATTATCAAAAAATCTTAATAAACTCAATAATCTTTTTTTTTAGTTCAATCTTTGTTAGTGTCAATTGGCAATCATAAAATCGATAACATTGTAAGCTCATCTAGATGCAACTGCTTTCAACAAATTATGTTATTCAGGATTTTGTTAAACTTTAATGAAATGATTCGGTGATAAATCAGTGTTAATTTTTTCTACTAATGGATTTGTTGTCTCCTTTCATCAAGTATTTCTTGTAAATGCTGTAATCTATTTTAAATGGCCGTAGTGAACGAAAGTGACCCACTAATGTAATTCTCTCTAACACATGACCTAGCCTAATAGTCCTATGATGTCCAAAAATGGTTGGATACAAAATTTAGTCAAAATCAACTGAGCCGTTTTTTATGCATATTAAACTTGACCCTGGCCCATAATGATAGAAAATGACCCGCTTATTAAATTTTCTCGAACATGTGATCTAGCCCAATGGTCTTCTCGTGTCCAGAAATGGTTGAATGCGAAATTTAGTCAAAATCATTTGAGGCGTTTTTAAAATAACTTTTGTTTGACCCATAGAGACCCAAAAATGATCCACTAATCAAAATTTCTTGAACATATGTCCTAGCTTAATAGTCTGATCGTACACGAGAACTGTTGGATACAAACCTTAATCAAAATCGATTGAGCAGTTATTTATATATTATTAGCTTGACCATGGCCCATAATGACCCAAAATGATCCACTTGTCTAATTTACTGGAACACGTGACCAAGCCCAATAGTCTTTTCGTGCCCAGAAATGATAAAATTCAAAATTTAGTCAAAATATTCAAAACAGTATTTTAAGATAAAGTTTACATGCACACACACACATACTGTCCGATCCGCCCTCGTCAATAACTAAAAATTTTACCGACTTTGGAATACCTACCGAAATTTTATTAATATCATTTAAATATTATTAGAGAATGTTAAGATATGCAAAATATACATATGAACACAGAAAAAATTTCATTCGACGAAAATTTGCACTTTTTAGAATAAAAATTTTGTGTGAGACAGTACCATTTTTTAGAGTATTCGGATGTTACTCTTTTTGAAATTTTATTTTGCATATTCAATCCGAGTAACTTAATCTGGAGCTAACATGACCTGTATGGTTACTCGCTTAATCAATGAATTGCCTGATAAAGTGTATAATGTTATTGAAGCGTTTGAAGAATTATGACAATTTTTCGAAAGGATATTTTAAGCAATGGATATGAAAGCGTTATGATGTAGAGATGTTTATGCTTTATCATTTGCTAATGTTAATTAAAATAGTACTCAATTGACGCTATTATTGGTTGATGAATACTGATTGATTAATAGTATTTACAAATCTATCTATAGTAATATTATAAACATTTAAAAGTGTTTATTTTTTTTTTCTAGGAGGTAATCTCTGGAACTACCGAACCGATTTTAAACGCAATGGTGACAAAATGATGGCGATAATCCCCGTTCCAACTTAGGCTATATTTTATGTCGGTGCCACTAGCCCAAGGGGTTCAGGGGTAAAAAACCTTCTAAAAAACCTATTCTTATGCTACTGAAGGCCCCAGAAGCATAACATTTATCATGGATATATATTTAAAGAGATAATTAAGATATAAAAGTTACATAAAATATATTTAAGGTATAACTCATCTGAAAAACATTTCTTTAAAAAAATTCGTAATTTAAAAATGGCGAAAATCCGCGAAAGGCTTTCTAAAGATGTTCTAAATAGAGATTTCTACGCAATCTCAGGATGTACCAAACCGATTTCAAAAGCAATGGTGACAAAATGAGGTGGCAGTCCTTGGTCTAACATAGGATCTATTTTATATCGGTGTCACTACCACCTGGGGGTTGTAGAAGCAAAAAAGTTATAAATTGCGATTTTTGTGATACTCCAAAAGCTATCAACTTTAAATTTGCCACGGTAATTACTTATAAGATGGCTATTTCCATGAGAACTTGTAGTATAAGTCACATGCTATGATTTTTGGCTACCAGTATTTTAGAACGGGAAAATGTGACTTATTTTTTCGGGGATATCTCATTTATGGAATAAGGCAAAGCAAACTTATTAGAAATAACGGTGGTCAACACGCATAACGATTTTTATCTGTGTGACTTACACTACAAAAACGCCTGGAACTAGCCAAGCTCTCAGAGCAACCGAAATAAAATTTGAATTTAAAAGGGGTGAAAATGCGCGAAAAGCGTTCTAAAAACGTTCTAAATTACGTTTTCTATGGAACCTCTTTAAATGCCAAATCGATTTCAAAAGTAATGGTTTCAAGTTGATGACGAAAATCCCTGTTCCAACATAGGCTATATTTTATGTTTGTGCCATTTTCGTCTAGGGGTTGGAGGAGCAAAAAATGTCCTTAATTGATATTTTTGTGATACTGGAGGGGAAATTTGAAATTCGTCATTTTGAAATTCGTCATAGTAATTACTTAAAAGATGTAAATGCTCTCTAAGTACAGTCGAAATTAAATTCCAATTTAAAAAGAATGAAGTGAGGAAAAACCGTTTTAGCATAAATCGGTTTAGCATAATATAAATTAGCAAATGTGTCAAAATGTAAAAATTTGATATCTTTAGGGTATAATTAATTATTGGTAATTTGAGAAAAATAAAATTGGAAATGGGCATTTATAAGGTATAATCATATCAAGTAAATAATCCCTTTCATATTTAAATTTAGAAACCCAGCAAATAATTTGCTTTAAAATTATAAGGTGTATCTTTCAATAGTAAAATATCACCAAACGTAATGCCAAAATTATACAGAAAACTGATAAATATTTTGAAAACTAAAACTTCGTTGAAATCAAGTTTTTTAAAAATCATATGTTGACTTTAACTTTTTTCGCTTGTTATATTACTTCTAGTCAATCCGTTTACTTAATAACAGACCACACGATTAAATTCATTTGAATAGAAAATTACTACTCTTGTAGTTTATAAAGGATAATTTAAAAAAATTGAAAGATCGCATAAAACATGGTGATAACAATATAGTTAAGTATATAGTTTATACACGTTTTAAAATAAATATTTGCTCTAACAATCTTTTATTCAAAAGTGACCATCAATATATTGTTTTATTCCTTTCGGAAAAACAGACATTATATTAGATGAATTCGCACAATTGTATTTTAAGTAAAACAAATCATAACAACATAGCACATATTTGTTTTTGGAAATTACGTTCCTTTAAAAACGTGCGATTTTAAAGTATTTATTTTCATTTACTTCGATAATAGATTATATCGTCAAATTTGACGGAATTACTTACTTGAAGTTTCTTAACAAACAGTTTGTAAAGAGAAAAAAATAACCTAAAATAGTACTTGAATGTAATAGAAATATAGATATTGATGATATGTTTTTAAGTCTGAAGCTTTTTCAGAACAAACTTTGTTAAATTTAGCAATTTTGAAATAATATACATACTAATTGGTTCACATCAGAGTTCTCCACATTAAAATATATAACAAGTTTTGGAGATGTTTTTCTGTTTAAGTTTACAGATTAATCTATTACTTTTATCCTCTTCA
Organism: Maratus speciosus; assembly: GCA_963932465.1. NCBI lineage: Eukaryota > Metazoa > Arthropoda > Arachnida > Araneae > Salticidae > Maratus > Maratus speciosus. The sequence goes on from OZ010797.1 coordinate 151,996,017, forward strand.
ACTGTGTTGAAGAGGATTACTGACTGAGGAGACTGTGTTGTGTGTGTTAACTATATTGTTTTGGTTTGGTTATAATCTTCAACTGTGTTAGCAATTTTGAAATAATATACATACTAATTGGTTCACACCAGAGTTCTCCACATTAAAATATATAACAAGTTTTGGAGATGTTTTTCTGTTTAAGTTTACAGATTAATCTATCACTTTTATCCTCTTCAACTGTGTCTTCTTGTTTTTTCCAAATGAAAAGAAATAACACTTTTTAGAGCATATTTCTTTACACTCAAGATAAATTTGAAAATTTTTATACTAGAAGGTAGCAGGTATTCATAATGCACATCCAAATTTTCAACTACATTAACAACTAAAATATTATACACCAAATTTTTTGTTATTTTACAACATTAAAATAACAACATTATTTTAGAACATATTTAAAAAGTTTAAACTTTTTAGCTAAATTCATAGATATTAAAAGTCAAGTTCGTAATACTTACAGAAGAATGATTATCTGCCTGTAAATCAAGAATCATACGAACTTTATGTACATTTACAGATGTTCATTATGATTAACAAAATAGGAACAACTGCATTATAATTTCCGATACACAAAACATCTTCGAATTCACTTAACTTCAATGAAGCTTCAAATATTGAAAATTAAATCGTTTAAGACTAATCTATCAGTTTACAGATTAATCAATCACTTTTATCCTCTTCAACTGTGTCTTGTTGTTTTTCCCAATTGAAAGGAAATAACACTTTTCAGAGCATATTTGTCTTTCTCTATACTCAAGATAAATTTAAAAACTGTTATACTAGACGATAGCAGGTATTCATAATGCACATCCAAATATTCAACTACATTAACAACTAAAATATTATATACCAATTTTTTTCTTATTTTACAACATTATAATAACAACATTATTTTAGAACATATTTAACTAGTTTACACTTTTTAGCTAAATTCATAGATATTAAAAATCAAGTTCGTAATACTTACTAAAAAATGATTATCTGCCTGTAAGTCAAAAATCATACGAACCTTATACACAGTTTCAGATGTCCATTATGCTTAACAAAATAGAAACAACTGCATTACAACTTCCGATACACAAAATATCTTCGAATTCATGTAACTTCAATGAAGCTTAAAATAATGAAAATTAAATTGTTTAAGAATGTTTTTCATCTTTGGAAAGATTTGTGCATTAAAAACACTTCAGAATAAAATTTAAATGACGCTAACACGTCTAGTGAGATTTTTATGCTTCAGTTAAATCAATTTCTAGAAAATTGATTTATGTGAGGATCATACGAAGTATCTTCGTTAAAGTAAGGTTCTATGCTGCAAATTAATGTAAGTTCGCAGCTACAATTACAATACTTGTCGATCCTTCACCAATTCATGGGATAGTATAAGTTGAATCTGCAGTAACAGATCTTCCTATAAATAGTATTCAGTTTTTGCAAACCTTATGGATCTTTAATAATATTTCATGTAAAACTGAACTTCAAATGTAATAGTTCACTACACACGACGCCTATAACATAGTACACTGGCTACTTCATCGACACATCGAAGGGGTAATATAAATGAATGGGGAAATTACAATTCTAGACAGAATTTTGAGAAACCTATTTTAATATAAACGTAAATTACTGAAGTTATTAACATTTGAAGTTTGTAAAGTAGGGTAGATTGGGTGAAGATGCCGTAATTTTTGAGTTGTTTTAAAAATCGCCTGTGTTTTGTATTCGTTATTCGTTGATTTTTTGTTAAAGTTCAGATTCTTATGTATGATTCAAAAACTTATTCGATTTTACAGATGTTATAGAAAGCATCGCAAATTTTGTTTTTGTAAGTACTTGCATTTCGGCGTCTTACCCATGGGTATGGGTAAGATGTCCAACTATCTAGGGGTAAGATGCCTTCTGGAGCTTCAATGTAAACAATAATTTTTGTGAAGCAGTATACAACATAATGGGACGAATAATAGTAACTTTAATATTTTAGATATACTAAAGTTGTTAACTTACTTAATACTAGGGAATTACAAAAATATGAATGTAACAAATGTCGGCAATATAATAAAAGAACAAACTAGTATTTATTTGTTACATAATTATTTATGTTATGTTAATATATTTGTTTGTATAATATTTATTTAATATATTATGTTCTACACTTTAAACACTTTAACATTTAAAATAATTAGGGCTTTTAAGTATGCCTATTTTTAAACATTTTAACAAGTTTAACTACGTAAAGTCACTGTGATAAAGTGCTTTAGAGTCAAACTTTTTTGTTAATGTTTTTCATATGTCCCTTTGTTCTTTTTAACAATATCTCAGGTCTGCACAGACTGCACATTTGTTTAGGAACTTTGAGCAGCTTTTATATAACCAACTGTTTCACTCAATGCACTTGATCCCATCACAATTTCCCGAGGTTTTATTGCACTCTGCTAGACTCTCTGAACAATCATTCTCATTTACTATAAAAAAAAATCCTAGTCTTCTGAATCTTGGGAGGGAATTTAATCATCATCCGTATCCTCGTCAATTGAAGATTCTGTCTTTCTACCTTTTGACTTCTTATTTAATTCTTTTTTAGAAAGGCTTGAGACACCTGGAAATTCGTAGCTGCTATTATCACACCGATTTAGTCGATTTTTACAGGCCTTTATATAGGCCTTTAAAACTATTTTTATTTGAATATTAAAATGAGAAAAAAAACTTTGGTGAGAATTACGTCATATTTAAAACAATACAGCTAAAATGTCTAATTTAAAATAAATTTCTTATAGCATCTTTATAAAATTGTTTACTTAGCCATTTTATACAAACTAATTTTAAATTGTTGGGTTGACTTATTTAATCAATCACGAAAGTAGCAGTTAGCAGTCTCGACAACAATTGATTCTGTCTTTAAATCCCTCTGCCAAAGGGAAATGAATGGAAACTTGATTACAGGAGATAGCAACTAGTCCTTTAATTACGATTTAATATTCCGTCATCTTTTCAAAGCAGATCAAGTTAGCGTGTTTTTAGAGTCTGCGGTGCCTGTGGTGTCTGGATGGTGGTTGCCGAGCATAGCTCGTCGGTGTCAGAAACCCCTAGTAACCTAAAACTATATTATTTACTACCGATATTTACATTTATTAAAATTATTTATAGCTGCATTTAACATAAAATTTTTAACAATGATTAAAATTAATAATTATTAAACAATTATTTATAAGGCCAATAAAGTTTATTTATACGGCAGAATACATATTATGTATCACCTTTCAAATTATGTTCACCTTAGATTTTAATATTTCTTTATGTCATTTTAAACATTTAGAAAATTTATAATTTTAATCAATGATTTTTTTAAATCAGTTAATTAAAATCACGATTTAATCACTGATTTAAATTATCCGATAAAAATTGTTTACAAGTTAGTTTATAGCCAAGAGTAATTTAAACAATGAAGAAACAACTAGGCATTTGTCCGCAATGGAAAATAACCGGCATCTAACCCTCAAAAAGTTTCGTCGACTCATCCCAAAGTATTGGGCAAGACGCCGGTGGCTCCCACTGACGTGAAAAAGCGGGAGCTGGCCACCATTTATGCTTTGCAGAAAGGCCAGGTACCAGTACTCTCTAAAATCATCAAATTTATTTCTTTGGTGTTTAAAGTAACACTTATATAGGCAAATAAAGAAATCACATAAAAGATTTTGGACACTTACCAGAAGTGCTAAGACGAAAGAGCAATAAAAAAGTACCACTTAAAAATTTTAAAAATTAATGCAAATAGAATTTAAAGTATCACTAGGGATTTAAAGTATCACTAGGGATACTCACCTCTTCCTCAGAACTGAGCAGCGTTTCCCTACATCACCTGTGCGTATGAAAACTACGAGATACGACACCTTGTACAATAAGGCATCTCCCCTCAAGTTACCCTACTATCAGTGTTCAAAAACCCTCTGGATCCAAATCTTGGTCGTACCACAGAGTTGATAAAATACCTACGATAAATATCGCAAAATTTAATTTAATTAACTAATTTCAGATTTTTATGCTAAAGTAATTTAAATAAAATTATTTTAAGTCGTATCTCACAGAAAAATTGCAAACTTAAGAGAGAAGAAACTTATAAGAAATCTTGGCGTACTTTACTATATTGAAAAATTTTAAAACGTCGCTTTCAAGAAGTTTATCCAACTAATTACAAATATTTACCTTCAAGGAATATACATTTCTAATGATACAAATTTAAAAATGCAAGAAATTTATATGAGTTAAGCAACTTTTGCATGTCTCCCACAGACTTGTAAAAAATTGGCATTCAAAAACTCTGATAATCAACTTAAATATGATTGATTTGCTAATAAACGGACCATTTTGTAGCTCTTTTGTGTTTTAATTTCGATTTTAAAATGATAGCTCACTGTGCATGACGTCTACAACGTGGTGCACTGGCAAGTTATCAGTTGCGCCCTTTGTATAAATATGGAACGGAGGGGTAAAATTCCTCTCAAAAGATTGTGAAACAGGTGCATATGCATATAATTCTGAATATGGCACAAATTAAAAGTTTGAAAGTTTTAAGATATATTTATTGCCAAAACACTTCAGAATATTGATCTTGGCTTGCCCCACTGCTAATTTTTAGAAAGATTTCCAACTTTCAATGCTTCAATCCTATGTTTACCAATTAAGAAAATTACTACATTACAGTAATATCGACAATATAATCGATTAGGCGTTGAAAATTGGCAGCACAACAAATAAAGTGATTTCAAATTATAAGGGACAGTTTTAAAAGTTGAAATATCATCTGTCGCATGACTATAGCTATATATTTAGAAAGTTTTGAAATAGCTTTATAACGAAAATTTTGTAGAAAAAAAAACTTTCTTCAAAACAAAAATTGCCACTAACTTTTTTCGCTTGTTATATCACCTGTGAGCTCATCGATTTAATAATCGTTTATGTGGTTAAGTTCATACAAACAGATAATTATATATTTGACAGTAGAAAAAAGGTAATTTTAAAAAGTGAAACACCTCTAATAGAATATCTACTAGAAACACATCTACTTAGAATATAAGGATAATATATATTAATGAGAAAACAATAATCTACGATTTCCACATAATACTATTAATATGAAAGCTGTTGAACATTTTTTAGCCTGAAGCGTTTTCAGAACAATCCTTTTTCATTAGCAAAAGAGTCATCTACGTATTTTTGTTCTGTTGTTGTTAACAACGAAATCGATTAAATTGAGAATTTTCATATTTCTGCATTCAACCTCTATAATTATACATCATTATAAATTCATTAACCCTATAATTTCTTCCGTGGTGCTTTTAAAACGATACGGATCAATATGAAGCTAAAATTTTAAAAATCGAAAGATTTCAGCTGAGTATTATAAAATTGATTTACACGGGTTTTTAAGCCCCAAAATTATGCCTCTCCTAAACCTAAACTTCGTTCGAATTTCATTGTTTAAAAAGTCATTATAGTTTTCAAAGTCATATCGATTTAACTGAGAAAAAACATTGCTAAATTTAATTTATTATTACAAGAAGCATGTTCTTTTAATGAATATGATCTGGAAATTTAAAATTTGTGTGAAATCTTTTATTTTCTTTAACACAATTTTTAAATATTACTATAGTTTTTGAAATTTTATAAATAGAAATTTGATAACAATACATATTATTAGCTTATAGATTGTATCGTATATGATATGGCTGATCGTGCTTAAATATTGTGATTCGAAATAAAAAGTATAATATTTTGTTTGTAAAACTTCCGCATGAATTTTAATAATATAGAAAAATGGTAGAAAATTTAAAAATTACTTACTCAAGTAGTAATATGTTTTTTTAAAATCGTGCACTCATTAGATTCAGAAAAAGTGAGTGCTTGCGCGAAAGCCATTCGAAGATAGATTTCAGAATTAGCAGAAAATCTTAAATAAATTATCTTTATTTTAATTTATTTTTTTTAGTTCAACCTTTGAAAGCGTCAATTGTCAATCATAAAATCAATAATGTTGTAAGCTCATCTATATGCAAATGGTTTCAACAAATTATGTTATTCAGGATTTTGTTAAACTTTAATGAAATGATTCGGTGATAAATCAATGTTAATTTTTTCTACGAACGGATTTGTTGTCCTCTTTCATCAATATTTCTTGTTAATGTTTTAATCTGTCATAAACGGCTTTAGTGATCCAAAGTGACTCACTAATGCAATTCTCTCTAACATATGACTTAGCCCAATAGTCCTCTCTTTTAATAGTCGTGCCCAAAAACGGTTGGATACAAAATGTAGTCAAAATAAACCGAGCCGTTTTTTATGCATATTAAACTTGACCCTGCCCATAATGATCGAAAATGACCAACTTATCGATTTTTCTTGAACATGGGACCTAGCCCAATGGTCTTCTCGTATCCGGAAATGGTTGACTGCGAAATTTAGTCGAGGCGTTTTTTAAATAACATTTGCTTGACGCACAGTGACCTAAAAATGACCCAATAATCAAAAATTTTCGAAGATGTGTCCTAGTCCAATAGTCTGAGTCCAATAGTCTGATCGTTTCCGACTGTATGAATGTTGGATGGAATAATGCGTTCAACAGTAATAATGTCCTCTTGTACTTACTCCTGCAAGGGAGGGAGGGGGTGGGGCACACCGAGCTTATTATCAACAAAGCAGATGGACAACATTCTTTCTTTTTTATTTACTAGTAAAATCAAGTATCATTTCAAACATAATTTGCATATGGTTTCTGAAAAAGCGTATTATATATGCATACACATATGACAAAAGAACAGAAATGCCAAAATTAAGGTATTCCATATTTTGGAATTAAATAGTTTTATAATCATTTAATGGTGTTAATAAAATCTTTGTATTTTCATAAAAGAGAATAACAGACTAAATAAACTGTCAATTGCGAGTATTAATCGCGCTCAGAGGGTACCGTACAATAAATGTATGAATTATCAACTGTTTTATTAAAAAAAAAAATCGTTAATAAAAGAATAAAAAAAAGAAAGAAAAATAAGACTTTGTAAAAAACTATACAACGTAGGGTTTGGTATAGCTGTATATATACTAGAAAAGTATGTATGGGTGTACCGTAAAAGTTCAAAGAGACATGAAGCCTAAATAATACGAAAGATTGCTATTCTGTATAAATCTTATTTAAATCTTATTCTAATCTGTTTAAGAAGAACTTAATTCGGCACTGACAATAAAATGCGAAATTTCATTTCGCATTTCATAAAACTAAATTCAGCGTCGTAATAAACTTTTCCTTTTACAATGTAGCTAAAACAAAACCCTTGTTCAAATTTTAAACTTGGCATTGTTCTAAGCGCGCTTCGAAAGGAGGTCGCAAAGTAGCAACTCAGCCTTGATCATTGCCGCGTTTTTCGAGATAGGTTTTTAATTAACTCTTAAAGACGCGACAGTCGTATTGAGAGATCTAGTCAATGCAAACTACCCGCCAAACGTATAGTATTTATGTGATTAATTCTAGTTAAATTGGTCTAATTTTAAACAATTTGACGTTTATTGCTTTTATGCTGCTACTGGACATTGTATTAGACAAATGTATTAATAAAAGTTGTTATCTAGACTTTAAAAACCGATGGTACAAACAGTACACCGCCATATCATTATGTATGTCCAAACCATCCTTGTCTTTAAGGGTTAATATCTCGGCTAATTACCGACGATTATTTTGAAAAATAATTATCAACAATGCTTTTCTACTTGTGCTACGATAAGTATCTCTAGCGGTCCTCAACGCCTTTGTTGAATGCCCGCAAATCAAAATTTGTGTGTAACGGAAAAATGCGCCTTTCTCAAAAACTATGTTATCTATAGTAATCGCTATAATTTTCCTGCAACGTTTAAATTAACCTCTTCTCCCTCTAATTTTTTCATAATTTTAGTTTCAGTAATTCGGAAATAGATGGGGGACGGGGCATATTTTTGCACTACATTTTCGGCGGTATCGCTAAAAATATAATACCTAAAATTAAAAGAAATGTATTTTTGAGTTCAGCGTTTCGAAAGCTTTCATAAGATTTCCCACAGATTATAAAAAGAAGATTGGTTTTTTTTTCCACGCTACTTAATTAGCCCCTCTACCTTTTTCCCTAAAAATATTGTAAATGTACAATAATCTGTAAATATGTGGGTCAATAATCTTTATTACTTCCCCTAATTTGAACTTTCCACGTTCCATAGTTTACGAGTAAAATGGCTGTGACGGACAGACACAGGAGTGATCTTATAATGGTTCCGTTTTTACTTTTTAAGTACGGAACCCTAAGAAAGATAACATTCTATTTTGATGTAAAGACAAAGTTACGAATAAAAAGAGAGAAATTTAGTTGGATGAAAAGTGATAACGATATTAAATGACAGCCCACCTTAAAATTATAACTTTATATATATGCACAGCTCCGAAATGGACACTTGAGATTTTTTGTGTAGCCCAATATAGGAGTTATAGAATTTAAACTAAGTATTATACAAAAAATAGTTACATTATAAAACGCTTGTCACTACAAGACAAACGCATTTCCAGCAATTATATTCATGGGCAGTACTTAAGCCAAATACTTTAGTATGTCCCTGAACAATATGTATTATATCAATATTTTGATACAGAAATATCGATAATCGATGTTTAGTTACACCGATTTCTATATTGATATTTCGTACGATAAATTATATGCACACTAGATTCTACAGTAAGCATTTTGTGGTGCACCTCAGTGATAAATACAAATTTCAATATACAGTGGAATTTCCTTTTAACGAAGTTTTCTACTTAACGAAATTTTCTGCTGAACGTTGACTTTAAACATCATTCACATATAAATTAATCTCCATATTACGAAAAATATTTTCAATATAATGAAGTTTATTCCAGTTTCCTGCATGCAGAGCATTCAAACGGAAAGTTCGCTGTTGCGATGTATATATGAATTTATTTCCGCAGATAATATGAAAATGAAATTTTTTATTCGTTTAGTTAATCATTTCTATTATTTGGTACTATTGCCACTTTCTCACACAGATACTCTGGAGTTGACAGTGGGGTTTGAAGCCTTTGAAACAATGAGAAGGAGATTTCAGCTTCACGAACATGTTACAGGTGAATGTTCGAAATAAAGATAATATTCGGATACGCGAAAATTTTGATGAACAGTTTAATTTTTTTTTTCTTTTGCATAAGAAACCTGTGCAAAGTAATATTGCAGACTTTTTAAAAATAAAGGTCTGCAATACTGAGAGAAAAAGGGGAAAGGTCCGCTACGCTTCTGTTTTGTTTACCTCTCTGCATTATGTGTTTTTTAGGGTTCGGTACTTAAAAAGTAAAAACGGAATCATTATAAGATCACTCCTGTGCCTGTCTGTCCGTCTGTCACCGCCACTTTACTCGTAAACTATGGAACGTAGAAAGTTTAAATTGGGGGAAAAGACTATTGACCCATATATTTACAGATTATTAAATATTTACAAATATTTTTAGGAAAAACGTAAAGGAGCTAAATAAGATGCTTGAAAAAAAAATCTTTTCTTTATATATCATGTGGGATATCATATGAAAGCTTTCGTAACACTAACCTCAAAAATGCATTTCTTTTAATTTTAAGTATTATATTTTCAGAGATATCGTAGAAAATCTAGTGAAAAACATGTTCCCTCCCATCTATTTCCGAATCTACTGAAACAGAAATTATGAAAAAATTAGAGGTAGTAGACGTTAATTTAAACCTTGCAGGAAAATTATAGTGATTACCCTAGGTTGGATAGTTTTTGAGAAAGTCGTATTTTTCTGTTACACACAAATTTCGATTTGCGGGCATTTAGCGAAAGTATTGAGGAGCGCTGGAGGTACCTATCGTAGCAGAAGTATAAAAGCATTGTTGATAATGATTTTTGAAAAAAGTTTCGGTAATTAACCGAGATATTAACCCTTAAAGACACAGATAGTTTGCGCATACATAATGCAGGGGCGGCGTACTCTAGGCGCCATCTGCTTTTAAAGCTTAAATAGCAACTTTCAATGAAATATTTTTGTAATACAATGGTCCAGTAGCAGAATAAAAGCAATAAGCGTCGAATTGTTAAAAACTGACAAATTTAATTAGAATGAATCACATAAATACTATGGGATTCGCGACTAGTTTGCATTCAGTAGATCTTTGAATGAGTCACCCGTGTCTTTAAAAGTTATATAAAAACCTATCTGAAAAATCGCGGCACGGACCAAGGCGGCGTTTTTACTTTGCGACCTCTTTTGGAAGCGTGCTTAGCAAAATGCCAAGTTTAAACTTTGAACAAGGGTTTTGTTTTAACTACTCTCTAAAAAGAAAAGATTATTACGACGCTGAGTTTAGTTTTATGAAATGCCAAATGAAGTTTAAATATGCACTGCTTTAATTATCAGTGCCGAATTATGTTCATCATAAACAGATTAGGATAAGATATAAATAGGAGTTATACAGTATAGAAATATTTGATATTATTTAGGCTTCATATCTCTTTGAACTTTTACGGTATACCCATTCATATTTTTCTAGTATATACAGCTATACCAAACCCTACATTGCATAGTTTCCTGCAAAGCCTTATTTTTCTTTAATAACGATTTTTTAATAATACAGTTAATAATTAGTATAGTATTTATTGTACGGAATCCTCTGAGCGCGAGTAAGACGTTTTTTAGGCATTATTATATTTGCATTTTTCTCTTATGTCTACACTGCATTAAAAAAAATATTGCCTGAATTAAAATACATTTTCGAATATTTCCTTTTTGTGTGTACTCTACATACTATGTGTATTTTATTACACAAATTTCATGCATTTAAGTTGATTTCTATTTAACGAATTTTCTTCATAACAAAGTTTTTAGGTGTAACGCTGAGACTTCGTTAAATGGAAGTTTCACTGTATTTAAAAATTCGTAAAAATACACAGCAAACGATTTTTTTCCCCTACGCCGTCATGTAACGGAATTATTTTGAGCGTCCCTGTAAATGAACCGTTAATGCTCAATCCTTCATTTTCAATACTGAAGATGCCACTATAAACACCAATACCATATATCAATTTCAAGGTAATCTGACTATATTTACGTGAGTTAGAACACAGATAGACAGACAAACCGAATTCATAAACACTTTTCAATTATATTGGAAAGTAAAAATAGCAAATTGGTTATTTTTGGCGCATTCGCTACCCGTATCGGGCATATAAGCCCGGCTCGTCTCTTTCATTTTGCACAGCCTTGTTTTTTCTAGCACGCTGTACTTTGCTTTATCTTGCACTGAAGAAGAATCTCACTAGTAGTTTCGAAACAGCTGTTTGCTGCTTTTTATGTATTATTGGTGCATTTTTAAACGTTAGTTTTCTGCTTTTTAATATATTGGAAAGTGTTAAAAAAAAGGCAAAATAATTTTTTGAAGATTTATATGTTATTTGAAATTCTAAAAAGATAAAGATTTAAAATATTGTTAAAAGATAAATTAGAAACAACTGCAGTAATAAAATAATAATATAAAAATATATAATTACAGTATTTAAACCGGTCTCATGCCAATGAAAATTCCAACCGTCCCCACAATATACGTTTTGTGGCAACAGCATGCTTGGAAAAGTGTTACTTATGACGGCCAATTATAAGCACGAGGAATGTAGGCCCTAGAGGGAGTGACCTCCGGTGTCTTTCTAAGGGAACCTAACCCGTATTTAGGCAAGGTTACACAAAGTTCGAAGAAACCACGGAAAACTTCGAATGGTTCGGCCGACAGACGCGATTGGGTTCGAACCCAGCACCTCCCGTCTACCAGTTTCGAGAGCAGAACCTCTGAGCCAGTGGTTGGACGTGTGCCTTGAAAGGAAAAAGTGGATTTAGAGGCATTACTAAGATTTAATTTTTTTTTTTTTATTGACAATAAGGCAAAAAAAAAAAAAAAAAAAAAAAAAAAAAAAAAAAAAAAAAAACTAAATCATTTAAGATGCATTTACAGTTAAGGAAAAAGGAAAAAACAGCTCGTAAATTGCAGATAACTGCAGAAAAATGTATAAACGTCATAATACGAAAAGCATTTGTAACATTGTGAATGAAAACTATTTTTCTAAAAATAGCTCGCAAACTTTACAAAAATACACAAATTATCACATAAAATAATGAATTGATAGAATAAATTATTATTTTACTCTTTTTTCGTGTTTATTTGCAAATTATTTTTTCCAAGCATCCTGATTAAACTACTTTCAAAATCAAAAAGAAAATGAAAATAAATAATTTTTTCTTTCATTTATTCTAATAGACAATGAGAGTATTTTCCACTACTCAGTTTCAAATTATTAGCTTTAAAAATAAAGCTTTAAGTATTTTATTAATAAATGTCTATAATAGCATACATGACAATTATACCAACTTATTACTTATACCTATTTTACTCAGCATATCATAGTTAATATCTTAAAATGTTCCTTATAAATGTTCGAAATGGTCGCTATGATTTTTTTTATTATTATTAAAAGTGTTATGCACAATAAAACAAAAATATTCAATATTTAATTTTTTATTTAATACAATGCAAGTAATTACAAAAACATGCTTTTTAAATATAATTGGTATTCATGTATAAGTGTTTGTATTAATTAATTTACCATCTGACATACCTTAATTTATCAATTATCATTTGAAAGAATAATAATAGAATAATAATAACGAGTTGTAACCCGACAAAATTCGACGAACTAAAATGTTTAGAAAAGAATTGTTAGATCGAATTTATAATAAACTTACAAAAATGATTACAATATAAAATTGACATTACATTGAATGTCTAACTCTTAAAAGTAATAATATTTTTAACCTAAAGTTACCAAAATACTATTTCCACAAACTTCAACTTTTGAATTATTAAAAAATTAAAGTGTATTAGAATACGTAATCAAGATGAGTAAATATGGTGAAGTTATCGATTGAGGCTATTATGTTTCGTATTACGGGATGAAAAAAAAAGCAAAAAGGATTTTCTCTCTCACACCATAGAACGCCCCCCCCCCCCCCATAACATCCAAGTCTTACGTGATTTTCACATTCTCAAAATTTACATGCGTACTACTCAAATTTGTATCCAATATTTAAAAGTAGCGTAACGTGCAATAGATTATTAATGAATATATTTCCAAACTTAAAGTCAGGTTTGTCCGAAACAAATTTCATATGAACATTCGCATTCTTGACTCGAGGTTCTAATTTCAGTACCCGCGAATAGAAAAAATCAGAAATTTGTCTTTTAAATTCATTTGTGTCAAATATTTAGTTTTATCAAAGAAAATGAACGTTTTCGTTTGAATATGATATCATTTTCACTTACTGAATCATTTCGCCTAGCGTTTCAAACTCAGTATCAGCATAATGAAAAAAATTTTAAATCTAAAAGATTTATGAGTGAGAATACGTGTTCTTTTAAAGGCTGATGTCATTTTCTGTTTAAAAAATTTTAAAAATTTATTTTTATTTGTAATTAAAAAATAGCATCAATAAGAATATAAACAATGAAAATAAATAAATCTGAATATTTCTCATTTCTCTGCAACAATGGAAGTAATCCAATTGCCACCATTTTGAAGAAACATCATAAAACGCTTTAAAAATTAAAAATAAAATACATAAATGGAAGTAAATTAAAAAATAACTAGAACGGGAACATTTAAAAATGTACTGCTTTCATTACAAAAAATAATTATCAAAATTGGTTCAGCAGAAAGCTCAGGGCTGATACCTAAAAAAAACAGCCTGGTCTTTTAAATATGTAGATAATGAAATTCGAATATTTCTTAGAGACCCAGCAACGGAAGTTCTGCAATCGCATTAGCAATATGTGAAGCATAACCGAATATTTAAATGTAACAAAAAACATAGAGAAGAAAATGTTGGAATTTGTAGTCACCCGCTATTTTCATATGTTGGTTTTATATCCTAGTCATCTTCAAACGAAGAAATAATATTTGAGACAGAAAAATGAGTGTGGGTAATTTCAAATGAGTTCCGTGTACTGAGATCTGAACTTGAGATGCGTCTTTTCGCATAAATTTTATACCATAAGATTAATGTGGAATTTGGTGCAGAAAGGATCACACAAAAATTTTCGTTACATTATAGTTCCATATATTTTTTAAATTTTATTGCAATGTGATATTCGCATAGAACGATTCGCATTCAACGATATATAGTGCTGTTCAGTGCAGTGCTAATTATAAGAAAATTTCTTAATATTCTCATATAACAAGTGTAAAATTTAATAAAATTTTGTATTATAAAAATGGAGTAATTGCTTTTAAATGTTCAAAGTTAATTAGTTAGAATCTTCTTCGCATGCAATATTCACTCGTCTTATTATATTTTTTTTTCATACGATTTGACAATATTTTTACGATAAGAACTATAACAGAAATTATGTGCCCAAGTATTAAAAATATAATCGCAGAAGCAACATTTGTAAGGGTTAATACTCTTTTGCTGGTGTCTTTTTCCTCATATTTCATTCGTCCTTTTTAAACGTAGTAAAAAGGCTCTATCATTATTATGCTTGAAATATAATCCCGAAGTCATAATTCTGTGAACGAACTTTTCTATCAATTTTTTGCAACAAAAGTTTTTTCGGAGAGGCATTGAATCAACGCTTTCTAGGAAACGATCTTGATAGACGAATTTTCGTCCTACATTTAAAATATCAAGTCTAACGGAGTGGCTATCAGAGCGATATTTTGTATGTTTCTATCGCAATAAAAATCTAGTAAATTACTTTCGATACATAAGTAATTCGTCTGAATGTCTCGTCCAATTATTTTTAAATTTTCATCTGTAGATTCTAATAACATTTCAGGCTATTACATCGCCCCCTTCTGGGGAAATATTTCTAAATTGAAGTAGAACCTGATTATGACAGCGAAATAATACAGAAAAAATTTGGTCCAATTATATGCATAACTTCATACACTTTTCGATGGTACAATGGTGACACACAGACATAATTTTGTAAAAATATGTTTTTTGAGATCTCTGAGCCCTGAGACGTGTAAATCCGTCGAAAACCGAAAGTCGAAAAAAATTTCGATTATAATACTTTCTTCTATTGAAGACTGAAGAAAGTAAAAAATTTTTTGGAAGACATTTCATCTATTTTATGGATAATAAATGTCTCATAACGTTCATGGATCATGAAATTTCATAACTTTCAATGCAAGTTGGGAAAATAACAAGACAGAAGTTTAGAATGTAGCTCTTTCGTTATTACATTTACTGGCTCGTAAAAAACTCGTTGATTACACAGAAACGAAAGTTAAAATGTATCTTAAGACATTTATGGCCAATTTGTTTTCTATGTTTGTCATACAGCTGAACTCGCTTTTATAGTTTCCTTTGCCATGATTCATGTATGGCCACTTCGACTAAATGAGCATTAGACAAATATTTGACAAATAATATGTAATACTAATACGTATTCTTGAAACTGACTATACATCACGGTTGTAACGTGCATATATATATAAAACCGTTGCATAGTTTACAGTTTAATTCTATTTTATACCGTAGAACATCTATCAACGTTCTCGAGTTTTGATATTTTTTTTTGCTGACCTGTTTCTAACTTTTGCACAATACGGAGTCATGAAGTGGTCCTTTTACTTTATCTTCATAATGTTTTCCATTTGTTATTGTGGCGGTAAGTTTTAAACACATTTTTAACCGGGTTCAAATATTTTATTCGACAAAACTATATATTTTTTCTGCGATAGAGTAGCAATTATTTTTAATTGTTAGAAAAGCATTTTCAAGAAAAATTCTACATTCTATATACGACACTCCGATTATAAAAGATTTATAATTAACAATGATTCTAATTTTTTATTGCTTTATTTAGCACAGTATACAGATGTGAATAAGTATAGAGTTAGATATTATTAATTTGTAGATGTGTAGATCTTATATCTGACTGCCACGCTGCCGGTAGAGAATTCGACTCACTTCTGATCAAAGTTCATTCCATCTTTCAGCCCTTCCGGGTCGATAAAATGAGTAACCAAGCTTGCTTGCGAACGAAACACCGAGGGCCTCGCGTTAGGCTGGCTGACCATCTAGCCGGGACATATTCTCTATAGCACCTCGGGTCCCGAGCTCAAGAAAACAGGGATGGGTACTGTCGGCCCAGATCCTTCGTGGATCGTATAGCCACAGGGTTTAGTGTTTAGTATATCATATAACACAGTTCATTTCTTCAATATTGTATATCATTTAAATAAAAGAAAATTATAAAAAAATATAAAGTTGTTCCAAATCTACGCTGCAAATATAACTGTATTCTTGGGCGATATTATAAAAAAAATTCTGTTTAAAATAGGATTTTCTTATAAACAAGTTTTACTGTAATAGAAAATAAGTTTGGTGCAGAGAACTTTTTCTTTTTGAATTACTGTGTATATCCTTACAATTTTGTTATTTTTTCTTTTACATCATTTCTTTAAAAACTATGCGAAAAAGATGCTTATTGAGTTGGCTAATTGAAGAAAACTTCTTTTAGCTGAACTAAATTTTAATTTTCGATGGAACAAATATTAATTTTCCAATTTTTTTTTTTTTTTTTTTTGCTTAAAAAGAGTGCAAAAGTTTCTACGAAAAATTTCCAAAAACTATATATTTAGATTTATTCACTTTCATCGGAACAAATATTATACGTACTTATAATAAGTTTTATGTAAAACTTATAGTCAGGAACGTAGGAAGAGACTGCGGTTCCGGGCACTAATTCGAATGCGCACTCCACCCAGCTTTGTTAAAAAAAAAATCTGTAAAGTTACTAAAGTTTTTCTAGGACAATGAGATTCTTGGAATTTTTTATGTAACGGCAACAACAAATATTCATGTAACAGACGCACTTTTGTGCTGAAAATCAAAAGCTCTGTAAAGTTATTAAGAATTTTTTAGGAAACTGGGATGCCCAAATCTCTTCATGTAACTGCAACTAAAATTTTAGTAAGTTTACTGTAATTTTAGCAGACTCATTTGTAAAGTTACTGATTTATGTTGCTTTACAATAACTAGTTTTGTAGATTTGCAGCTTTTTTTGTACAGTTACAGATGAAAGTTCAATAAGCATGTTACGTCTATAGAACTTAACGCCTATAGAACTACAGATTTTTTTTACAGAGCGCTATACGTATAATACTACAAAACCTGCTAAGACGGAAACGCAAATGACCAATGAAAAATACCGTTTTAGATATATCTTTTCTTATACATGTCATATACGAAAAAGAATAGGATTTCGTATACATATTTCCTATATGAAGTTTTTTTTCTTCTTAGGATACACGGTGTGGTTTTTGGAGATATCATAAAAAATTTCATTTTAAACCAGTATTCTGTTACATACAAGTTTTACAGTATTAGAAAATACCTTTCCTGAATGGAACTTTTCTTTAAGTACTATGCATTCCTTTACAATTTTATTCTTTTTTCTTTTACAAGATGCATTTGTAATACTTTTTTCATCTAAAGATTTTAAATAGAAATTTAATAGAACTAAATTTTAATTGGTTTCATTAATAAATTTTAAATGAAGAAGTTAAAAGTGCAAAAGAAATAAAATAAGAAATCTTAATGTGTTACTTTGTCTCACTTAACACCTGCTTCCTGTTCATGCGTCTGAAATCATCCACGTCATTAAAAGTGTCTTTCTTTTTCCAACTGTTAATATTAATGGCAGATTACTTAACCGATATTATGCAACTGGTACCAGGGAAAACTAACATAAATATAGTGTAAAGTGCCCATATTTTGCCCCCTTCCCTAATTTCGTCCCCCTTAACTTCTCTGCTTCTGCGAAAGTGACGCTACTTATGACGCAAGGCATAAGTGACGGAAGGTAAAAGGGGTCAGCATTGAAAGTTTCGTTCGCCAAGACGCATGAATAAATCAAAGACGCCGAATTTCCTATTTTTAGAAAACCTGAGTCTTATTACGTCGTTTGTAGAATTATATTTACTGTATTGTAAGTAATTATCTATTATATATTGCACGTATTTTACATAGGTAATATGCTGACAGTAGCATAAAGTGAGTTTTTGGACGCTCAGTTCATCTTACAGGAACTGAAGCTTCGCCATATTGGGAAGTAGTCGATTTCGTCCCGGGGACGAAATTAGGAATGCTTTTTCATGGCAATTTTTTCCCTTATATTTGGATGGCTAATGTTTTGGTATGTTATCCTTCGACTGATAATTAGTCATTTTTTTGTGCCTTACTTTAATGTAAATTAAATTACTTACTCATCTAGAAATAAATTTTGATTTAGTTATAAGTTAAACCTCGGCGTATTGGATTTATTTTTTGAGTGTGGGGGACGAAATTGGCAAAAATATTTTCTTTTGCATTTTTTAGATACTTCTGAAAAAACAATTTTTTGTATTATTAAAAATTTTTTGTACGATATTTACCTATGTTTCTATGTGCGTGGGTAGTTAGTCTATGTAAGTCCAAATTTGATAGGTTTTCACTGAAAATTACAACATTTAGGGCCTAAAAGGGACTGGGGGGGGGGACGAAATATAGGCATGTTACCCTATATATATTGTTTATCGACTTCTAATTGCAAAAATTTTAATGTCTAAAAATGTATTTAATCATGCCCTAGATAACATTTTGACTTAAAATGTAATTCTTTCTAAAGTTACTCTAAGTCAGTGACGGCGAACCTATAGCATGCGGCAGATTATCTTCGACACCGTATAGAGATAGATTCTAAATCAAATTGTTAAATGAATATGGATTAGCTGAGTTTAAATTTGATTGATTCGATCGATTGCTGTTCTCATACTCAAGAAACTGAAATGCAACTTAAAGAATCACAGTTTAGCTTTATATTGGCTCAAAAAAGTTTCAAAATATAGGGGGATTAGGAAGTTATCAGAAAAGAGAGATTTTAAAGCATTCTAACCGAAAATGCCGATGTTAAAATTATCAGGGAGTTCCTGAGCATCCTCATCTTTTTCTATTTCAGTAAGAGGCATTTTATTGTAATTCACTGTATAAACTCGAAAATATGGAATTATCGCCACCTCGATTAAACTGAATTTTTAAAAATTACAGATTTCTGAAAAAATATCAAAAGTACAGTGCGTCCTTGATTATCCGAGTTGATTGGGACCATTAGTACCTCAGATATCGGAAATCTCGGTTAATAGAAATTGTGTGTAAAAACTCGCCGTGCTTGCGAATTTAACATGTCTTAAAATAAAAAAAAAACCAATAGAACATTTTTTAAATAATAAAAATAAATATATGTAAAGTTCTGATTCACGGCTTAACAAATTTAAAAAGGAAATCAACTAGTAGTAGTGAATTTTAAAAAGCAAATTGAAAAATTTACGAAAGTTCACACGGCCACTGGAAACAAAGTATTGTTCGCTGTTGACTTCTCAGGGTCCAATGTTTCTTGGGAGTTGAGTCCTTTTGGGGGCAAAAGGGACTGTATATATAGTACTGACAGTGAACTAAAAAAGTGTGGTCATTTTCAAGGTTCATTCAAAAGAAAAGAAAAAAAAAATCAGACTTTGTTATCGCCTCGGTTAACAGAAACTTCGATTAATCAAGGCTCGGTTAATCGAGGTTTTACTGTACTTACGATTTTCTTGATAGTGGCATATATTCGTAATTTAATTCATACCCAAGTGATATTGATGTGAAAAAAAATAAGAAAATTGATATTTAAAAAAAAATTACTTTAGCTGATATTTCTACATTCCAAAAGAAAAACAAATATAACCAGCATAGTCATTTCCTCTCATGCAATTTCTCAAGCATGGGAAGAAATGACTCAATGCCAAGCGTCAATTCTAATGAAGCATCAATGCCAAGTAGTTATCTTTTTTCTTGGATTTTATACAACTGACGAATATCGATTTTGGAAATATAGTGTTGTAAGGTGACATTAGTTTTCTGGTCAAATTTATGCGTTTTCCCAGTGAGATCTTTTCTTCTGCCGGATCCTCGTCCTCGTTTCTCTGAGCTGCTACCAAAGTTATCGAAGAGTCTATTTAGCACAGCCTCAGCAATCTCGCTATCCGCTAATGTATCGTTTTTTATTTCAGTTTTTGATTCGTAAACAATTGCGAATTTCAGTTCTCTAGTAAGTTGGAAGTGAAAAAAATGGGAGGAGATGACTTTCATGCCGGATTTGTTAAGTTGCTGGATCTCAGAATGCCGGATTTTCGAGGTCACACTCTAAAACTGTATCATATTAACACATAACCTAATAATAAGTGAGTACGTTAGCAAATGTTTACAGTGAAATGTCTTTTAGTCTGAACGGAAAGGGTGTAAAAGATGGTATTTTTAGCGATTTTCCAAAATTACTGTTTTGGACGATTTTTCAACGCCTCTATGGAAGCCATACGTCGCACAGTAAAAAATGATAAGAAAATGAATTAGAGATAATTTTTTCGTTTGTATTTTAATATGGGGTCACCTTTTGCGTAAGAAGCTTACTTTGCAAATTATAAGCCAAAAATCCCCCCTGACAGTCTTGCAAAAGGGCAAAATTGTAATGTTGTTTTCTCTGCAATTTGTTTTAAATGCTAAAAAAAGATGATATTTTCAATATTTTATAAAACACTTAGTTAAAAATAACAATATAATCCTTGAGAGTATTAATCATTGTTCAGAGTACTAAAAATCCATTAAATCAACAGAATTATATTAGTTTAAACATTGTTGGTATTGCCGTGAAACCTGGAGCTTAGTAAACGTATTAACACGGGCTTGTCAATGAGAGGGTTAAAATATTTTCTTAAAACTGTTGAAAAAGGATATTTCTAAACTATAATATTAATTAGTAGCTGAAAAAAGGGTAATACTGTAAAACCTGCTAAAACGGAATCGAGACCAGAAATCTAACCGATTTAGACAGATTTCCGCCTTATGAGGTACACACTTAGTATATTCTTTTGTATACTCTTTGTATACTTTTGCACACTCTTTTGTATTGGATTTCGTCTAAGGGAAACTTCTATTATACACTGAGGTACTGATGTTTACCTTTAAGCATAGAAAAATATCATAAAATATATTTCTTTGTGAAAGTGTATCTGAATTCGTAAATGGAGTATTGTTTCCACTTTTATTACACAAAATGATAGATTGCATAAGGACTCTACACAAGACGGGTTTTTTTTATGCAGTTTGTTATTTCTGTTGCGACGAGTGTTTATTCTAGCATCATCTCAAGTAGTAAGACTTTTTTGAATCCATTCTTAATTGCTACGCAGTGCCTAAAAATGAAGTTCTTTTATTGTGTTATTATTTCGATTCTCGTTTGCTATTACTGAGGTAAGTATTAAGAATATTGTTTGGCAATTTTAGTTATTGACCGTACTCGTTTATTTTATAGCATTTTCAACGAGCATAGTTATGCCATTTTTTTTTCAAAATAATTACATTACCTATACTAATCAAATAATAAAAGTTTGTCTGTCCGTGGTGTGTGTGCGCGATAGCTAACGAAATTTATGGCACATAGCGATCAGAAAATTTGGGTCATGGTAACTCAGACAGGTCTTGTTACAACTGATGCTCAGATTTTTTATTTTTGATAATTAGACGATATAGTAGTTAAACCGAGCAAATAAAAAAAAGACAAAAGTTCTGTAACGGTACGTTCCAGAATCTCATACCGAAGCGTCGAAGTAAAAATTAACCCGAGGCTTTTTATTTTCGGTTGTTATTCTAAGTGCGTATCAACGTGCAATTTTATCGGTGATAGGGAGATTAGACCCCCTCTCCCCTTTTGATTTTGCTTGGAATCAGAATGAGTCTCCAAGACGAAAAATCTAATTAAAAAATTTTCAAGCATGCACTTTTCAGTAAATTTTCTATAGGTACAGGGCAAATATTTCTTTTATGATTTCCAAAACATTCTTTAATGAACTAATTTGCGGAACCAAGGATGACTTTGGAGGTTCACATTTCACCCCCCTCACCCACAGACGCTTAGATCGCCCAATCCGTCGTTACGGGGCTAATAACTATTTACTGCTGTGTGCAAAGTATATGTAGCCCAATCATTTATATAATACAGCGTTTTGTATAAGTAGCCTATATTTATCTTAATTTATAGTATCTATATTTTTTATATAACTTTTCCCAATTTTAAAAAATGATTTTATA
The DNA here is from genome assembly GCA_963932465.1 of Maratus speciosus. NCBI lineage: Eukaryota > Metazoa > Arthropoda > Arachnida > Araneae > Salticidae > Maratus > Maratus speciosus. The sequence continues at coordinate 152,018,308 of OZ010797.1, forward strand.
CGTTGCAATAAAAAAACACATGGATTTTCACTTTGTAATTCAAACTTACATACTAAATCATACTTATATAAATCATACATAAAAATATATAAATCAGCCATAAATCATACATGCTAATTCATACCTGCATACATACTAAATATCTGCTAATTATGACGCAGTGGGACATTGAACACATTTGTTGAGCATATTAAGTAACAAATATAATGTATTATTCTAAAAAGGTAATTATGTTTTTACATGATTTTACATTTATTCATATATATTAAATTTCTTTGCTGGTGTGACAGTTTTGTTGAAGGTGTGACCATTAAGATAATTATATGCAAAGAATAGACTGAAAAAGCTATTTGACATTGGGCATATTTTTTTAAAAGATGGAACATAAACAAATTATACATTTTAATTACATAAATAATATTTCCTGATGATGCTGTATAATCTACCACAAATTCACCGATTACTAGACAAGTATAATCTATCTCACATTCTTCTTCTAATTTCTTCAGATTTATTCTACATTTTTCATTTAAAGATGCCATGACTACATCAACAATTTAATTGACAAGATATATTGTATGCTTTGTATAATTGGAACAAGCCTAATTTATTCCAATTTTCATCAAGCTTTTTACTAGTAGAATCTGGTATTTTGCTTTGAAGAACATGTAAAGCCTTTTGTTTTTACAACTATTTTCGCATATTTAGTGAATTTAGAAGCTTTGTGTGCTACTTCTAGCCATCTAAACACAGCATGAAATATTAAAAGCTGGTTCCGATTTTCACCAAAGATCTTCTATAAGCAGGGTATTCACCGATTGAGAAATAGAGGTACAAGTGCTCAAGTACATGTGGAGATTACGTTTGAAACAAACTATCTGATTTCATTCTGTGGCATCTGTTTTATTTTCATTTGATCCACCCCAAATTAAAACATCTTGTGTTTAACATGTGTACCGAACTCAGAAGTTTTGTATGCTATTTGCAGCCTTTTAAGAAGAGCATTGCAAAAAATATTTACAATATCGCCCCTAATCAAACATACAAATCCTCTTCCATGCGTTTTTTAAAAAATCACGTTGGAAGATCTCTATATGGGGCATTCTCATAATCTTTTGACTTTTGGGAATAAAAATCTGGTGAAATCAAACTTGCTAAAATAAAATTTACATCTGATAGACGAATGCCTTAATGATTCAAAATAAAGGAAAAATGATCAGCAGCGACTTTTTTTTTTATGTAACTGAGGTTTAAGTTAAACTTGCGAGTTTAATTTTCCTTACCATTTTAACACTATAACTTTTTAATTTCTTCTAAATTTTTACTTATAATGAATTTGCATAGTACGCACAGGACATTCAAATAAGAAATAATAACAATGTAGTGTTTTTAGTACAAAATTTTAGTATAACATTGTCTTAACGGGATGTTAATAAAGGGACGGTAAGGAAAAAAGTTGATGGTATAGGAAAAAAAGGCGGTAATGAAAAAAAAAGGGATGTTAAGGATGGGACGCTAAGAAAAATTACCACTATTTTTAGGCAAATCATGTTAAAACTAAGTGATAGCCACAATGTTCATTAATTTTTAGAAACAGTTATTTACATTGGATTAAATAAAAAAAATTTTTATTTACCTCGAAAAGTGCAGGAATAAGCGTTGGGGACGGTAAGACTACCAATAAAGCCACGATGCTTGAAATTGGCCTTTAACTGCTGATGATTTAAATTCTGCAGTAAATTTCCAGTCAAAGAATTGTAGAAATTCTTTCTCTAGGATACTTCTTAATGGGAAAAAATTGAAAAAAATTCTGTGGCTGCATCTGAAGTGATTTTCTGTATAAGTTTAGCAAGCTGGATGATAAGGAATCTAAAACCCAGGGATAGAGTTAAAAAAAATATCAACAGTAAAAATGTGTGCAGGTTAATTTTTTGTTACATATTTATATAAAACTAGCAAACCCCGCGGCTTTGCTCGCGTAATATTTGAAATATGCCAAGTGATATTTATATGTCTAATTTTTATTAAAAGGTACTAACTAAATTTTTATTTTATTAAAAGGTAATATTTTATTTTATTAAAAGGTACTTATTACTTTTAGGAATAATTAAAAAAATTACTATTTAAAACACAGTTTGATTAAACATCATTGTTACACTGCATAAGGCAGAAATGAGACTTAAATTAATAAAACGAAATAAAACTAAATATGTAATAATTTAGAAAATATTTTGAAACTTTTATGCTCAATTAATACGCTCATTTCAGTATTCATTTCAAGTTTTGAATTTTTTAGAAACCATCTTCTTACATCTTAAAATTAACCATCATGTCAAATTCCAAGTCCTACCACCTCTCTCAACATAAAGGGCTATGTTGAAATAGGAACTGTCACCATTAATTTGCCAACATTAATTTTGAAATTGGTTTGTTATTTTCTAATATTCCACAGAAACTTTATTCAGAAAGCTTTTAAAGGCCTTTTTTAGAGCGTTTGTTGTTTCTGTAAATCCCAGGTGCTAGAATCATCGGCATAAAATATAGCCTGTGTAGGATCAGAGACTGTTATCATTGATTCGCAACTATTACTTTTATATTTGGTTTATATTTCCTGAAATTGCGTATAAATCGTAATTTAGGACTTTTTTAGAATGCTTTTCGCACCTCCCCTTCACTTCACCCCTTTTTAATTCGAATTTATTTTCGGCAGTCCTTCGAGGGCATTTATATTTTATAAGTAACTATCATGCCATATTTAAAGTTTCTAGCCTTTTCAGTATCACAGAAATCGCAATTTAGAAAGCTTTTAGCTACTGGAACCCTCTGGTGGTAGTGGCACAGACATAAAATATAGCTTATGTTTGAGCAGGTTCTATCACCAACAATTTGTTATCATTATTTTTTTAATCGGTTTGGTATTTGATAAGATTACATAAAAATTGTAATTTATAACGATTTTCGCTCACTTCATCTTTTTTAATTTGAAATTTTCTTTCGACAGTTCATAGAAAGCAGTTGCATCTTGTAAGTAAATAACATGCCATACTTCAAAGTGTTAGACCATTCAGTTATGCAAAAAACGCAAATTAGAACATGTTTTGCTTTTGCAACCCTCAGATGGTAGTGACAGCAACATAAAATATAACCTATGTTACAGCAGGGACTGTCACCATTGATTTGAAACCATTACTTTTGAAATAGCTTTGAATTTCTTGAGATTGAGTAGAAATCGCAATTTAGAACGTTTTAGAAAGCTTTTCGCGCATTTTCACCCCTTTTTAAATTTCCAATTTTTTCGAAACTGTTCTTAAAGGTAATTTATATGTAATAAATATGTACCTTGCCTAATTTTAAGTTGCTAGCCCCTACCGATCACAAAAATCGAAATTTGGAATGCTTTTTTGCTCCTGCAACGTCTAGGTGATAGGTGATAATGATACCGACTTGAAATAGCATCTATGTTAGAGCAGAGGCTGTCAGCATCAATATCTTACCATTACTTTTGAAATCCGTTTGATTTTTCCTGAGATATTGGTGACAAATCGGCATTTAGAACGCTTTTAGAACGCTTTTCGCTCATTTTGATCCTGCATCTCCTCTGGGGTAGTGGAAACAGATATAAAATATAGCCTATCTTAGAGCAAGATCTGTCACCATCATTTTAACACCATTATATTTGAAATAGGTTCAGTATTTCCTGAGATTGCATTTTTTACAACGCTTTTTGCACATTTTCACCCCTTTTTAATTTCGAATTGTTTAAGAACTGTTCTTAGAAATCCTTTATATCTAATAAGTAGCTGATACTTCAAATTTCATATTTCTAGGCCCTTCAGTAACACATAAATCCCATTTTTAGAAAGTATTTTGCTCCTACACCCCGTTTGGGGTAGTGGCACCGACATAAAATATAGCCTATCTTGGAGCAAACGTTGTCACTATCATTTTGACACCAATATTTTTTAAATCGGTTTGGTATTTCCTGAGATTATGTAGAAACTACCATTTAGAATGTTTTTTAGAACGCTTTTTGTGCATTTTCACCCCTTTTAAATTTCGAATTGTCTAAGAACTGTTCTTAAACATCATTTATATCTTATAAATAACTAATATTCGAAATTTCATATTTCTAGGTCTTTCAGTAACGCAAAAATCGCATTTTTAGAACGTTTTTTGCTCCTGCACCCCCTTTGGGGTAGTGGCACCGACATAAAATATAGCCTATGTTCTAAGTTGGACTAACACCATCATTTTGATATCATTACTTTTGGAATCGGTTCGGTATTTCCTGAGATTATGTAGAAACTACCATTTAGAACGTTTTTTAGAACACTTTTTGTGCAGTCTCACCCCTTTTAAATTTCGAATTGTTTAAGAACTGTTCTTAGACATCATTTATATCTTGTAAGTAACTAATATTCCAAATTTCATATTTCTAGGCCCTTCAGTAACGCAAAAATCGCATTTTCAGAAAGTTTTTTGCTCCTGCACCCTCTTTGGGGTAGTGGCACCGACATAAAATATAGCCTATGTTCTAAGTTGGACTAACACCATCATTTTGATACCATTACTTTTGGAATCGGTTCGGTATTTCCTGAGATTATGTAGAAACTACCATTTAGAACGTTTTTTAGAACACTTTCTGTGCAGTCTCACCCCTTTTAAATTTCGAATTGTTTAAGAACTGTTCTTAGACATCATTTATATCTTGTAAGTAACTAATATTCCAAATTTCATATTTCTAGGCCCTTCAGTAACGCAAAAATCGCATTTTTAGAACGTTTTTTGTTCCTGCACCCCCTTTGGGGTAGTGGCACCGACATATGATATAGCCTATGTTCTAAGTTGGGGAACACCATCATTTTGATAGCATTACTTTTGGAATCGGTTCGGTATTTCCTGAGATTATGTAGAAACTACCATCTAGAACGTTTTTTAGAACACTTTTTGTGCAGTCTCACCCCTTTTAAATTTCGAATTGTTTAAGAACTGTTCTTAGACATCGTTTATATCTTGTAAGTAACTAATATTCCAAATCTCATATTTCTAGGCCCTTCAGTAACGCAAAAATCGCATTTTTAGAACGTTTTTTGCTCCTGCACCCCCTTTGGGATAGTGGCACCGACATAAAATATAGCCTATGTTCTAAGTTGGACTAACACCATCATTTTGATACCATTACTTTTGAAATCGGTTCGGTATTTCCTGAGATTATGTAGAAACTACCATTTAGAACGTTTTTAGAACACTTTTTGTGCAGTCTCACCCCTTTCAAATTTCGAATTGTTTAAGAACTGTTCTTAGACATCGTTTATATCTTGTAAGTAACTAATATTCCAAATCTCATATTTCTAGGCCCTTCAGTAACGCAAAAATCGCATTTTTAGAAAGTTTTTTGCTCCTGCACCCCCTTTGAGATAGTGGCACCGACATAAAATATAGCCTATGTTCTAAGTTGGACTAACACCATCATTTTGATACCGTTACTTTTGAAATCGGTTCGGTATTTCCTGAGATTATGCAGAAACTACCATTTAGAACGTTTATTAGAACACTTTTTGGTCAGTCTCACCCCTTTTAAATTTCGAATTGTTTAAGAACTGTTCTTAGACATCATTTATATCTTGTAAGTAACTAATATTCCAAATTTCATATTTCTAGGACCTTCAGTAACGCAAAAATCGCATTTTTAGAACGTTTTTTGCTCCTGCACCCCCCTTTGGGGTAGTGGCACCGACATAAGATATAGCCTATGTTCTAAGTTGGGCGAACACCATCATTTTGATACCATTACTTTTGGAATCAGTTCGGTAGTTCCTGAGCTTATCTCCTACAAATAAACAATTTTTTCCTCTTTATAATATGAGTATAGACAATTGTCCCAGTTTTGGAAAAAAATGACAAGGAATTACTTTTATCGAAACAACTTTATACAGATAGCTCCAAACTTAAAAATCAGCATCAGGGAGACGGGACGGTATAGGATTTTTCCTGATATTTGGACCCCAACATCGTCCAAAGCTTATTTCTCTCGTTAATATTGTATATAATCGTGCAATGGGACGTTCGACAGTATATGAAAAAAAAAAATACAAGAATATGTACTAAAATAAAAATTATTATTCAGGGACAAAAGATTGTGAGATTGCCCATATTCTTTTTGTTGTTTCATTTAAGATAATATATTATACCATCCAACATAAAGTTTATGGCTTTCTTGTACGTCTCGTGAAGGTGTTAAATGAGAAAATTTATGCATAACCATACATGATATTTCCCATAGTTCAAATTATCTGAAAATACATACGATCAAAGGTTACTTATAGGGAATGAAGCTATTGCTGCAAAACTTTAAAAATGACCTGTAGGCTGCTTACATTTCAACTTAAACTACAAATGAATAATTCTTTTCAAAATTATTTTACAAGACTATTTCCTAATCATGAGGATAGTCTTTCAGTCTCTAGAAATTCTTGTAATAATTACTAATGTAGCAATGTACAGTCGTGGAAAAGAAAAGTAAACACCCTCTACAAACTCCTCAAGAAATTATCGTAGAAGAAAGTTACTGGTACTGAACGATCGGAAATAACGTCTACTTTTAAATGATGTACATAAAATTTTCTTAGGCGCCATCTACAAACTAAAACGAACCCAAACTTCCTTTTTTTCAATCGCAATACCCAATTTTAACAAGATATTTCAAATCTTCGGTTCAAACTATGCCTAGACACCAAATTTCAAGTCATTTCAATTATAAGTTTTTGAATTATAAGCATTCAAATTTTAGAACTTCTAATGCTAAATTTGCAATTTCACATTTTTATTTATATCTCGTGAAATTATACTCCTACTGTGCTAATTTTTTGTGTAGCAGTAATACTAATATACCCAAACATAAATACGTTGAATTTGCAATTTTTATAATTTTATGATATGAATTATGAAATTAATATTGGAAAAAATTATGAATTGCAACCTACAATTTTTTTGATGGATTTAGATTTATTAAGTCTTGCTTTATGAAAATCCAAAATTTCACATTTTCATTCCAAGTAGCTTTCAAATTATGCTTAGAAAACGACAAAATGATAGTTTAAGGGGCCATCTATGATAGAAGTGACTAGATATTTTGAAGTTTCTTCTGCATCCTGTAATCTAGCACCCTTCAATGTCTGCCTGAGTAGCGCTTAACCCCTTCGCGACGGGAGCCTTTTACGAAATGCTTATTACTTTGCTACCGGTTTTAAAAAACAGAAGTTTGTACCTATTCAAATCGGGAAAATGTTCGGATTAAATAAGGCAAATTTTACAATAAAATTTAACTGGTGAGGATAAACGAGTATCCTTAGGTTTATTTCCGGCACGTATACGTGTCGCTCGTCCCCATGGGGTTAAGATGCCTTGATCAAGAAGGAGGCACTCTCGGCCAACCATCGAGTACCGAACTTCAATTTGGATACAGCACTTGAAATACGCTCGATTTAATATAATTAATTTCTCGGAAACTTATCGTACGAATTGCAAAAAAATTGTTTTTAGGTAAGTGAAGGGTGTAGAGTTCATTGATGCTGTCAAAATTGTGTACTGCTATTGAAAAAAACAAAGTTATGGTTCGTTTTAATATGTAGATGGCCCCCTAAACAAATTTCGTATATACCATTTAAAAGTAGATTTTATGACCAATCGTGTGGTACCAGTAACTTTCTTCTACGATAATTTGTTGAGGAGTTTGTGGGCGGTGTTTACTTTTTTCCCCCCCACGACTGTACACTCTGATGTAGCTATGTTATAAAGGATGTCTGCTCTTAACGGTGACCAATAGCGAACTAATAGTTCATACCAATAGTGAACTAATTATAATATATAGTTCCAGTTAAAAAAATGTTTTAAAAGTAGTAAAGAAGTATTTTAAAAGCGATTTGGGTCAATAAAAACATTTCTTAAAAAATTACGAAATTTAATTTTTTATGGTCCCCCGATCTTATTAAGTTATATTTAGTGAAAACTCCCTATTTCACAAACAAGTAAATCAAAAAGAGTCCCATTCAACTAACACTAAAATTGACCGACTTATGGAACCTTTAATTGCATGACTTATACCAATTTTCTGCATCTGAACGCAAATGAGTTGGACCATGATTCGAGGGGTCGTACGCTAAGTGCTTAAAGTGTTAGAAGAATTTATTTAGCGTGTATCTGCACTTTAATAGTCACATCGTTTCAAATATTATGATTGTGTTAATATATATTTATCAAGTTTCAGACTGGTTAAAATAATTCTATTTTAACATATGTTTTATTTTGTAAGGAAATGAGGCTGTTTCTTTTCATGATTTCTTTTAACATGATTTGTGTTATTTTTATAAAATTTTATTTAACCACGCTCATATGCAAATCTTTTGAAAATCTGCACTCGAACTTTAACTTGCTTCCAAATATTCGATCGAGATTAAATTTTTCACAGTAATGTGAATCCGGTAACAATGTAATATTATTATCATTTTCGTTGCGTACCATTTGTACTTTTTTTACAGTACCACACAAAACATGTCGTGTACATTACCGCCTACAAGCAGAAATTTTAAATAAAAATCAGTAAAATTTATGTATGAGATGCACAATGGAATTTTTAAAAATAGAATTGTATGGCATTTATATATTTTTCAGCGTGCAAACCAAAGGAAGTCAAATATATTAGGATGTATGAGCAGAGATTGCTTTAAATGCATTTTAATAATATTATGCTTTTTTTCAAAATTAATTCTTTAGTTCTTCAAAGCAAGCATAAAAACGTGTTTTTAAAATAATATTTTAGAGAACAAAACCAAAATGCAATTTCTACTTGCTAAACAAAAAATAAATATTAAATGAAGTGAATAATTTTGATTTTCGCCAACGAAAATAACACACTTGCTGCATCAGAACATGTGCGCACTTAAATCATGCACGTACAAAAAATTTCTAAGAGTTAAAATGCCTACAATATGTTGATAATATATTGCCTGATTTTGTTTTAAAAATATAATCCTAATAGTATTCAAAAATTCATAGGACTACAAATATTTTGCACTCTCAATTTATGCAAAACAGTTTGTGCTTTGACAGTGTGCCAACACATACGTTCACTTATTTACGTCTGCGATTTAACCAATTTGCACGCTGTAAAAAATATTAGTGTGACTTTACACCAAAAATGGTGGCAAGTAATTTGCCACCAAAAGTAGTGCAATGAGCACCAGTGTTGCCTGATTGGGGACCTTTTTTAATTCAGATTATTTGACTGTCACCACTTTTTTAAAGTAGTATAATTCTCTTATTTTTCAAGATTTTAAATCTATTTTTAAATAGGGCGAATATTTCTATTTAAAAAAGGGGTGACAATGAACAAACTGGGGCAAAAAAGGTCCCTAATCTGGCATCACTGCAAACCACCACTAGTTAATAAGTGTAATGAAACAACAGCAATCAACTGGTATAAAGAAATTCCACTTTTGGCGTAAAGTCACACATCACTACTCATTTCATATACTTTAACACCAAAATAAAAAGTAATTTAAAACATTACTTTTTAATTTAACATAGACATAATTTAAAATACATAGTTTTACGTAAAGAGGTTGGTAAACTTTTATATAACTGAAACAATTTTTTATAACATATATTTTAAACATTTTATTTGGTAAACAACGAAATTTTCCATATTTACATGTATAAATATATCGTTATCATGGGTACCATTTAAGGGGAAGGGGGTGGCAAATGAACTTAGAGTATCCCTACATTTTGGTGTAGTCAACTTTTTTATACATTTTTAGAACTAAAATTAAGCTTTTTTGGTGTATCTGAAAGATAATTACTTATTTAGCACTTCTCACTCCCTCCACTCTCCAAGTACTGAGCTTTCCCAATAACTATAATCAATTGGGCACTCATTTTAATTAGATTTTACTAATTTAATAAACACAATAGGAATATGACAGTGTAATTATTTAACCCTTTCAGTGCTAACATTAAAAAAAATTATGTAATTTTTACACATGTTAATAATGCTCCCAATGAGATAAAAACGATCTAACAAAGAATTCTTGATGAAAATATTTTTTGTTAGAGAACAAACACACATTTCAAAATAATTCTCTATCAAAATTGTAATCCCTTATAACTATCACGATAAGTTTCAATCAAAGTTTCTAGTTTTCTTACAAAATAACAAATATAAGCGACATCTGATATTAAATTACATTAAAGTTATACTGTTTTAATAACTCTTGCCTGCAAGAGACCATTCAATTCATTTTTTCATTTTGATGTGTGAGGATATCGAGCACACCAGAACTGGTGCATGTCTTCCATAATTTGTATTAAAGAGTAAAAATACACCATATTTAGTCATTCATTAGCACAAAAAATAGTTCATATTCATACTTCATTCGGCATTTCACAAACCAAAATTGAGAGTAATAATACTCTCTTTTTTTACAGTGCAGGCATTTGTTAAATTTTAGCTTTATATAAGAATATGTTTACCTTCAATCAGTATTGTAAAATGGTATTACCTTACAGACAGAGCAATCGGAATAAGCGATTAGCTGCAAGGCAGTATGCTATGAAATTTCCGGATCAAAAGCAATTACATCCAAACACTTTAGCTAAAATTGTTAAAAGTTTAAGAGAAGCTTATGAAGTATTTTCGATTAAGACGGTTTCCTCGTTTAACAGTATTTCGTGAGAATGTTGTAGTGTATACACTTGTTCATTCTAAATATAATGTACAAGATATTACCCGAAAGTGTGGTTATTCAAAAAGTCAAGAATGGAAAATTTTAAACAAGGATGGTGGATATCCTGATCGATCAATACTAGGACAAGCATTAGCACGAGGAATTAAAAAGCGTCATTTTAATTTTTGTAATGTTATTTTAAGCAAACATGATGGAAGTTCATCCTTTCTAAATGAAAATATCTGGACTGATGAATGTCAAATTACAATGCAGGATATCGTAAATGATCAAAATGTTCAATACTGGTCCCGGGATAACCCAGCATTATTCATCCAAGCAAATATGAAGTACGTTGGTCTACATGCGTTTAGTAGGGTATCTGGAAGACATCCTTAATGGTGCCGCTCGTCTTCGATGAGACTTTAGCATCAGAAAAATATACAGATATGTAGACCAGTATGCGATATTTTAGAGTATTTTTCGTTACTGGATTTATCTGATTTGTCAATATTTTTCAATATTTTGTATTTTGGTTTCAGCATGATGGCGCGTCAGCACATGGCTAACTTAAGCCACAACCTGTCTTAACCAGTGCTTTTGGAAATAATATTATTGTATATTTAGGTCCAATTGAATGGCCCCCAGATCACCAGATTCGGTTTAGATTTCTTTCTTTGGGGTTTTCTGAAAAATAAAGCATATGAAATAGAATTAACTAGCGGAGCAGATTTGTGCAATCGTATTTCTATCGAATGATGATGATCTGTAACACTCACAATGTTGCTAAAAGTACAAGAAGGATTTATTTCACGTGTACAATGTGTATTATAACCGAAGGAAAGCACTTCGAGCAAGTTTTAAAATAACTTTAATTTTTATTAATTAAGTTTTAGGTTATATATTCTAATAGCATTTTAAAATAGGTATCATTTTGTAAAGAATTGATACTGTTGTTTTTCATCATTTCATCTAACAAAATTTCTGTTATTTTTTCACTGATTTTTTTAACACAAGTTGCATATTTTGCTTTACTGTGTCAGAATGAAAATAGATTTCTATTTGTAAAGTAATTTCACTCTCACTTATTATCTTTTTAACTGCTGATTATTTTTTACTGACCGCGATTTCACATCAAAAAGATTCTTCAACTTTAAACAGCTATTACTCGGTCAGTTTTATTCGAAGGAGAATGTGACTGCTTTGTCTGGCTTCTAGTGTAATAGGATATTTTTATTAACTGTATAAAAAAATTAACTTTCATAATTTAAAAAAAAATATTTTTACTGACTCGAATCGCTTTTAATATACTCCTTAACTTCATTTAAATCATTTGTGCAATTGGAACTATTTGTCTATATCTAACTCTTTCGGAGTTAGCAATTGGACACAGCTGAAAGTGGGCATTCTGTACATACATATTAACTGTTGTTGCGTGTGTGGCTTTTAATCAATGTCACGCATTGCAGCGATTCACCTTCATGATAAGGATCTCATCAATGGCCCGTTACCATTGAAAATTGTTTTACCTGATGAAATAATTGAGATTAATTTCGCGTTTTTTTTACCAAGTGTCTTTGAGTATCTAAATATTGATTTGCATTCGCAGTTGCTAACAAAGCTAATTGTACTGGGTGTACGATTATGAATTTAATTAATTATTAATGCCAAGATATCCTGTGGCGAACTAAAGGCGCACACGAAGTTTTTTAAGTACTGCTGCGCAAATTATAAATGCTACTGAATACTTTGCAAAAAATCCCGCTGTATTCATTTCCAATATTTTATGATTTATTACGATTTGTAATGGTAACAGAGCTTTGTGAACAACCTGTTGCATTACATTTAGCATCTTAATGTCCTCCGATGAGAAATCTGAAATTTAAATACTGAATAACTGTTAGAAAATAACGCAAAGATTTTTATACAAGACTTTTAATCTTATTAAAGAGATTACATCTTTTTATTTAAGACTTTATACATAAGCCTTTTTATTTATTTATTTATTTATATTTTTTGGAGGGTAGGGGTGCTTTGAATACTACTTACTAAACTATTTTTAGATCAGAAGTATCTTCTTAAATCGTCCATCGAATCTCCGGTGAAGAAAAAATATCCCCTTTTTTGTTGCTGATTTGGCAAAAATTAATAGAAACTAAATATGCTTACATTTGCTAATGGAATGCAAAAAATGTATATTTATCTAACATACTTATTAGTAATAGTAACAGATTAGCTAGTTAAAGGGGTGATTTTATTATATTAAATATGTATCTATGCAGTTACTGGAAATGCCATAACATTGAGAGGAATATCTTACCGAGTGCATATCATAAATTTTAGAGTGAAAATGCAAATTTTAATATAGACATCTACATATAAAGTAGTAATATATTTGTATGTGTTTCTCTTAATTTCTGCGAAGCATTAAAAGTAGCATGTTTTGAGTTAATCGTAACCAATTCAGATGTTTTGGACAAATTTAAAATTTTTCATCAGATGTCGCCTTTTTAATGGATTTGGCGATTTAAAACAGTTTAAAGAAAACATCGTTGTTAAAATGAAAGACTAGCTAATTATACAAAGACGAAATGCAGAATGACTCTAAGATGTTTCTCAAATGAAATTTTTGCATAATTTTTATGCGGTTGGAATAGATTTTATTTAATACTATTGACATATAGTATTTGCGTATATTACAGTAAATACACAGTCGAAATTCGCATTGCTTCACGAAGGATGGCATGGATCATTATATCTATGACGTGTATATTTTTACTTGAATTTTCTTATGGAAGGAATTTAGGTGTTTTAGCTCTAGTCATAAATAGTATGTCGATTGCGCTGTACACATCATTTGAAATTTTTTTGAAGTCTTGGAGAAATTAGCTCTGTTACAGAATAGAGAAGATATGAAGTCGTTCGTTTATATTCTCTTCATAATCCTTTAAGACCCAGCCCGCACGATCGTGCGGGTTAGACATTCATTTAAATTTTTGCTTGGAGTCATATATAACAGTCGTATGTAATAAAAATCTGAATCGAACGATCGTTCTGGTTTGCAGAAAGAGTAAAGTATCATTTTTTATCGACAGATAGTGTTTCTAGTACTTTTTACTTTCACCAGGCATGAATGTTTAATTTTTTGGCTAATTTTTTGGCTAATTTTTTGTGTAGCAGGCTAATTTTTTGTGTAGCAGTAATACTAATATACCCAAACATAAATACGTTGAATTTGCAATTTTTATAATTTTATGATATGAATTATGAATTATGAAATTAATATTGGAAAAAATTATGAATTGCAACCTACAATTTTTTTGATGGATTTAGATTTATTAAGTCTTGCTTTATGGAAATCCAAAATTTCACATTTTCATTCCAAGTAGCTTTCAAATTATGCTTAGAAAACGGCAAAATGATAGTTTAAGGGGCCATCTATGATAGAAGTGACTAGATATTTTGAAGTTTCTTCTGCATCCTGTAATCTAGCACCCTTCAATGTCTGCCTGAGTAGCGCTTAAGATGCCTTGATCAAGAAGGAGGCAATCTCGGCCAACCATCGAGTACCGAACTTCAATTTGGATACAGCACTTAAAATACGCTCGATTTAATATAATTAATTTCTCGGAAACTTATCGTACGAATTGCAAAAAAATTGTTTTTAGGGTAAGTGAAGGGTGTAGAGTTCATTGATGCTGTCAAAATTGTGTACTGCTATTGAAAAAAACAAAGTTATGGTTCGTTTTAATATGTAGATGGCCCCCTAAACAAATTTTGTATATACCATTTAAAAGTAGATTTTATGACCAATCGTGTGGTACCAGTAACTTTCTTCTACGATAATTTGTTGAGGAGTTTGTAGGCGGTGTTTACTTTTTTTTTCCCCACGACTGTACACTCTGAAGTAGCTATGTTATAAAGGATGTCTGCTCTTAACGGTGACCAATAGCGAAGTAACAGTTCATACCAATAGTGAACTAATTATAATATATAGTTCCAGTTAAAAAAATGTTTTAAAAGTAGTAAAGAAGTATTTTAAAAGCGATTTGGGTCAATAAAAACATTTCTTAAAAAATTACGAAATTTAATTTTTTATGGTCCCCCGGTCTTATTAAGTTATATTTAGTGAAAACTCCCTATTTCACAAACAATTAAATCAAGAAAAGTCCCATTCAACTAACACTAAAATTGACCGACTTATGGAACCTTTAATTGCATGACTTATACCAATTTTCTGCATCTGAACGCAAATGAGTTGGACCATGATTCGAGGGGTCGTACGCTAAGTGCTTAAAGTGTTAGAAGAATTTATTTAGCGTGTATCTGCACTTTAATAGTCACATCGTTTCAAATATTATGATTGTGTTAATATATATTTATCAAGATTCAGATTGGTTAAAATAATTCTATTTTAACATATGTTTTATTTTGTAAGGAAATGAGGCTGTTTCTTTTCATGATTTCTTTTAACATGATTTGTGTTATTTTTATAAAATTTTATTTAACCACGCTCATATGCAAATCTTTTGAAAATCTGCACTCGAACTTTAACTGGCTTCCAAATATTCGATCGAGATTAAATTTTTCACAATAATGTGAATCCGGTAACAATGTAATATTATTATCATTTTCGTTGCGTACCGTTTATACTTTTTTTACAGTACCACACAAAACATGTCGTGTACATTACCGCCTACAAGCAGAAATTTTAAATAAAAATCAGTAAAATTTATGTATGAGATGCACAATGGAATTTTTTAAAATAGAATTGTATGGCATTTATATTTTTTTTAGCGTGCAAACCAAAGGAAGTCAAATATATTAGGATGTATGAGCAGAGATTGCTTTAAATGCATTTTAATAATATTATGCTTTTTTTCAAAATTAATTCTTTAGTTCTTCAAAGCAAGCATAAAAACGTGTTTTTAAAATAATATTTTAGAGAACAAAACCAAAATGCAATTTCTACTTGCTAAACAAAAAATAAATATTAAATGAAGTGAACAATTTTGATTTTCGCCAACGAAAATAACACACTTGCTGCATCAGAACATGTGCGCACTTAAATCATGCACTTACAAAAAATTTCTAAGAGTTAAAATGCCTACAATATGTTGATAATATATTGCCTGATTTTGTTTTAAAAATATAATCCTATTAGTATTCAAAAATCCATAGGACTACAAATATTTTGCACTCTCAATTTATGCAAAACAGTTTGTGCTTTGACAGTGTGCCAACACATACGTTCACTTATTTACGTCTGCGATTTAACCAATTTGCACGCTGTAAAAAATATTAGTGTGACTTTACACCAAAAATGGTAGCAAGTAATTTGCCACCAAAAGTAGTGCAATGAGTACCAGTGTTACCAGATTGGGGACCTTTTTTAATTCAGATTATTTGACTGTCACCACTTTTTTAAAGTAGTATAATTCTCTTATTTTTCAAGATTTTAAATCTATTTTTAAATAGGGCGAATATTTCTATTTAAAAAAGGGGTGACAATGAACAAACTGGGGCAAAAAAGGTCCCTAATCTGGCAACACTGCAAACCACCACCAGTTAATAAGTGTAATGAAACAACAGCAATCAACTGGTATAAAGAAATTCCACTTTTGGCGTAAAGTCACACATTACTACTCATTTCATATACAGTGAAACTCGTTTAAGATACGCCCGCTTAAGATACGATCCCGCTTAAGATACGAAATATTTTCGGTCCCTTGAAAACAGCCTATTACACCTGTGTAAAATTACCCGCTTAATATACGTACGCATAAGATACGATCCCGCTTAATATACGAAGAAAATTTGTCCCGTGATGTCAAAAAACCCGCTTAATATACGAAATGGTGCTTATGTAATATTTAAAGTAAAGAGAAAAGCACTTTCTTTGGCTGAAAAATTAAATGTCTAAAGGAAATAACTACGCCGAGAATGTGATAAGCAAGACTGTCTTTGCCAAATCTGTGGGAATATACGAGTCAACACTTCGAGCTCTGTTAAAAAATAGACAGAAACTGGAAAACAGTGTATCAGCTGGAGGCTCTGGCAGAAAGAAAATTAAGGTGGCAAATTTCGAAGAATTGGAGAAGATTTCATTTGAGTGTTCACCCAAACCCGATCGACGAACATCCCAACTAACGGATCATTGGCCTGCGAAATTGCTACACGTCTTGGAGTGGATTTAACGCCTAGCAACAGTTGGCCACATTGCTTCAGACAAGGATACGGCTTAGTTTAATAGGAACATGTGCGAAGAGTGTACAGTTGTAAAGGTAGATGATGTCAGTTGTTGGAAAAACAACGTGCTCGCGGCCGCTGTTGAAAAATTACTCAAGATGCAATATTTACAATGTCGACGAGATGGGCCATTTTTTAAAGTTAATGCCTGATTTTTAAAAAAATTGCATTTAAAGGTGAGAGATTTAATGGAGGCAAACTGATCAAAGAACTCACTGTTCTCGTTGGATCAAATATGAGCGGGACAGATAAATTAAAACCCCTCGTCATCGGCGAGTCGCGGAATCCTCGCTGTTTTAAAAATGCTAGAAATCTTCCCTGCGATTATGAAAGTCAAGCTGAAGCATGGATGACAATCGATATATTCGTCAAGTGGATCCGCAAGTTCGATGAATGAATGGAAAAAGAGCCCAGGAAAGTGTTGTGTCTCGCCGACAACAGTACCGTCCAATCCAAGGATATCCCCAGCTTACAAAACATCGAACTAGTCTTTTTACCACACAATGCGACTAGCGTGGTTCAATCCTTGGATTAAGGCACAATTCATGTTCTCAAAATGAAATACAAAAGTCGTGTCGTTGTACGTCATCTACACCAAATAGATCATCGCGTAAAGAAACTGTCCTGCCCAACCTGTAAGCCTATTAACCTCTTGGACCCCACGCATTTGCTGAGTGTGTCCTGGGATGACGTAACATCAACCGCCACTGAGAACTCATTCTGTAAAGTCTTTGACATAGCAAAACGTTGACATCGCAGAAGAGGGGCAGCATCAAGAAGAATGCAAAGATTGGGACTCATTTGTCAAAATTGACGATCAGGTTGTAACAAGTAAAGTTCGTTCTATCGCAGATATAATTTCAAACGTGAAAAGTTCGGATGAAGGTAGGCTTTCAGGAGAAGCAGAAGACGATGCAGATGAAGAAACAGATGTACCAGCCATACCATCATTCGCATCTGTGATGAGCTCGTTCAGCTTACTTTACAGTACGCCTCTTCGATGGATGCTGGTCCCTCCGTCGAAGATTTTTTTTCTACCGCATCAACAAGGCAGAAAACTTCGATAAAATCTCGCCCTACGTTGCACCAAACCAAGGTAAACGACTTTTTTTCAACAAACTAAAACTACTTCATGTACTTTAATTTTGATAATGTATCAAATAATTATTGTTCCTGGCGTAGATTTAGTTTGTCTTTCTAAAAATAAATTATGAAAATCTATTATTTTTCCTCTTTAAGTATGTAGTATATTTTAGTTTCTGTTTTCTAAAGATTAACAAAAATTTCGTTTTATTGTCTTTTTTTGATTTGGCAGAGAGTATTGCATAAAGGCATTTAAATTTTGTTATTGTACAAACAGTGATTGAATAAAGTTTTGGAGAAAAAGAAAGCCATTCTTCATTTCAAAATCTAAAACTCAAATTTCCTAGAATATCTAAAAATCGTTAGAAATGGGTAAAATGAGAGTTATAAATGGCTAAAATACGTTAATAACAATGTGCACTAGTTTTATATGCATTATTACTCGAGAATCTATGAAATCCGGATAAGATACGATCCCGCTTAAAATACGAAATGCTCTCGATCCCTTGATTCGTATCTTAAACGAGTTTCACTGTACTTTAACACCAAAATAAAAAGTAATTTAAAACATTACTTTTTAATTTAACATAGACATAATTTAAAATACATAGCTTTACGTAAAGAGGTTGGTAAACTTTTATATAACTGAAACAATTTTTTATAACATATATTTTAAACATTTTATTTGGTAAACAACGAAATTTTCCATATTTACATATATAAATATATCGTTACCATGGGTACCATTTAAGGGGAAAGGGGTGGCAAATGAACCTAGAGTATCCCTACATTTTGGTGTAGTCAACTTTTTTATACATTTTTAGAACTAAAATTAAGCTTTTTTGGTGTATCTGAAAGATAATTACTTATTTAGCACTTCTCACTCCCTCCACTCTCCAAGTACTGAGCTTTCCCAATAAATATAATCAATTGGGCACTCATTTTAATTAGATTTTACTAATTTAATAAACACAATAGGAATATGACAATTTAATTATTTAACCCTTTCAGTGCTAACATTAAAAAAAATTATGTAATTTTTACACATGTTAATAATGCTCCCAATGAGATAAAAACGATCTAACAAAGAATTCTTGATGAAATTATTTTTTGTTAGAGAACAAACACAAATTTCAAAATAATTCTCTATCAAAATTATAATCCCTTATAACTATCACGATAAGTTTCAATCAAAGTTTCTAGTTTTCTTACAAAATAACAAATATAAGCGACATCTGATATTAAATTACATTAAAGTTATACTGTTTTAATAACTCTTGCCTGCAAGAGACCATTCAATTCAATTTTTCATTTTGATGTGTGAGGATATCGAGCACACCAGAACTGGTGCATGTCTTCCATAATTTGTATTAAAGAGTAAAAATACACCATATTTAGTCATTGATTCGCACAAAAAATAGTTCATATTCATACTTCATTCGGCATTTCACAAACCAAAATTGAGAGTAATAATACTCTCTTTTTTTACAGTGCAGGCATTTGTTAAATTTTAGCTTTATATAAGAATATGTTTACCTTCAATCAGTATTGTAAAATGGTATTACCTTACAGACAGAGCAATCGGAATAAGCGATTAACTGTAAGGCAGTGTGCTATGAAATTTCCGGATCAAAAGCAATTACACCCAAACACTTTAGCTAAAATTGTTAAACGTTTAAGAGAAGCTTATGAAGTATTTTCGATTAAAACGGTTCACTGGTTTAACAGTATTTCGTCAGGATGTTGTAGTGTATACACTTGTTGTACAAGATATTATCCGAAAGTGTGGTTATTCAAAAAGTCAAGAATGGAAAATTTTAAACAAGGATGGTGGATATCCTGATCGATCAATACTAGGACAAGCATTAGCACGAGGAATTAAAAAGCGTCATTTTAATTTTTGTAATGTTATTTTAAGCAAACATGATGGAAGTTCATCCTTTCTAAATGAAAATATCTGGACTGATGAATGTCAAATTACAATGCAGGATATCGTAGATGCTCAAAATGTTCAATACTGGTCCCGGGATAACCCAGCATTATTCATCCAAGCAAATATGAAGTACGTTGGTCTACATGCGTTTAGTAGGGTATCTGGAAGACATCCTTAATGGTGCCGCTCGTCTTCGATGAGACTTTAGCATCAGAAAAATATACAGATATGTAGACCAGTATGCGATATTTTAGAGTATTTTTCGTTACTGGATTTATCAGATTTGTCAATATTTGTCAATATTTGTCAAGATTTTGTATTTTGGTTTCAGCATGATGGCGCGTCAGCACATGGCTAACTTAAGCCACACCCTGCCTTAACCAGTGCTTTTGGAAATAATATTATTGTATATTTAGGTCCAATTGAATGGCCCCCAGATCACCAGATTCGGTTTAGATTTCTTTCTTTGGGGTTTTCTGAAAAATAAAGTATATGAAATAGAATTAACTAGCGGAGCAGATTTGTGCAATCGTATTTCTATCGAATGATGATGATCTGTAACACTCACAATGTTGCTAAAAGTACAAGAAGGATTTATTTCACGTGTACAATGTGTATTATAACCGAAGGAAAGCACTTCGAGCAAGTTTTAAAATAACTTTAATTTTTATTAATTAAGTTTTAGGTTATATATTCTAATAGCATTTTAAAATAGGTATCATTTTGTAAAGAATTGATACTGTTGTTTTTCATCATTTCATCTAACAAAATTTCTGTTATTTTTTTACTGATTTTTTTAACACAAGTTGCATATTTTGCTTTACTGTGTCAGAATGAAAATAGATTTCAATTTGTAAAGTAATTTCACTCTCACTTATTATCTTTTTAACTGCTGATTATTTTTTACTGACCGCGATTTCACATCAAAAAGATTCTTCAACTTTAAACAGCTATTACTCGGTCAGTTTTATTCGAAGAAGAATGTGACTGCTTTGTCTGGCTTCTAGTGTAATAAGATATTTTTATTAACTGTATAAAAAAATTAACTTTCATAATTTAAAAAAAAATATTTTTACTGACCCTAATCGCTTTTAATATACTCCTTAACTTCATTTAAATCATTTGTGTAATTGGAACTATTTGTCTATATCTAACTGTTTCGGAGTTAGCAATTGGACACAGCTGAAAGTGGGCACTCTGTACATACATATTAACTGTTGTTGCGTGTGTGGCTTTTAATCAATGTCACGCATTGCAGCGATTCACATTCATGATAAGGATCTCATCAATGGCCCGTTACCATTGAAAATTGTTTTACCTGATGAAATAATTGAGATTAATTTCGCGTTTTTTTTACCAAGTGTCTTTGAGTATCTAAATATTGATTTGCATTCACAGTTGCTAACAAAGCTAATTGTACTGGGTGTACGATTATGAATTTAATTAATTATTAATGCCAAGATATCCTGTGGCCAACTGAAGGCGCACACGAAGTTTTTTAAGTACTGCTGCGCAAATTATAAATGCTACTGAATACTTTGCAAAAAATCCCGCTGTATTCATTTCCAATATTTTATGATTTATTACGATTTGTAATGGTAACAGAGCTTTGTGAACAACCTGTTGCATTACATTTAGCACCTTAATGTCCTCCGATGAGAAACCTGAAATTTAAATACTGAATAACTGTTAGAAAATAACGCAAAGATTTTTATACAAGACTTTTAATCTTATTAAAGAGATTACATCTTTTTATTTAAGACTTTATACATATGCCTTTTTATTTATTTATTTATTTATATTTTTTGGGGGGTGGGGGTGCTTTGAATACTACTTACTAAACTATTTTTAGATCAGAAGTATCTTCTTAAATCGTCCATCGAATCTCCGATGAGGAAAAAGTATCCTTTTTTTGTTGCAGAATTGGCAAAAATTGATAGAAACTAAATATGCTTACATTTGCTAATGGAATGCAAAAAATGTATATTTAACTAAAATACTTATTAGTAATAGTAACAGATTAGCTAGTTAAAGGGGGGATTTTATAATATTAAATATGTATCTATACAGTTACTGGAAATGCCATAGTATTGGGAGGAATGTGTTACCGCGCGCATATTATAAATTTTAGAGCGAAAATGTGCATTTTAATATGGACATCTACATATATATTTGTAATATATTTGTATGTGATTCTCACAATTTCTGCGAAGCATTAAAAGTAGCATGTTTTGAGTTAATCGTAACCAATTCAGATATTTTGGATAAATTTTGAATGTTCCATCAGATGTCCCCTTTTTAATGGATTTGGTGATTTAAAACAGTTTAAAGAAAACGTCGATGTTTAAATGAAAGACTAGCCAATTATACAAAGGCGAAACGCAGAATTACGCTAAGATGTTTCTTAAATCAAATTTTTGCATGATTTTCATACGGTTGGAATATATATTTTTTAATACTACTGACATATATTGTTTGTGTATATCACGCTAAATACAAAGTCGAAATTCGCATTGCACCACGAAGAATGGCATGGATCATTATATCTATGAGTGGTATATTTTTATTTGAACATTCTTATGTAAGGAATTCTGATGCCTCGACTCTAGTCATAAATATTATGTGGATTGTGTTGTAAGCATCATTTGAAACTTTTGTGAAGTCTTGGCTAAATTAGCTTTGTTACCGAATACAGAAGATATGAAGTCATTCGTTTACATTCTCTTTATATTCCTTTAAGACCCAACCCGCACGATCGTGCGGGTTAGAGGGCGAGTTAGAGGGCGGGTGGTAGGGGCATTCATTTAATTTTTTGCTTTGGGTCATATATAACAGTCGTATGTAATAAAACCCCGAATCGAACCATCGTTTTGGTTTGCAGAAAGAGTAAAGTATCATTTTTTTATCAACAGATAGCGGTTGCAGTACATATTTTACTTTCACCGGACATTATTATTTTTTTTTACAAGTACAAGGGATACATCGCATCGCGTCTTAAAGAGACAACGGTCCATCTTTTCAATTTTGGTTGTAAGTTTTGAAGCATTTTTTAAGGAATTTGCATAAAATTTCTTTCTCAGTTACAGAATTGCAATCATTATGATTCTATTCAGAACTAATTTGGTCATCTAAACAAAAAAGTACACCATTGTCACTTTCCGATTATTATTGTTTTACATATAATAATTAAAACCTAAATGTGATGCCCAATAAACCAAAATAAGACAATTTATTTTATGTATTTCAGTTCTTACACACATTTATTTAATTGTTATTAGCAATTTAAATATGAAAAACTGTATTATGATTCATTGAGACGTTATTTCATATTCATACCTTAAACACTTTCAGGTTTGGCCGATTGATAGATAAGATTTTACCGCTACTCTTGCTTTCAGATTATTAAGCATATCCTTTATTAGAGATTAATATTTTGTAAGCTAAAATTACGTACTAATCTTAAAAAATAGTTTTTGGCAACCAATTTCAGACGATAGCATCCTATTGCACATGTACGTATTATTTTGAATAAATTCATACCATGCATTATCACAGATTGATTACTAATGAATGACTAACACAGAATTAATTTTATCAAAACAATCTTTGTACTATATGTTTTACACATATTAAAAAAAAATAAATCTTTTAATACTTGACAATTTTTGCAACATTATTGTAGTTTACGGAATTCAACAATTGTGACAATGCGATAACTTCTTTGATTTTATGCAATTCGTCTAATTTTATTAGACCGTTTTGACGATTTTCAAATTTTGAGCTCACTCAATATCATTGTGCTAATTTCCGCGTATTTATCTATATTATTAAGGATAAAACCGCTGCAAAGCCAAAGTAAAAACTTCTGAGGCCATCGTAATCGTTTCGAAGTAATATTTTTATTATAGGAAGCGCACTAATTCCTATGTTCGTTTCAATTCATTGTTGAACTGGCTATTTTGATCAATCTTCAATTTTCTAATCTGTAAAAGATAAAATTAATTTATTTATGCATTTATTATGTACGACAGTGCACACTCTGATAATATGAAATTAGATACACTGTAAAAAAATACGACATTTTTACAGTACAAAGTACTGTTCATCTCGAGCACAAACTTGATCACAGTGAATGTGCTGTATCTTTCTTTGGTTTCCTGACTATATTAACATGGAAAATACAGTAGTTGCGTAAAATTAACAGCACAATGTGCTGGCAATTTGGACGCCAGCAGTTTGTGCTGTAAAAAAATGCGTCCAAATTGCCAGCACATTGTCCTGTTAATGTTACGCAACTACTGTATTTTCCATGTTAATATAGTCAGGAAACCAAAGAAAATACATCACATTCACTGTGATCGAGTTTGTTCTGGCAAATCTACAGTGTTTTTTTTTTACAGTGTTGGAAAACAATTAATTATATAATATTATATGAAAAGTACAATTATTTTAAAAGATTTAATCACAATTATATTGCATACATGTTTGATTTCCCCCCCCCCCCTACAAAATCCACTCCTGGTAACAAGAACGCAGCTGATTTTACGTCAAAACACGACTTCTAAAAAGTGTTACTTTGACATGAAACGTATAAATAAAACTGTTATGAATTGGTAAATTAATATTTTATTTATATGCACAGCTTTCTAAAATGTCACTGTGATATTTTATTTTATTTCTTAAAGGCGACTCGTTGCTATAGGAACAAAGATGTTTTTCTTTTCCTTACTTTACCTCGCTTTTACAATTTATATTTCACGAGAAGAGATTGAAATTTAGGGGAAGAAAAGTTGGCATATGCTTTTATCTTGTAGTTAAAAAAGATTTTTTTTGAATGTTTATGTTTTCTTTATCGTTTGTTTAAATGAATGTTATTTAGAATTCCGTCGATTTTCCTGATATAGCATGACGTGTATTATGAGAGTTCAGACTGAACAGGTATTAGGATCACCTTTTCTGGTGAATAAGTTTAGTGATCGGAATTCAAAGTATAATTAATTTATATTTTGCAAATATGTACATAATTGCCATTTCAACATCGCTTCGAATATCCCATTTCTACTATTTTCTAAGTATGTAAATGAATTTTGTGATCAAGCAAAACAAGTTTAATCGATTGAATATTTCGAATCCATCCTTATGTTTGATACCGCTCAGACATCTTGCACCCGAACAGGGACACTTGAGTAATGATGTTGAATTATTGTTGTTTTTATAGTATTTATTATTTTCAAGGAGTGCATTTCTACTAACATTCTGTAATATAAATAAATTAAAGAAAAACGTACACCGCTACGTTCGTCATTTACCAGACCCTTAAATGCATTATAATAAGAAATTAAAGAAGACCCATTAGATAAGTGTACCATTTTAGACGGTTTTACCAAATTAAAAAATGTAATTAAAGAAATTAAAGCTATAGATGAAGCTATAACAAAGGTCATGATAGATGACGATCAATGCAATGAAGAAGCAATTAATAATGAAGTAGATGAAAATGAAAGTTAATCAGATCAGTTTGTTACTATTAAGCGTAAAGTTAGTGATGTATTGAGAATAAATAAACATAACTAAGATGATAATGTAAGTAACAACGGTTACGGTTATTATAAATGTAAGACTTATAAATTGCGCAAGTTTAATATCAAGACGTTCGATTCACAGTTAATAAATTTTCTTTCGTTTTGGTCCCAATTAGAAAAAATTCATAATGATATACAATTGTATTATATTGATAAGTTTCAGTATCTTATCCGATCGGTAGAACCTAGAACGCATGCCAGGCGTTTATTAGAAAGTTATCCAATAACTTCAATAAATTACCCGAAATCTGTAGAGGCATTTCAAGAGCGTTTTGGAAACAAAGATTTATTGGCAGAACTACATGTAAGAGACTTTTTAAAATTGGTTTTCGCTAATGTACAGACGCACGGGAAAGATAAACTTCCCATGATAGAATCTAGCTTGTCAGAAGGTGTAATGAAAGCATGGCACCGATATAATATTTCGAACAGATCAAGGGTTGATAGTACTAGTAATACATTGTCAACAAAATTAAATATAGTAACACTGATGGAATTCCTGAAACAAGAAGTTCCAGGAGAGTAAAGATTAAAATTAGTTAATTGGGTTTTGCAGAGTTAGTCTCTTAAGATAAACCTAAAGAAAAGTTTCGAAAAGGAGAAAATAAATTACCTACGGCGGCAGGGCTATTTAGCACAAAGGAACGCCCTTGTATATTTTGTGATAAATCACATGAAAACAAGGACTGTTTTAGGGCTAGATGTCTTTCCTTTGAAGAACGTAAATCTAAAGTTAAGGATAAAAATTGCTCTCTAAAGTGTCTCAGTTTTGTCACCACGAAAAGTTTGCAATGTTTTTGTTCGTTGCTATGTATGTTCTAAATCACATACCGAGTTACTATGCCCTGAAATTTCAATGCGTAAAGAAACAGAAAATATAGCTGAGACCACAGAAGTAATCCAAAGCACCATAGCTAATAATATGTGTCCCTTGCATACCGAAAGAGTCCGTAATTAAAGAGCTTGAAGAAAATAAGGTATAGATCACAGGTATATACTGTAAAAAAGATTTTCCTTACTTTACACCAAAAAGGGTGGCAACTTAGCTGCCACCCCAAGTGGTGTAATGAAATTCCATTTGTAAATTGGTGTAATGAGCGTCCAGCTATCAAATGGTGTAAACAAACACCACTGTTAGTGGCAACTTAGTTGCCACCATTTTAGGTGTAAAGTCACGCTACTGCTTATCTCGTGTAAAGTCACACTACTGCTTATTTGGTTTGCACTTTAACAGTAAAATAAAAAACAATTTAACGATTACATTTTTAATCTAATGCAACCATAATTTACAATAAATAGTTTCACGCAAAGAGGCTGCTAAACATTGTTCTAACTGCGATAATTTATTATCTCAATTAAACATTTATTTTAAACATTTTAGTTTTTGTAAACAACGAAATTTCCTCACAACTCGTTTCCTATTAATCGTTCGTTACATCTGGATTTACATCACATGTACTTGACTCAATTGTTTTTTCAACTCAGCGTAGACCTGACTGGTTTTCGAATAAATTTTCTAAGCAAATTAAATAAACATACCATAAATACAACTAAAAATTGCAAACTGTACAAAAATCAGATACAAATCTACTAAAAACCACCAACCTCTCAAGCGCTAAAGAACAATTTTTATCACTTTTAAAATGCAAATTAAAAAAAATCCCTGCCGGCTCGGGCCTACAGGCGGAGGTAGATTTCGACGTTAAGTAATAAATTTACCACCAAAACTTAAATCAAGATTAGAGATAAACCCAGTTCTTTAACTAAAAATTAGCTCTAGAGAGCTAAACATTTTGTGAAAATTCTAATATACACGAATACACACGCGCATGTATATGGAATGGGTTTAAAAATGGCTAAAACAATTTCAGAGAACCTCAAAGTGTTAAAATATGTTAATATTTCCATAGTCTGGTTTTTATCATGTTTTCACGTTTCTTCCAACTCACATGACGTTACATATTCACCTGATGAGGTCCATTATATTTCCAATATGACGCAATATTTTTTTTTCTTTTTTTTTTTTTTTTTTAATTCGTCAAACTATTTATTTGAGTTTTCATGCTGAAATCTTGCTCTAGCATACGTATGACGTAATATTCAATTTGTTTTCAATTCGTCAAACTATTTATTTATTTTATTTTTTCACGTGAAAATCTTGCAATAGAAAAGCAATTGTTGTGGCAAGAATTTTATTGTTTTTTTTTAATTGTTGGCAACTGCTATAACGAAAAAAAATCCCTGCCGGGTCGGGCCTACAGTCGGAAGTAGATTTCGAAGTTAAGTACTAAATTCACCAGCAAAACTTAAATCAAGATAAGAGATAAACCTTCACTGAGAATGAGCTCTAGGGAGCTAAAAATTTTGTGAAAATTCTAATATACACAAATACATACACGTATGTATATGGAATAGGTTTAAAAATGGCTAAAGCAAATTCAGAGAACCTTAAAGTGTTAAAATATGTTAATATTTCCATATTCGGGTTTTTATCATGTTTTAATACGTTTCTTCAATCTCACATGACGTTACATATTTACCAGCTGAGGTCCATTATATTTCTAATATGACGCAATATTTTGATTTTTTTTTTAAATTTGTCAAACTATTTATTTCATTTTGAGTTTTCATGCGGAAATCTTGCTCTAGAAAACTTATGACGTAATATTCAATTTGTTTTCAATTCGTCAAATTGTTTATTTAATTTAATTTTTAACTTGAAAATCTTGCAACAGAAAAGCAATTGCTGTGGTGAGAATTTTATTGCTTTTTTTTAATTGTTGGCAACTGCTATAACGAAAAATATTTATTTTTTCCTGTCATTGTTGTGAAAGAGCTGGTTTTATCAGAATCATGTTAAGACGGTATTGAAAACTTTTAACCCTCCCTTGGGCCGATTTTGCCCATTTTCAATTCCCGCCGAGATATTAGCCATCTCAAAGTTGTTGGAGAGTTTGAAGACGATCCGTGCATAATTGCGATTTTTTTCGTGCGGACAAAATTTAGTACATACATACATATACATATATATATATATATATATATATATATATATAAACTTTTTAGGTGGGGGTGGTTTTGGGTTCCTGGGATCATATAATGAAAAGTTATGAAGGAATTTTTCAAAAGTCGTACCATGGTAACGACTGCAATAGGTAGTATTTCTTACGAAATCTACCTAATATTTATTTTTTCCTGTCATTGTTGTGTAAGAGCTGGTTTTATCAGAATCTTGTTAAGACGGTATTCAAAATTTTGAACCCTCCCCATTTCCATTCCCTTGGGCCAATTTTGCCCATTTTCAATCCCCGCTGAGATATTAGCCATCTCAAAGTTGTTGGCGAGTTTGAAGACCATCCGTGCATAATTGTGACTTTTATCGTGCGGACAAAATTTAGTACATATATACACACATATATATATATATATATATATAAACTTTTTAGATGGGGGTGGTTTTAGATTCCTGGGGTCCTATAATGAAAAGTTATGAAGGAATTTTTCAAAAGTCTCACCATGGTAACGACTGCAATAGGTAGTATTTCTTACGAAATCTACCTAATACTTAATATCATAATTAATTAATAAACACTACATCGCTAGAAAGCTTGAAGTTTAAGCTTTTAAAAGATATTAATAGTTAAGCAAAATGATAAGGTTTAAATAGTTAAAAAAGGTGCAAAACAAAGTAAACAAAACGCGTAACGCTATGGGAAAGTGGTCTGAGACAAAAATTTTTATACCAAATTTCATGATTTTTTTAAACATATCTAAACTCAACCCAGGAATACAAGGTGGGTGGCGGATCAAAGCCCGTACTTTATAGAACATAAAACAAGTATTAATTTTTCAAAATAATTAAGAAAATATTGAAAACAAGCTCTGTTAAAATATGTCAACAACAGTAAAAATCCCATGTATTTCTAGGGCTAACTGGAAAATCGAAAAATGTCAACTTTTGAAACGCTTAGGAAATACACAAAAAGTGTTCAAAACTTTTAAAACTAGGTAGAATCTTGAAGCTTAAGCTTTATCTTAGCTGAATATTAGATTAGATTTTCAGAAAAAGTTAGTTTTTGTAGTTAAAAAAGCTTAAGAATATCGTTGTTTACGTAATGTATTTCTTATGGGAAAACGAAAGTCGTAATCCTAAAAACGATACTTTTTAAAATGGCTCGCATACAGTTAAAACGCATTGAAAACTTAAAATTCTTGGTTAAAAAATAATCTACGATCTTTAATTTAGTTGAATCGAACATTATTTTAAAGTTAACAACCGGAATTCATTGTATACTGAGCGTCTCAAAAGTGACAAAAATTCCAAAATTTGAAAATGGCACCAATACACTGTAAAAGTAAGTTGACTTCATATACTCATAAAATTATAAATATAGCAGCTAGAGTTACATAGTAGGTATAAAAATGTTGGAAAATGATTTTAGTATATACATTAAATAGGAATTTTTCAAAAATATGAAGTTAAACATAAGTTTTAAGTTCTTACCCTATTCCGAAGAAATTAGCCAATGAAGACGAGCGTTTTTTCAGCGATGCTTCAGTGGTGAGAGCTATGAAGGAACCTTTCAGCTCGAGTACTGCAACAGAAGCTGGTTAACTGCTTTTTATTTAGTTATCATTACTGAGAAACATTTTCGAACAAAATCCGAACCCTGGAACACGGCTATATAAACAGATTTAAAATGGCGGACTGAATCATATATCGCTTAAAAACTTTACACCAGAACTGGTGTTCGGTTTCCACAATTTCTTTAATATATTAAAATTAAGTTTTGAGTGTATCATGACACTTTATTCGGAGTTTACACCAAACTTAGAGTATATTTAATCCTCATTTGGCATTTCATAAACTCAAATTAAGCGTAACTATAGTCCCTTTTTTTTTACAGTGTAGGAGCGGGAAGTCCAAAAATTGAAATTTGATAGGAAGAGATAACTATGGACAACTTCTAATAGGTCGAGTGAAACAGCTAAAGAGTGGTCTTACAGCAATAAAGACGAAGCTTTGGATGAACACTTTGTGGTCTCTTTCCAGAATTATGGAAATTAGAGACAATCGGAATAACAGATACTAGTCACTCTTTGTCTAAATCATAAGAAGAAGAATACGCTCATGGCAATTTTATAAATGAAGTTGATAGAAATGGAGAAGGTCGCTATATTGTAGGTCTTCCTTGCATAAACGGCAAACGTGAGATTCCTTCAAATAGACATACGTCTGAACGAAAATTGATGAGTTCAACGAAGAAATTAAAATCTATGAAAATATTTGAACAGTATTCTGAGGTTTTCTGTAAATGAGAAGAAGAAGGTGTCATTAGTAAAGTTTCAAATGAAACACTAAAGATTCTAGGACATTTTTTACCTCAACATCCCGTCTTCAAACGAGATAGTCTTACTACCAGTGTTAGACTAGTTTTTCATGCATCGTGTAAAGTAGGGAGGTCACCTTCTATAAATGATTGTCTCTTTAAGGGAACCAAATCTCATTGAAGCAAATTTCTGCAGTGTTAATATGATTTTGTGTTCTTCAAATGGAAGTCAAAGAATCAGATCGTCATTTCTTGTGATTTTTGTGATGTAAGAATTCTGACGAGTTTCAGGTTTATCAACATAATAGAGTAGTTATTGGAGTCACTTGTAGTCCATTTTTACTCGGTGCAGTTATAAGATATCATTTAAGTAATGTTGATGAAGAAAATAAACAGAAGCAGAGAAACTTATGAAATCATACTATGTAGATAACTGCGTGATTTCAATCAAGAGTGTGCCTGAAATAGAAAATTTTATTTCAAGATCTACAGAAATCATGGCTGACAGCAAAATGGAACTGAGAATGTGGGAATTCGGACATAAATGATAGTAGACAGCAGTTTCTTCAGCAAAAAGAATTGTCCAACAAAAGTAACTACGACAGTTCCGATTTTAGGTTTGAAGTGAGATATAATGAAGGATAGTTTGAAAATCGCTCATAAATTTAGTGGTCAAATAGAAAATCTGTCTAAAAGAAATATATTAGCTAAAAATGAGGGGATCATCGATCAAATGGGTTTCTTAGCACCGGCATTGTTGCCACCCAAACTGATAATTCAAGAGGCCTGGTCAACGAAATTAGATTGGGATGCTTCACTTCCAGAGGAAATTTGGAATAGTCTTAAAAAGTAGTAGAATGAGCTCAAATATTTAAATAACGTGAAAATAGATAGGCGTGTAGGTTATGGTGTTAAAGAAAACTATTCTATTCACACATTTTGTAATCCGAGTAACAGAGCTTATGCAACAGCAGTTTTTTTTGCATTGTGAAAATAAAGACACAGTTTTCTACAACTTTTAGGAGCCAAGTCTCGTCTTGGATCAAAGAAAAGTATAACCATCCCACGTTTAGAGCTCCTTGTATGCATTTTGGGAGTAAGATTGACTAACTTTGTTTTGAAAGCTAAGATAGTATTACCACAGAGTATAGAGATAGTATTACCATATCAGCAAAACACCGGACCGACGCTTCGACTGTTGTCGCTCGGATTCGAAGAAATGATCAATGGGTAACGTTTGTGGGCAACAGAGTTGGAGAAATTTGTAAACATTCTGAATCTAAACTATGGAATTTTGTACCTGGTCATTTCAATCCTGCTGATCTACATTCTCGAGGATGTAATCCTAATGAACTGCAGAAGAGAAGGTGGTGGGAAGGACAAGAATGGTTGAAGTTTTAGGTTAGTTGGTTGGTTGATTTTTGACGGCCGATTATCTACACTAGGGATATAGGCGCGAGGGGTGAGTGGCCTTCGGGGGGAGGGGGGTCTTTCTAAGGGAACCTAACCCGTATTTACGCATGGAGATCCATGGCTCGAAGAAAACCACGAAAACTCCGAACGATTAGGCCGATGGGCGCGATTGGGATCGAACCCAGTACCTCCCGTTTACCAGCTTCGAGAGCAGAACCTCTCAGCCACTGGTGGGGTCCTTGAAGTTTTAGGAAGAAATATGGCCATAATCAGAAATAAACCACATCGAAAAATTAGTAATGACAGAAAAGAAGAAAACTATAGTAGTTACTCTTAAATGTTTTAATTCACATGGCTTTATAATATATAGTAGAATTTCAAAATTCGGTAGATTCATAAATATCATAAGATGGGCGAAGAAATTCATATTGAAGTGCAGATAGAAATAGATCTTTTCCACCAGAATTGCTTACCGAAGAGAAAGAAGATGCGGAAAAGTTACTGTGGTCTAGAATACAATCTGAATGTTTCGGAGATACGACTGATGAAGTAAAAGGACTGAAGGTTATGAAAAACCAAGAAAGATTGTTGATAGTAAAAAAAAAAAGATATTAAAGAGAGATGACGAGTTTTTCTTCAGATATTTAATTTTATTGCCATAAAAACATCATGTAGTCAATTTTCTGATTCAAGAATTTCATTTAAAGAAATCTCATGCTGTTCTTCAAACATTTAGATCCATTTTAATAGAAGAATATTGGATAATTTCTTCGAGACGCATCATTAGCAGTCAACTGTTTAAGTTTTTCACATGTAAAAGATACCCTGCAAAACCATACACTTCATCCTTAATTTATCTACCTCTAGAGCGAGTCAGAGACTCCAAATTATTTGAAGTTATTGGAACTGATTAGCTATTAGGTCCTCTTTTCGTAAAGCAAAAGTCTAATGTTTGGGTTGTACTTTTTACATGTGCAGAATACAGAGAAGTACATTTGGAATTTGCATCCAGTCTTTCAACAGAACAATTTATTCGGTCGATTTATATGCAGAATAGGAAGGCCGACCACTATTATACTGTGATAACGGTACCAACTTTAGAGGCACAAATAACCTCTTAAAATCATTGGATTGGAAGGCAATAGTTTCTTCGGAAAGTACTGTCTCCTATTAAATGGAAGCTCATCCCTCGAACAGCAGTTTGGCGGGGTAGATGGTAGGAGAGTCTGATTAGATATGTTAAAATTCATTTGATCAGAACACTCGATACTTAAATTTAAACTTTTGAAGAACTTATGACTGTTCTATGCGATGTCGAAGCAACAGTAAACCAAAGGCCTCTAACCTATATTTTTGAAGAAACAGAAGAATTTGTACCTTTGACTCCATCACAATTTTTACAAGATATTGAAGAAATAGGTGATCCTTATTTAGATACTATCGATTCAAATAAATTCTAATCAAGATACAAAAATTGTCAAAATATTCGTCAGCAAATCAGAAATAGATTCAGAAACGAATATTTGGAATAGTTGGTCCAAAAATCAAAAGAGAAAGGACAAGTTGTCAGACAAGGTGAAGTCCTCCTTATCGAATTAAACCAGAAGAGACATCATTAGCCTATAGGAAAAATAATAAAGATTTTCCCATGTCTACATGGATCAGCTAGAGTAACAGAAGTTAAAACAAGCTCAGGCACGTTAGTGTGTCCATTTCGCAAACTCTACCCTTCAGAGATATGTCCCGAGGACCCTATAATACCGATTGTGAAAAATAGTGCAACTAGAAGTGGCAGAATAGAAAAGAGACTTGTGAAGTGAATTTATAAGAATATTATGAACTGACTTTTTCTAAAACTCTGAACTGAAGTTTTCTACTAAATGTTTTATTATTCATTTTCGTTTATTTATTATTTTTATTTTATTTATGTACTTTCTTAATTTTGAGTTAGTATTTTGTTTGACCACAAGCGAACCTGTGTTTAATTTTGCCTCCGCCTAAATTAAAGGTGGGAGTATGTTTGGAATTAGTAAATTAATATTTTATTTATATGAACGACTTTCTCAAATGCTGCTGTGATATTTTATTTTATTTCATAAATGTGACTCATTGCTACATCAACGAATATGTTTTTCTATTCCTTTCTTTTACATTTTTTATCTCTCGAGAAGAGGTTAAAATTTAGGAGGGAAAAGTTGGCATCTGCTTTTATCGAGTAGTTAAAAAAAATTTTCTTGGAATGTTTACGTTTTTTTTAAACGTCTGTTTATATAAATGTTATTTAGAATTCAGTAGATTTTCCTGATATAGTATGATGTTAATTAAGATAGTGCAGACTCTAAACATGTATTAGGATCAACTTTTTGGTGAATAAGTACGGTGATTGGACTTCAAGCTAAAATAAATTTATATTTTTTTAAATGTGTACATAATTGTCATTTAAATATCTCTTCGAATTTCCCATTTCTACTATTTTCTAAGTATGTAAATGAATTTTGTGATAAAGCAAAACAAGTTTAATCGATTGAATATTTAACCCATCATTATGTTTGATAGTATGCTAATAAAGACAGTTCAAATACCAGCAGCAAAAGGATGAGAATTATGAATTAATTCTGTTTCCACGATCTTGCTCTCGTTACTGTCGTGGCCTTGCTCCTGCTCCTGTCGTAATCTCCTCCTCCTGTGGGTATTGATAAGAGCTCTTCCTACAGGTGCTCATACTGGTTCCTACTGGAGCTCATAGATAAGGCAATTTTTTTTAAATAAGGAAAATAATAATTTTTCATGGTGAAAAAAAATCTTAGATAAGTCTTGGATATTAACACAAAATCTTAATATTTAAAACTCCGGAAGTTTAATTTAAAAGAATGGTGCTGATTCGTGTTCTGAATAAAAAAGTCCTTCCGGGCAGTGCCGGGAGGAAGAAGTAGCTTTCATATTCCTTATTTTTAAAAAGCCAGCTTATATTATTAAAGCACACAAAGCTAATTTAGTGGAAACCGATTATAGAAGATTCAGTACTCATTTTTATCAACACTAAATCGTTATGAATGAGAATTTCGCGAAATTAGTCAGCTTTATCCAAGCTGCTTTTATTTAAAGTAACTTATATTTGGTTGTCAAATTCGGTGATATATTGAAGTGCCTGCCATTTTAAGACAACATGGTGGATGAGGCTAACCAGTGAACTTGGTCGAGACCTTAGTAATTCCTGTACACATGCTCACTCACATCTGAATCGGTTGATATATACGAGTGCTGCCGCAGGCAAAAAATCAGATTTTTCAAAATGGGACCCACATTAGAAATTCAAACTGCTATATCTAAGCTATTTTTTAAGATGGTCAAAACAAAAAATGCTCCGGAATCCTTATATCAAGGTCAAATACTTAAGAAAGAAACCTTTTTCAATTTCTAATTCTTTTGCACCTCACCTTAAATATAATTTTTTTTTAATTTATTTTTTTTTAAAAACAAGATGGTGGATGCAGCTGACCAACGAACTCGGTCAAGACATTGCTATATACTATCCACATGCCTTCTTACATCTAAACAGGTTAATACATACGCGTGTTATCGAGTGACAAATATCAGATCGTTTCAAAATGTCAGCCATGCAAGAAATTCAAGTCAATTCACCTCAACCACTTTTTAAGATATAGACGAAACAAAGGCTGCTCAGAAATCTTTGTATCAAGGTCAATCACATAAAAAAAATCTTTTCTATTTTCCAATTTTTTGATACCTCATTTTAAATTAATTTTTTTTAAATGACAGCCCTTTTGAAACAACATGGCGAATGAAGCTGGCCAACGAACTCGGTCAAGACATTGGTATGTGCTATGTACACACCAAGTTACATCCAAATGGGTTCATAAATATGCCTGTTATGGCGTGACAAAAATCAGGTCGTTCAAAATGTCAGCCACAATAGAAATTCAAAGTGCTGTAACTCAGCCATTTTTTAAGATATATACGAAACAAAAACTGCTCCGGAATCTTTGTATCAAGGTAAAACACATAAAAAAATTATTTTCCAATTTTCAATTTTTTTGGTACCAGATTTCAAATTTTAAATTTTTTAAAAAATTTTAAATGGCCGCCATTTTGAAACAAAATGGCGGATGAAGCTGACCAATGGACTCGGTCGAGACATTGGTATGTACTATGTACACACGAAGTTACATCCAAATCGGTTCATAAATACCAGAGTTGCAGTGTCACAAAGATCATATATATATATATTAAACAAAAACCTAATTTGAAGAACAAATTAAAAAAAAAAAATATTTCCTACATTGTTTAAGCCCGAGAAGGGACAGATATTAAGATATTTCATTCAATTCGTTCTACATTTAATGTTAAATTTTTGTAACCAATAAGTTAAACCAATTGAACATTAAAAAATAAAAATAAAATGCATACAACATGATACTTTAAACACCCTAAAAACTTAGATTCCGTTCAAATGAAATCGAAATAAATCTTAGACGTTTTCCGTTTTTCAGTTGTAAATATCTGTATTGCAGATTTTTGTATTACTTTTATGATGATTGTACATAAAATGATAAGATACATGCAAAATGCAAAACTTTAAAAAAGTCTAAGATTTATTTCGATTTCATTTGAACGGAATCTAAGTTTTTAGGGTGTTTAAAGTATCATGTTGTATGAATTTTATTTTTATTTTTTAATGTTCAATTGGTTTAACTTATTTGTTACAAAAATTTAACATTAAATGTAGAACGAATTGAATAAAATATCTTAATATCTGTCCCTTCTCGGGCTTAAACAATGTAGGAAATATTTTTTTTTTTTT
The DNA here is from genome assembly GCA_963932465.1 of Maratus speciosus. NCBI lineage: Eukaryota > Metazoa > Arthropoda > Arachnida > Araneae > Salticidae > Maratus > Maratus speciosus. Next base: position 152,055,441 of record OZ010797.1, read on the forward strand.
TAATTTGTTCTTCAAATTAGGTTTTTGTTTAATATGTCAATTTTTTTAATAACTACTGCATTCAGATGAACACATTTCAAAATTAATGGAGAGTATCATTATCAGACTTTAATTTTGATTCATGAGGTATCGTATCACAATTTGTGATGGAATTTACTTATGTATAATTCAAAATCTTTCACCAGTACAGTAATGCAAGTTGCTGTACTTTGGGCAAAAACTTCCAATCTGAACGTAAAAAATACAGTAAACTCCCGACTATCCGGCCTAGTAAAAATAAAATGAGGAATGTTCCAAGCGACTAAAGCAGATAGGTACCCGTCCAGGTGGGTGCCAAAAGCATGGGAAGAAATTCCAAACATAGTAATTGCAAGGTCTTGTAACATTCTTTTGGTCTAAAAACCTGTGTTGGGAACTGCAATGGGAGACGAGACCGATAAGCTTCTAGCGTTGCTGAAAAATATACCGGGCTCTCATGATGTCAGTGCAGAAGATATTACAGAATGGATGGCAAACGACGAAGTTAATGGATTACTTGAAAACGATATTGTAGAACTGTTGACAGAGGGAGAAATATCAGAAGAAAAATATTAAAAGGATTGCCGAAAACAACTCATCCCACATTCTTAAAGGTTTAAGACGATTGAGGCAACACTGCAGTGCATTAGCCAGCAGGAATCGACGACACCTAGCTGATATTATCTACTTGCATAAATGCAGGGACATTATGTCACGAAAGGGCTAACAGGGAGAAGCAATCCTTTATTAAGGACATTTTAAAAAACTAAAAACTCTAAGTTTTGACTCGTATCTTATGCATAACTTTTCATATTTGTGCAATAATTTATTAATAATCAATAAAATAAGATTTAATCATTTTTTTGGGGGGGGGGATTAGGATTACATTTTATGTTAATGTTTTGCTTATTTCGAAACTGTATGCATAAAATTTATCTTAATATGTGTAACATGTGTTTTTAATATCATGGCGGGGGGAGGGCACGAAGTTAGTAAATATTTGTAGAACTCCGGCCTATCCGGCTTTTTTGCTATCCGGCCTACCCTTCCGCCACATTAGGCCGGATAGTCGGGAGTTTACTGTATGTTTGAAAATGTCATTTTTATTTCTACTATGACATCATATTTCACTTCTTTTTAATTCTTAAAAAAACTATTTCAGTGATTTTTCACGTGAAAATCATTCAACTAAAAATAGACAAATTATTACTACGGCTTTTGAATTATTGGCAACAATGAAGAAAAAAATGTTAAATTTTATTGGAAAAATGCCCGTTGATTCTCAATGAAAAAAACTAAATTTGAATTATTAAGAAAAATATTTGAAAAAGGTAAATAAAAATTAGCCCATGTTACTCTCTGGGTCAAAATTCACCCATATGCAAAGGCATTTTATCATCCGTTTTGACCCTCATGTCAGGCAAACATTTTCACACTTTAAATTTATAATATTATTAGAATTAGTAAAGAAAAAAAATGAGTGGCATCAGGGAGAAAAAGATGAAAAACTTATGATCTCCATAGGCTTTTCTATGTTAAATTAACATTGAGAAGTGACACTGGAAATAAATAAGTATTGCGCTGCCGCGCAATACTTAAATATATATGTATATACATATATATATATATTATATGTATCAACATTTGAACGGAGGGTGATTTCGGGATCTGGGGGTCATGATCGGTGAAAATATACCAAAATTTTTTGAAATCGTTTTCCTCCGAACGGCTGCAATAGGCAGCTTTTTGTAATGAAAGATACCTAATCATTTCACTGGGTTTGCTGGTTGATAAATTTTCAACTGGTCTACTGAAAAACGTTTCCGTTTAGGTATTTAATTTTAGTAAAATTGTTTTCGTCAGAGTAAAATAATTTTAACAAAGTATATTAATCTGACTTATGTTATTTTTTTTAATTAAATAATTTTAGTAAAGTTAATTTTTTAACGAAGTTGTTTTTATTATTATTTAAATATTATTTTCTAAATAATTTTAGTAATGTTAGGTCTTTTTTTTTTTATCAAAAATGCTTTTTTTTAATCAACGCTAAATAATTTAAAATGTGCTTCTTTAAAAAATGAAGTTAAACAATTTTAGCAATGTTATTTCTAACCTGATTAATTTTAATTAATTTTCATTAAAATAGTTATAACTTATTTTTAAAAGGAAATTATTACAGATTCACTTTTAAAAAACCATAAAAATATTTAAAATATATAAAAGTATCGCGTTAAAATAGTTATATCTTAATTTGAAAAACAAATAGTTACAATTTAAACAAAACAATAGTCAAAACCAGTGTTGTCAGTTGGCTACTTTTTTAAAATTCAGATTTATTGATTGGCACCACTTTTTTTTCTGAAATAGTAAAATTCGCCTTTATTAATGACACATTAATTAAAGCGAAAACAAGGGGAATTTTACCATTTCAGAAAAGTGATGTCAATCAAGAAATCTGATTTTTTTTTTTTTTTTTTTTTTTTTTTAAATAGCCCACTGGCAACAATAGTAAAACATAGTCAAATATTTAAAACATGTAAATTATCTCATTAAAATGATAATAACTTGTTTTTAAAAACAAATAGTTACAATGTATTTCTTATGAATACATGAAAATATTCAAAACATTTAAAAGTATTACGTTAAAATACTTATGAATTATTTTTTTTAAATCGGGGATGACGGGTTTTAACTTCTTCAACTTATCAATTGAATTGTCTGTTGGTGCTTATCCAAAGTGCTATCTCGCAAAGACAATAATACGTTTATTTTGCGAAGGGGCAATTAATTTTTTAAGTTAATTTTAAATATTTATTTTGAACCATCACATTATTGAATAATATTTGTACAGTCGTGGAAAAAAAAAGTAAACACCCTCTACTAACTCCTTAAAAAATTATCGTAGAAGAACGTTACTGATACCGGACGATTGGAAATAAAGTCTACTTTTAAATTATGTATACAAAATTTGCTTAGGGGGCCATATACATATCAAAACGAACCCCAACTTCGTTTTTTTTTCCAATGGCAATGCCCAATTTTAACAAGATATTTCAAATCTTCGGTTCAAACTATGCCTAGACACCAAATTTCAAGTCATTTGAATGATAAGTTTTTGAATTATAAACATTCAAAATTTAGTGCTTCTAATGTTAAATTAGATTTTCATATTTTTATTAATGTCTCCTGAAATTATGTTCCTAATGTGCTAATTTTTTGTGTAGCAATAATACTAACATACCCAAACATTAATACGTTGAATTTGCCATTTTTATAATTTTATGATATGATTTATGAATTATGAAATTAATATTCGAAAAAAATATGAATTGCAACCTACAATTTTTTTTGTTGATGGATTTAGATTTATTAGGTCCTACTTTGTGTAAATCCAAAATTTCACATTTTTATTCCAAGTAGATTTCAAATTATGCTTAAAAAACTGCAAAACGATGGTTTAAGGGGCCGTCTTAGAAGTGACGAGATATTTTGAGTTTTTTTATGCTATCTTGTAATCTGGCAGTCTTCCATTACTGCTTGAGTTACCCTTCAGATACCTTGATCAAGAAGAGGGCTCTCTCGGTCAACAATCTATTACCGTATTTCAAATAAAATATTCTATATTTTCCGAACGAATGAACCAAATGTAATTATGCAACTAAATCCGGTACTTCACCAACGTACCCACTTAATTTCAAGCCAATCGGATGCTTTTTGCGGCAGTTATTGCGAAACAGACAGACAGACTAACAGACTAAAAGACAGACTAACGGAAACCAAAACTTTTCGTGTCTTCACTGTAAGCCTTCACTGACGTTTCGGCAAAAATATTATACAAGCTGATTTTCACGCGTGTAATTGATCAGACTTATCAATTTCGAAAACAACTGTCATTTGGTACGACAGAGATGGATGAGTCCACGGTAATCAGAAAATGCCTCATTTCAACTAAAAAGCGTGGGAAAACAATTACAGAAGATAGCCATTTTTCCAGTGATAATATCATTCAATCTTCCGTAACCTGGTAATAGTTTTTAAACTATGCAGATTACTATGTTTTTACAGGCTGTGAAACTTGAAGGGGGGGCTGGTGGGCGTAGCTCGAAAGGGGCAGAAATCCGTAGTATATATGTACTTTTTCATTTTACACTTCAACTAATCAGATTATATATATGTTAGTCACTATTTTTTTTAACTAAAACTTATTATGTATGTTTATAAATTCATATTAAAAGATATTACAATATTGTTCTGAATTAACTGAGATGATACACAAATAAAGATTTAAAAAATCTTACAAAAACACCATAAATTAAGAAATGTGTAATGTCTTTCTAAAGAACTTTATCTTTCTTCATCTGGTGCAAAGAAGACGTACTCCCACTTTGAAATGAAGTCAGTCTTGCTCCTACTTTCAAAATTGCAGTATGTCATTTTTGCGCCTGATGAAGAAAGACAAAGTTCTTTAAAAGTCATTGCACATTTTTTTGTAACATTTATTAAAAGTTTTATGCTTTTAATATAACACCATACATTATTTTTTTTCTATTACATATACACATTATTAAATATGTTAAAACTATTAGTATATTAAACATGCCATATATGTTGAATTATCAGTTTGTTAGCTATACTTTTTTAAGCATTAGATATACACTTTTACACCCACTTTTTTAAAACAAAATATAAGAATTATTTATGTATAAAATTTATACTACGTATGCGCAAATTATTTTTTTAAAACAGGCGCATCCTCTAAATTTTTTATAAAGTTGTAAGAAACGAAATAATAAATTTATTAAGTGCTTCGTTTTTTCTTTCTTTGGATGTTTTCACTTGTGCTGTTTGACTTAGTATGGTTAATTTTAAAACACGTATTCCACTCCTCAAATTGATATAACGCCTATTTCAAATAGCAAAGATATGGACTCTACATTTATGCCTGAAAAAGTACCTATTTCGAATAATACAATGGATCCCTCTTAAAGAAGATGCATTGCTAAGTGGCATGTTTGCTGTAATTAAAACAAATCTTTTTCCGAAGGAAGAGTTTGAAAGAACTTCTCCTTGTGCATTTCAGATTTAAAAAAAAATTCTGTGATATTTGTCATGAAGTAGTTTCCGAAAAGAATGATTTAAATCGGCTATAAAATTATACATTTGAAATCGCGATAAAATGAAAAGAAGGTAAATGGGCCTTGTACCTGTAAAAATTGTAACAAATCTTTTGCATAAAAGTGTAGTTTTATTATTGTTTGGAAATAATGGTACAGATAAAATTAAAAAAATATTCATCAATGACACACTGTCAGATTACTTACTACCTTGAATATATTTCATATTACAGACATTCATCTTGTTACTTAAGTTCATAAACAAGTTGGAAATTGCTCGTCAAACGTGGCAAATGAAGTGCGTTCGTACTATAACTTAGTTTTATAATTATGTTTTGCACCCCATATTGTACTGAATGTATATTTTTTTGCGCTTCATAAGTGCATAGTCTGTAACATCATTAAAATGCACTTGCAATATTTTTTCCCATTGGCCGTAATGTAACGGAAAACTTTTGACTGTCCCTGTAATTAAACTATACATCCAATTTCCATAAAATTTGAAATGGCTCGACAAAATTTTGCAACAATTATATATTTAAAATTTCAGACCATTCGGAAGGCTGTAACATCATTAAAATGCACTAACAATATTTTTTTCCCATTGGCCGTAATGTAACGGGAAACTTTTGACTGTTCTTGTAATTAAACTATACATCCGATTCTCATAAAATTGGAAATGACTTGACAAAATTTTGCAACAATTATATATTTAAAATTTCAGACCATTCGGCAGGCTGTAACATTATTAAAATTCATTTGCAATAATTTTTCCCATTGGCCGTAATGTAAAGAAAAACTTTTGACTGTCCCTGTAATTAAAGTATACATCCGATTTTCATAAAATTTGAAATGGCTCGACAAAATTTTGCAACAATTATATATTTAAAATTTCAGACCATTCGGTTGGGTAGTTTTTGCTCTGTTACATGCGGACAGGCAGGCAGACGGACAGACGGACTGAACGACGACTACAGGTGCTACGTATTTATATAATTACGAACGCACCTAAAAAAGAGATTGCTTTAATTTTGACACAATAAAGGTTTTCCAAACTGAGCTCTACTTATACGAAATAACTGATAATTTTCACATGCACACAAAAATTTTACTACTTCAAAGCCATATAATTTAAATATTTCGCATTGAGATTTGCTACCATCTTAAACTGGAAGTTCATTTAAAATCTAATGAATGTGTAGGCTGAAGGATGCAGCCTTTCTTTTGATAATTTTGGCTTAATATTTCCTTTTTTGTAAATACTCAATTATAGAGTGTGGTTTTATTATTTTTTAGACATATCTAGGGTAAAATAAAACATATTTAATGCAGCTAACATGTCAAAAGTTATGTTGCTTGTATTAATTTTTTATTTGTTTTTAAAATAAATGTAAATAGTAATATTTACTTTTTTTTACTTTTTAGAATATCTTATGGTCAATTGTCATCCTGTCGATCGTCCTGGTAAATATGAAATAATTTTGATTTTTTTTTTTTTTTTTTTTAAAGTGTTAAACTCATAAATTTTACTGTCGTAAAACAATCTTTAATTACAGCCGACGCAACTGGTAATTTACAAGTGGTAACATCGTTAAAAAATGAATTAGCTTTTGAGATGCTAATTTGCACTAAGTAAGATATGATCAATTAATAATAATATTTAATAAACATGAAGAAATTGTATCGGTTACTTTTGAACTTTAATTTAGAAAAGATAATTGCCTATTATATTACGAACCACTGTTTAAAAAATAATTTATGATTTATTTCTAACTGTTTGAAATTTGAATAGTTATACACACTGTATTAGGATACATATCGTGAGTACCATGTCAAACTGTCTAATATGAAAATAGCGTTGCTAGTGAGCTACTTTTTTTAATTCAGCCTTCTTGATTGGCACCACTTTTCAGAAATTGTAAAATTGCTTTTGTTTTCGCCTTAAATAGAATGTCATTAAATAAGGCGAATTTTACTATTTCAAAAATGTGATGCTAATCAAGAAATCTGAATTTTAAAAAAGTAGCCCACTAGCAACACTGTTTTTATGTTGAATAGTTTGACTTTCTACCGACGTTATTTCGAACACACAAATAAAAAAGTTAGTGAGAAAATAAAAGTGAAATGGAATTATTTATGCATAGTGACATTCAAGTACTTCAGGGAATTCCGGATCATCCTCGTCTTCTTCGATTTCATTAAGAGACATGTTATTGTAATCAGAGTATGTTGTAATCAAATTTGTAATTGCAATTAGCTGCAGTGTAATTACAATTTAATTGCATGTAATTAATTATAGTTAAAATTACATGCCGTAAAAAATTTTTGCTTGACTACAGCTGGAACAGCCCCGACACATATTTTGATGAAATTTTATGCGTTTGAATGCATCTATCTATAATCAGTTGCAATTAACTTGTAATTTCACTGCTGATAATTGAGATGGCAAATTTGCCCAACTTTGATTGTATTGCACTATATAAGCTCAAAAATCTCGAATTATCGGGACCTCGACTAAGCCTGATTTTTAAAAATTACAGATTCTTGAAAAAATATAAAAAGTACTTAGAATTTTCTTGATAGTGATATTTACTCGTAATTTAATTCATACCCAAGTCATACTGATGTGAGAAAAAGAGAAAATTGATAGTTTAAAAAAATTTACTTTATCACAATATTTAAATATTTAATTGTTTAAAAGACGTTATAAAAACACAATAAAAGAAAATTAAAAATCTATATTTATATGTTTCAACTCTTTTACTGAGTCGTCATCAGAATGAATAACGGAAAATTACAAATACAATGCATATGAAAAATAGAAAAAAATCGTCGAATATAAACAAGTGATCATATAACGCGCGCTACAGTTACAAGATCGCACGTGTTCCTTCTATGACGCGACGCCGTAAGTAATCCAACCATTCAACCCATAAATTCGGGATACGAAATGATAATGTATCGTTACAAACTCCAGAACCCGTTAAATAAACTTCGATGCTCTCTCTTATAAATAATTGTAAATAAAAATTAGACCCGTAGACTATTCTACCCTCATTTAAAAGTATGTTAATGTTCTCTATTTGATTCAGCCGGGATAAAGCAGTATTACCTCTATTATATGTTATGTCCGCTATATGTTCTTTAAATCTGATGTTGAATTTTCGTTGGGTTATACCTATATAATGATTTTTGATTTGCCCCTCCCTAATAAATAGAATCATATAAACTGCTGAGAGGTCATCCCTATTAATAGGATCAATTTTAGTGTTTAAAAGCATCTTTAATTTCGGAGGAGGTTTCGCGATCAAACGTCAACCAAAATTTCTTAAATGATTTTTTATATGTTCAAAGAAACCCCGGAGATAATTTGCTACACCCTTTTCATATTAACTTCATTAATAGTTTTATTATTATTTTTAGAAGTATCAAAGGAGCTCTGAATTAATTTGTTAATTAATTTTACCTGATATCCATTATCAATAGCAATACGTTTAATTTTCTTTAGTTCATCCCTCAGATTTATATCGGAAGAAATCCTGAAATCAGGGTTAATTAGGAACCTGAAGGTGAATAATTTAAAAACATTAGGGTGCATGCATCGGAAGGTATAACGTGTAAATCCGCGATAGGTTTTCCGTAAACTGAATGAAATAACTCACTCCCCCTTCTCTGTAACTCAACATCTAAAAAAGGTAATTTTCCCCCTGTTTCTAGTTCAAAAGTAAATTTAATATTATTGTCAAGTTCATTTAATTGTTGTATGGAAATCATTAACTCATCAATATTCCCTCGCCAAACAATAAAAATATCGTCTACATAACGAAGCCATAGTAAAGGAACTAACTCAAAAGAGCTGAAAATTTTAGATTCGAGGAGGCGTAATTTAAATTCCGCCAAAAGGTTAGATATTGGGGATCCAATCGGAGCACTATATTTCTTAATACTTCTCTATGATCTCTTGGAGCCGCTTGAACGATATGTTCACATTCAGTAATCACTTCCGTAACATTAGTACTTCTTTCGAAAATAAACTTCGGTCCAAGCCGTAAAACATTATCTTTATATTGAGTAAACTTATGATCAGATAAATTAATGTATTCAACTCGATTTCTATTGCTTTTTATTCGTTATAGTTAGTTAGTTTTTTATTATTGCTCTTTATATCCCTTTCAATCTATTAATCTTGTTACTCTGTGTTATCATTTTCCTCTTTTTATCATTTTTATTATTTTATTTTCATAACCTAGTTTTTTCATTTTTGCGCCTCAGCAGGGATCGTTCGGAAGCTTCAGGGACATGAGCCCTCCCTTACCCCTTTACGGTGTCTTTATGTAACATATCTTTTAAATTTTTCCGGTTTTTATTTTTGCATTTTTTTTTTCAAGCTGGCTTCGCTAGATTGTCTTATACTCGGGATGTGGCTGGTGAATTACTAACCTTGCTTCCGCAAAAGAGTCGGAATAATAATAAGAAGAAAGGGCTGCGGATAAAAATGATAAAATGATAAAAAGAGGAAAATGATAACACAGAGTAACAAGATTAATAGATTGAAAGGGAATACTCCAATAAAAAACGATAGAAATGACGTTGACGTCCGATGTATAGGGATTTCACTCCAGCCTCAGCAGACTCGAACGACTCTGCTATTTCCACCGCTGTTTGGAACGTTAAATCCTTGGGATCCAGTAATTTCTGCTGTATCTTTTCATCCTGGATGCCAAACACCAACTGATCCCGAAAGCGGTCATTAAGAGTGTTTCCGAAGTTGCAATATTCGGATAACCGACGTAAATCTCGTACGAAATCGGCTATATTCTCTCCTTGCTTTCTTAGTCGTTTCTGGAACTTAAATCGTTCCACAATTTCACTAGGGCGTGGTGAAAAATGATCCTTAGCTTTCTTTAAAGTATCCTCGTAACTGGTGTCTTTCAGCGTATTCGGAACAATAATATCTTCTAAAGTAGCAAACGTAGATGTTCCAACAGAACTTAATAATATATTCTTCTTCATCTCATCATTTTTTATGCTATTCGCTGAGAAATAAAAATCAATTTTCTCGACGTAAATAATCCAAGGAACATTCGCATTATATTCTTCTAAGCGTCCCAGAGAAATTATTTCTTTATAAGCCATTTCTCGTTCTCTTTTTCTTTAAAAAAAAAAAAAAAAATTTTTTTTCACAACGTTTTAATTTGGGTTAAATCCCATTTTCGTCGCCACTATTATATCACCACACTCTTATTATAACTAATTATTCTTAACTAAGGAAGAATGCATAACTATAAGATTACTTATAGTTTATTATACATATTTACAACGGCTGCTAAACGCAGCTCTCAGAACAAGTCACATCTTACAACTGCGTGGAATACTCTCGGCTGCATGCAAAGCCTCACAAATCTCAAACTCTCTCTGTATGGTGCTGCCATCTTTTAACGCAGATCTCAACTATTGTTATATTGGGATATGACAAAGCTGGCCAATGAACTCGTTCGATACATAGGTATGTACTATGTACACACCAAGTTACATCCAAATCGTCTCTTAAATACGAGAGTTACAGTGTGACAAAAATCATATATATATATATTAGGGTGGTCCTTAAAAAATTGAATTAAAAATTTTCTATGGGGCACCCTCCTATTTTGTTCTATGTATAAAATAAAGACCTCCCCAAAAATTTCAAAATTTTAAAACATTTTTTAGGGGTCGCTACCAAGGTTTGAATTTTTTTTTTAATTAAAAATTGACATATTTTGTAATCTAATAATATATTATTAATACAAATCCATAGTCATTGCCAAATGGAATCATGGTATGATATTAGGCTGTAAAGACTGTCTTTTGTTTCAAGTTTCAATATATTTACGCAACCTATTATCCGAACACAGTCAGGAGTATTTCATGTCTACACTCTATTTCACCTAAACTTGGCCCCATTGTGAAAGGTAGAGAAGCTAACATTCCGCCTTGGAAAATAGTTCTCCGTTATTTTTTAATCTTAAATATCTAAAATGCGTAGGAATTTATAAGATAATGTTTATAAATTATAGATTTTGACTTTTTTATATTCGTAAAATAGCATACTAAATGGCCATATTTGTATCAAAGAGTATCGTATCGAAGAGTATCCTATCATGCGTATCACAGCACCAAAACTTAAAAAAAAAGTTTTCGGAAAGCTTTCCTTTGTCTGTTCACTGGGATTGCAAAATTGTAGAAGATATTTCAGGTTCTGAAACTGTAGAGAGAGATTACCCATTATTGTTTCAAGTAAAGCTTCTGACCATTTCACTAGCTGTTCCAAAACTTCAAACAGGAACAGGTGAGGCAATACCTTCTGCTGTTAACGAAACATTGGAGTTGTGGGGATTACAAGCAAGTAAAATGTACGACTTTTTATATAACCTTTGTTAATACACGATTATCAGGAGAAGCTTGTGCTCTTCTGGATTAGAATATGAACAAAGAAATGGTTTGGCTTGCCATCATCACATCCTTGAAATTATACTTGAGGAAGTTGTTGTTAAGTCTGTCAGAGTTTCAAGCGTACCAGACATACTGTTATTCAAACGATTTGAAATTTCGCGAATGTCTATCGATTATGGCATATTTCAGACCCCCATAACTGACAATTTAATCAATGAAAAAATAACACATAATGCGTCAGAAATTACAGAATTTGCCCAAAATCATCTTAATGATTTTCAACCAAGGAACGATTACAAGGAACCGATAGACCTTGCCATCATTTTCTTAGGAGCAGTACCCAAAAGAGGTGTTTACATTAGAGCTCCAGGTGGGGATTGCATTGGGCTAAATGAATGGTGAAGGTGATGTACTTGCTCAAGATTTATTTATTTAGAGATCAGTTTAAACTCTCTAAGCAGAAAAAATCTGGAGTTCGTCAAGTTTTCTCGTTTGTTGTGAAAATCAACATTCACACTGGTATCAGGCCCAATGATTTATTGCTCCCGAAGAACTTGAAAAAAGACGAAAATGTAAATGAAATAATTTCTTTGTGTGCTTTGAAGAAATTCCTAGGACATTTCTGTACTTCACAGAACTAGTTGCTTTTGCATTTTTCGATGACAATGTCTTTTTTGAAAATAAAAGAAAAATGGTGCATGCTTTGAAAAATGAAGAAAATTGTGAACCTTTGAAACTTACACGGGCTGATCCTGATGTCATTCTCCAAAACAGCTTGCAAGATTTTCTAACAAACAGCACTCTGGGTTTTTTTTTAAATTATGGATTTACCTTTAGACTTTTTTGAAACAGATGCAGCTAATAGGAATAAAAATGAATCCTACAAGACATGTAAGGCACTAGCGACATCAGTCAAACTTGTTAATGATGTAGCCGAAAGTTATATAGCACTCATGGAGGAATACAATAAACTTCATTCAAAAGATAAAGAACAAAAAGAGTATTTCAAGGATATGATGATGGCAATCCAAATCATTTCTTAGTTCATATTCTGCTCTAGAAGAACACAAGCTTTTCTTGATAATCTGGTATTAACAAGGGCTATATCAAAAATCATACATTTTACTTGCTCGGTACTCCCCACTACTCCAATATTACGTTACCAGCAGAAGCTATTGCCTCTTGAACTATCCTGATTGAAGTTTTGGAGCAACAAGCAACTGGTCAATACCTTTACCTGAAACAATAATAGGTAATCTGTCTACAGTTTCAGATCCTGAAATGTCTTCTAAAATTTTGCAATCCCAGTGAACAGTCAAAAGAACACTTGCCGAAAACTCTTTTTTTAAGTTTTGGCCTCTTCTTGCTCGTCTTCAGATACGAATATGTCCATTAAGTACGACATTTTACGAATATCGAAAAGTCAAATTCTATAATTTATAAACATTATCTTATAAATTTTTATGCATTTTAGCTATTTAAGATTAAACAATAACGGAGAACTATTTTTCAAGGCGGGATGTTAGATTCTCTACCTTTCACAATGGGGCCAAGTTCAGGTGAAATAGAGTGTAGACATGAAATACTCCTGACTGTGTTCGGACAATAGGTTGTGTAAATATATTGAAACTTGAAACAAAAGACAGTCTTTACTGCCTAATATCATACCATGATTCCATTTGGCAATGACTATGGATTTGTATTAATAATATAGTATTAGATTACAAAATATGTCAATTTTTAATAAAAAAAAAAAAATTCAAACCTTGGTAGCGACCCCTAAAAATGTTTTAAAATTTTTGAAATTTTTATGGAGGTCTTTATTTTATACATAGAACAAAATAGGAGGGTGCCCCATAGAAATTTTAAAAGTTAATTTTTTAAGGACCACCCTAATATATATATATGTATACAGGGTCATCGAAAAATAATGCCTAGATTTAAAAAAATCATAACATCGAAATCTTTTATGCTAAATAATTCTTTTACTGCACGATAACTGGTGAACGCAAGTTTGGTTTTAGTTCACAAGAATTCGTTTGCGTGTCTGTGTTATGTGCGGATTAGTTGCACAGTCGTCAAGGTCAGCCGATCCTCCAGACTGCAGCTGCACAGTAAGATGTTGACCGTGCAAAAAAAGCATAGTGCATGATTTGGTATGCGGGTTATTTCATGACAAAGTTATTGGACCTTTCTTTTTCGAAGAAAAATACATGCACTGAGCAGCTGCAGTCTGGCGCGTTGGCTGACCTTGACGACTGTCCAACTAATTCGAGCATAACACAGACACGCAATCGAATTCTGGTGAACTAAAACCAAACTTGCGTTCACCACTTATCGTGTAGTGAAAGAATTACTCATTTAGCATAAAAGGTTTTGATGTTATGATTTTTTTAAATCTAGGCATTAATTTTCGATGGCCCTGTAAATATAACCATTAAATAACCATTATATATATATATGTAAAGAAAGCATTTTGTAATGAAAGCTACCTAAAAATGTATTTTTAGTGAATTTCCAAAATTAATGGTTTTGGACGATTTTTCAATGCCTCTACGAAGCCATATGCCGTACAATAAACAAGCCGTACAATAAAAATTAAATTTAAAAAAATAAAAAAAACCGACTGCGTAAAAAGTGATCTAATTAATTACGGCTCATTAATGTGAAACTATTTTTTATATTAATTACCTATTTTTTTATTTACTTGTATTGATGACTTTTAAGTTGTTATTGTTATTTTTGTTTTAGTTTGTTTTATTTGTTTTGTTTTGTTTTTATTAAGTTGTATTTATTGTTAGTTCCTATCTATAAACACTGTTTTGTTGAGGCCCATAGATGTTTATGAAGGTTAGAGTTGTAGTAAAGTTAGAGATCCTACCTACACAATTTACAGGTTCTGTAATATTTAAACGGAATTTCTGACTGTAAAATAGTCAATGAAATAGCGTCTTCATTTAAAAAGACCTGTCCAATGATATGCCACTCAATAGGGTGCATAATTTTTTTTTTCGTCTCTACTGCCATTTTGTATTTTACGGCCGCCATTTTGAATTTATAAAAACAAAATTTAGCCTATTACCATCGGACCGTTAAGACGAATCGATAAAGACCTCATTCATTAAAATCCGTCCAGCCGTTGGGATGTTTCGAGGGTCTAAAGAAATCCGCATACCCAGATACGCGTGAAACACATAACCCTTCTTGGCAGTCGGGTAAAAATGACAAGAACGTGAATTGAAGGTAATTTTTCGTTTGTATTTTAATATGGGGTGACTTTTTGAGTAAAAAACTTACTTTAAAAATTATAAGCTAAAACTCCAAAAAATCTGCAATTTTTAAAGGCAGAAAAAATCTGCAATTTTTAAAGGTTTTATTTTCATGGTTTGTCATATTCGTCAGGAAACATTTGTTGGACAATTTCAGATTCGTGTTGAAAACTCCAAAAAACCCAAAGAGAGTCACTAAAAACAATTACATCGGAATTTCCATTTCAAACTCTTTTTGAACTCTATTTTACTGGACTAATATGAATTTTATATTGTACGCAACATTGTATTAGTACCTGCAAGCGTTATTTGCGATACTTTTGTCTACATTCTTACACAAGGAACTTGAAAATATGAAATTCTATTATTTCTATTTTGATGTTATGCTAATTGCCGGCTATTGCTATTTATGCATTTCAAATTCGTGCACTGTTATTTTACTAACTTAGATTAAAATTAACATCTAGTATCCGTATTTTTTTCCAGATATCAAAACTGGTTTAGAATTTAAAAAATTGAAACAGTTTTTGAGATATTATTTTTTTTCTTCTAATTTTAATGACATTTTATCAACGATGGTAACAAAATTACACCAATTTTGTTGATAAAACGGGAGAACAGGGAGAAACTATAGGGATTATTAAATATCTTCCTTTAAGCTATTTTCAAATTGAAATTGAAATTATCTTTTATTTCAATCGAAATAGTGAAAAAAAATAGTGATTAAATTATGTTTTTCAGGAAAGTTAAAAAATAAAATAAAAGTTAGATTTGTTTTTGTTGCCATTTTCAAATTAAAATTGAAAAGTGAAATTATTAAAAACGGAAAGGAAATTAAAAAAAAAAAGAATTAAATGGTCATATGTTAAAAGCAGAAAACAGGAAAAATTACGGTAAAACATTTAAGCGTAAATGTAAAAAAAGTACGCAATTTTAAAATTAATAAAATTTTACACGCAAAACGTGTGAAAAGGTAATAATTACATGCTATGTAAAATGCTCCACAGAGTCAAGAGAAAGAAATGCCGGTATATTATATAACATCATAGTTTAAGTGCTTAAAAATTTTAAATTATTACGCATGAAAAACTTTTATTGGTGAATATTAAGTCATATTTAACAAGTAATAAAAATCATGCGTACAGCATAGATTATGAAACACTTTCCAGCACTCCCTGAAAGCTTTAACGAAACTTCGTTACTTAGAGAAATAAGGTAAATAAAGTAACAAAGTAAACATTTAAAAATCTGATTTCAGTAGTTACCGCCCATAGCCAAATTTGTATTACAATTCTTTTGAACAGCCATGTATTCGATCTGTATGTATATATATATAAACTATATAATGGGAAAATTTAGTTGAGCAAGAAAATGCATACAGGTTGAAATTCCTCTTTCAGCAATTTATACTAATAGATGGAAACATACTTGAATACTTTTGTACAGCCCTGTAGTTTACCTAGTACCTTTATTACATGCCACTATTTAGCTAAAATTTAATTCGAAATAAAACACGCTTAAAACTACTGAAATTGCATTTCCAGAAATTATCACCCATAGACGGCCATGTATCCAAGTCCTTGCATGACCCTATATATCATTTTATCTACATTCTACAAATATTTCTTAGTACACTAAATTCAGTTCGTAAAAATGCATAACTCCTTTAAAACCCACCTTTAAGCAGTTTATGCTCATACTCAGTAACCTTTACGAATTCATTTCTGTAGCTTTGTATATGAACTATAGCATTTATAGGCACTTTATAGTATGCATAAATATAGTGAACAAGTAGGTAAGTGTGATGATTACAGATCGCACAGAGGGTTTCGTTTAATATTCCTCTCAAAGCACTTTATCCTTTTGAAAAATCAACCAGCATTTTCGCACTCTATTCTAAACAAACCTCTATCCGAACGAAACTTCGTTTTATATACTATCCGTAGATATATTAGTCGAGGGGATTCGGCCGATAGCACCCGAGATAAGTAGGCGCCCCTGGCGGTAAATAATGGAACTAAAATATGTAAGGCTATGGTGCATAATATGAAAGAATGGTCAACGGGGTGTCGGCAAAAGTTGGAAAAGTGCTCCCTGTGTGAAAAGGGCGGAGGTTAGAAAAATTGCTTAAAATACACAAGTTAGAGGCCGGAGGAGTAAATTATATAAGACTTTTTGAAAATTTTATGCTTTGCCGTGTGGTCTGAGGTATTCAGCTATACGTATGCAAAAATTCCTGTCTCCAACTTAATTAGGGGCTCTCTTAGAAAGAATTGCTTAAAATATATATGTAGTAGATCAACGGTTTAAACGTAAGACATTTTCAAGATTTTATGATTTGTCGCCTGGCCTCAGGTGTTCTGCTAAGTATGCAAAATTTCAAATCTCCAATTTAATAAGGGGCTCAGTTAGAAAGAATTGCTTAAAATACGCATGTGGGAGCCCAAAGGGTTAAATGCACGATTTTTTCAAAATTCTATGATTTATCGTTTGATGTGAGGTGTTCAGCTATAAGTATGCAAAATTTCACGCCTCCAACCTAAATAGGGTCTCACTTAGAAAGAATTGTTTAAAATACACATGTGGGAGCTCAAAGGGTTAAATGTATGCCTTTTTCAGAATTTTATGGTTTGTCATTTGATTTGAGGTGTTCAGCTATAAGTATGCAGAATTTCACGCCTCCAACCTAATTAGGGGCTCACTTAGAAAGAATTATTTAAAATACACATGTGGGAGCCCAAAAGGTTAAATGTACGACTTTTTCAAAATTTTATGATTTTTCGCATGATGAGTGGTGTTCAGCTATAAGTACTCAAAATTTCAAGTCTCCAACGTGTATAGTTCCTGAGAACGGTCTCTGTGACAGACGGACAGACGGACAGACAGAGAGACAGATAAAGGAGCGAGACGAATAGGGTTTCGTCAGATGAACGAAACCCTAAGAAAACGCATATAATTAAAAATGCATTTCGATCAATCATTACTAATATACAGTAATTCGGATACAATATAGTATCTGGAATCTTTTCAAATACACCGCAAACAATTTCCCCCATACCATTATGAACGGAATTCTTTTGTGTGGCCCTGTAAATGAACAATAACTATTCTTTGCACCGCATATTCAACAGAATGCATATTTTAGTGGACTTCATAAATGAATATCAATTTTACTATGTTTGAAAGAGTGTAACACCATTAAAAATCATTTGAAAGGATTTTTTCCCATTGGCCGTAATGTAATGGAAAACTATTGACTGTACCTGTAAATGAACTAAACATGCTATAAACTTCATTTGAAATAGGGAACGTGCTATGATAGAGGTCCATCCAAAAATTTCAGAATGATCCGAACATATTTACATGAGTTAGAGCGTGGACAGACGGCCTGACGGACAGATGGCCAGAAGGCCAAACAAACCGAAGTCATAAACACTTTTCAACTTCGTTGGAAAGTGTTAATAAAGAGCTCAGTTTTGAAACATTTTGAAATTAAGTAATATATTTACACACGAATCTTAAAAGATACAAACTTTATTATAAATATATTATTAGATTAGGAATGCATTTAATACCGAAAATTACGTCATATATTAATACATTTAAAACAGGTTTCATTCCGGAGAATTTTAATGTGACGTCACATGGCGTAAAAATAGTGCGGCTCTCAAATTTGTTTATATATTACATCACTTGATGCAGCATAGACACAGATAAATGTACGCACAATAGGCTTTTGATTAATTTTTACGAATTACTATTCCATAGAAGCGTATTAGTAATTTTGGTTATTTTTTATAATTAATATATACAATATATATTGTAAAAATAACATGAAACTATGCATGGTACTTTATTAAAATAGAGAAAAGAATTCCTGAGTAAGCCATATCTGTTTCTGAAAATAACTAAAACTCAATCAAAGCATAAAATAGAAGCGTAAATTTTCAAACCCCAATGCTTTTCAATATCGTGGTTCATAAAGATATTGCAAAGGAGACGGAGTTTTTAACCCCAAACCTAGAATATCGGGAAGGAACTGCACAGACTTTCACCTAATCGAGTTGGCTGCTATAATTTGAAAATCAGACGGAACATGTTCAGCATATTAAAATACAAATGCTTTGTCAAATCATATTGGTGGAAACCTTCTGCAGACACGATTTCAATGGTTCATCGGTAGGTTTATCATTCTGTTTTCCTGTACCTAAAGATATAAAAGCATAGATGATTAGGAGTACGAAAGCCTAATGGTAAATTTATCAGTAAACCACTGAAATCGAATTTATGTGTGTTTTTCATCAAGATATGCTTTGGAAGACAAGTTGTATTTTAATATAGTAATCGAGCTTTCATTAATACTGGAAATAATTAATCCGTCAACTTGATGAAGGGGTGGTTTGTGCAGCAGCCTCCCAATCCATAAAGGAAGAATTTTGTCCCTAGAGTCGTTATGAAATTAAGAAATATATCGACATTTTTAACCTAAACAATTATATTAGCTGATTTTCAAATGTGTAATTGATCAGACTTATCAATCTCGAAAACAACGTCATTTGGCACGACAGAGATGGATGAGGTCATGTTAATCGGAAAATGTCTCATTCCAACCGAATAACACGGGAAAACAATTACAGAAGATAGCGGTTTTTGTACTGATAATATCATTTAATCTTCCGTAACCTGGTAATATTTTTTAAACAGGGTAGATTACTATGTTTTTACAGACTGTGAAACCAGAAGCGGGTTGATAGGCACAGCTCACAGGAGGCAGAACTGACTAGTATATATATATATATATATATATATATATATATATATATATATATATATATATATATATGGGCTGTTAATAGCCTCTGCTTATTAACCAGGAGAAGACCCTTTAATTGCCTTCGAGGAGGACTTAAAGGAATCGACTGGGAGCGGAGACTTAATGTCCAATCCGCACCTTCCACCGGTACAGCCTGTTAGTACCCTTGCCTAGTGCATGGGGAACGAACGCGGATTTGCTTCCTCCAACCCGCTTGGCCAGCGTGGTGGAATTTGGCCACCTACCCCCCTTATTTTACCATGAATTCACAAAATAAATCACGGCCCTTAATTCCCGGCGGTCTGAATGTTCCTGGTTACGGCAGCGATCAGAAAGTCATGAAGACAGAGGGTGCTAAGAATAACCGGGCTCGGCTAGGCTGCCATAAGTTGATGACCTTGGCTACGTATAATGGACGATCCCTATCTTCGGAAAATCGTTTACAGGAACTTGAAGAAGAATTAGAAAGAATCAACTGGGACATCCTAAGATTATGTGAAGTAAGAAGTAAAGGAGAAGAGAAGATAGATCTTGCCAGCGGACATGTATTATACTACAGAGGCACAGAAGATGGAAGAACAAGCGGTGTAGGATTTCTGATTCATAAAAGGTGGAAGAATCACATCGTAGAATATGATAGTGCATCAGATAGAGTTGCAAGGTTAGTAATACAGGTGTCCAGAAGATACAAGCTGCAAATTACCCAAGTTTATGCACCAACAGTAAGCTATACTGATGAAGAAGTTGAGGATTTCTATGAAGAAGTAGCTTCAATGCATCAAAAGGGAAAATGCTACATAAAATTAATAATGGGAGACTGGAATGCTAGAATTGGGGAAAAAGAGAAAGGTGAGTTATCAGTAGGAAATCATGGATATGGGGTGCGAAATGAAAGAGGAAACAGATTGATTGAGTTTGCAGAATGTGAACAGTTGTATATCATGAATTCATTTTTCAAGAAAAAGCCACAAAGAAAGTGGACATGGCGTTGTGCAAATGGCTCAGCAAGTGAAATCGACTACATCTTAACAAACAAAAAGCATCTTATTCAGGATTGCAGCGTTCTCAATAACTTCAATACAGGAAGTGATCACAGGTTGGTTAGATGCAAACTGCTGTTAAATACTAAAGTGGAAAGAATGAAGCTTTTGCAACACTCAAAGAAATCAATCGATATAATAAATCTCCAGAAACATAAAGAAGAATTCCATTTGGAACTTAAAAACCGTTTCCAAGTACTTCAATCAACTTTAGAAGAAGAGCAAGATGTTACAGTAGTGAACAAGAAACTAACCAGTACTCTACAAGATATTGCAAAGAAGATAGCCGGCGATGCACAAGTAAAGCAGACAAAGAAAATAACAGAAGAAACAAGAAGATTGATGAAGAAACGCAGAGAATTTAAAATGAAGAAAAACGATCCTAAATCAAGAGTTGAATATGCTGAATTATGTAAAATGGTAAGAAAATGTGTTACAGAAGATATCAGAAAATTTAACTCTGATCTTGTCAAGAAAATTCTAGAAGATAACAAAAGTTTAAAATCAGCTAGGCGAAAACTTTGTGTTGGAAGAAAAGGTATTTTTGCACTAAAGAGAACAGATGGAACAATCACCAAAATCAATAAAGAAATAGTACACATTGTCGAAAAATTCTATAACGATTTATATAAATGTGAAGATCAGAGGGAAATCAACTTTTGTGATCCACGAGAAAACTTAACAGAAACCGATGCCATAATCCCAGTGATGACAGACGAAGTTTTACAAGCCATTAAATTTATAAAAAATGGTAAATGCCCTGGAGAAGATGGAATTACAATCGACCTTATCAAAGAAGCAGGAGAAGAATTTGCAAAAATGCTATCCTTACTGTTTTCCAAATGTCTCCAGAAGTCAGATGTACCAGAAGATTGGAATAATGCTGTGATGGTGCTACTTTACAAGAAAGGAGAGAAGGAAATCATTAAAAAATACCGTCCAATCAGCTTACTGTCAGTGATTTATAAAATTTTCACCAAAGATTTAACGGCAAGACTTGAATCAGCTCTGGACTCAGCTCAACCTAGAGAACAAGCAGGATTCCGAAGTGGATTCAGCACAATGGATCATATCCAAACGGTAAGGGAACTCATAGAAAAACATAAGGAATATAATTTACCTCTTTGCCTTGCCTTTATTGATTATGAAAAAGCATTTGATTCGGTCTACACATCAGCAGTAGTAGAATCTCTGGAGGACATTGGTATAGACAAACCTTACATCAATATTATAAAGAAGATTTACAAGAAAGCAACAGCAACCATCCGCTTGGACAAAGGAAAAGCAAAGATCAAGCTTGGAAGAGGGGTAAGACAAGGAGACACCATTTCGCCTAAGCTTTTTACTGCTGTCTTAGAAAATATTTTCAAGAAGCTGGATTGGGAAAACAAAGGGATTAGAATAAATGGGGAATATTTAAGTCATCTCCGATTCGCTGACGACATTTTAATTTTCAGTAACAGTCCTGAAGAATTGGAAAATATGCTAAAAGATTTGGCAGAAGCTAGCATTAATGTGGGATTAAAAATAAACTTGGAAAAGACTAAGGTGATGTTCAATTCATTTGCATCAGAAAAGAAAATCGCCTACAACAACACTGAAATTAAAGAAGTGCAAAGTTATGTGTACCTTGGGCAAGAAATATCATCTGATAATAGTATCATGAATGAAATCAATAGAAGAATAAGAAATGGATGGAGTGCTTTTGGGAAGAACAATATTATTCTGAAGAGTAGCATGCCCCTGTGTTTGAAAAGAAAGGTATTTAACCAATGTGTTTTGCCTGTCCTAACTTATGGAGCAGAAACATGGACGCTAACAAAACGGATGGTACAAAGATTACAAACAACACAGAGAAGTATGGAAAGATGTATGCTAGGTATAACTAGAAGAGACAGAAAAAGAATAACCTGTATAAGAAGTCAGACGAAAGTTTTTGACATCATTGAAAGAATTAAACGGCTAAAATGGAAATGGGCTGGGCACATCGCAAGAAGACAAGACAATAGATGGAGCACAAACACCCTACAGTGGTATCCCAGAGATGTAAAACGGCCAGGAAGACGACGTCAAGTAAGATGGAGTGATGAAATCAGAAAAGTAGCCGGTGTAAATTGGATGACTAAAGCACTAGACAGGAAACATTGGAAAAATCTGGGGGAGACCTACATCCAGCAGTGGATTGAAAACGGTTGATGATGATGATGATGATGATGATGATATATATATATATATATGTATATATATATACTGCGGGGCTCTGAACCCTGCAAGCTACGCTCGCCAACCCCCGTTCAGACACCACAGAATATAAAAACACGCTACTCTGATGGGTTTTAAAAATGTTAGAGAAGATTGAATTATACTGAAAAAAGCTGTGCAGATCTCCCTGTAAACGGATTTCCATTCAATTCCCTTTGATTGCGAAAATTTAAGGACGAATCAGTTGCTGTTAAGACATCCAATGGTTGTTTTCGTTTTTGATTAAAGAGGATCAGTTAAACATTTGAAAAGAAGTTAAAATAAAATAAATTAAGTATAAGAGTCTTTGTCTCCTGGTATTTTAAAACAATCTCTATAACAATAGCGTAAGTCATGTGACTATTATCAATAGTTCCAGGAGGACCACTTCGCTTTTTATACTCTAGGTGCCATTTTGGTACTTTAACGTTAGCCAGGCAAAGGTGATAAGTCGCCAAATATTATTCTATCGCCATCATTTCATCTATATTATAATAGTTCAAATCATCAACTGCCATAAACAAATACGATCTGATCCCTTCGCCGTTCATATGAAAGTTTGGCAAAGGTGTCATATTGGCGTGATTTTTTAACGACGCCAGTTTGGGGAACGCATCAACAGCATAAACAGCAACATCCGGCTTACCATATGAAGCAAAATAACGATACTTTGGTGCCAGTTATGTGCCCGTTCCGTATATGACATTGGCGTTAGAAAAAAAACGCGCCAATATGGGACCGTAAGTTTTCCATTTTGATTAAAAAATCAACATTTTTTTCGAATAAAACTACATAAAAGTTGTCATGGTCGCAAATAATTCTAGGTACTGTTACGCTAGCAGGACGCAGATCTCGCCAATAGCATTTTTTCAACTTGCCAGTTAGCATTTTTTTTTCGAGTGGTAACATTTGGCCAGATACGGTTATAAAGGTTACAGATATAAACGGTTACAGATATACAGGTTTGGCGTGATTTTTACTTTTTTACGAAAATTTTGCGAAAACCTCGTTTTCAAATACCGGTTACATATGCATTTTTGGTATTCTTTAGGTATCCCGACGACCAAAAATCTATCGCCAAACTATAAGATTAAATGCCAATAATGGTTGATCGTAAATGTCACACTCACTTGACTTTAAGCAAGTTACACGTGTTTACGTCATCAAGTGATTTTTATTTCGACGTTTTATTCGTATATTTATTAATGTTATATTAATTTATTTGTTCTTTCGTTATTTAAAATAAAAATTATGTCAATTTGTATAATTTGGTGAGTGTTTTGGCGATTTATATAATTTGGCGAAATTGGTCGACGGAATAACTAAGTAGTGCTGAATTTCTTAATTATTTTCTATTATTTTCTAAAGGAAATATCAAAAAATAATTAATAATCATAGAACAAAATAATTTATATAATTTGTGAAAAGAAATAAAAGTAAATAAACATTTATTATCCAATAAACAACAATAGCCGGGCTACCATGTCAACCTTTTCTGAAATAAATAAATAAAAAATATCTGTTTGATTAAAATTTGAGTTGCCATCATTAGAAAAATGTATATAAAATTAGAAAAAAAATAATATTTCGAAAACTAATTCGAATTTAAAAATTCTAATACCAGTTTTGAAATCTGCGGATCAATATTGATTTTTGGGGTTAATTTCATCGCAAAATATTCCATATTTTAGGAGAAATCGCCGTGAAACATAATCAGTTGTTTAATCAGTCGATTCATACTTCCGTTTCATAAATTCGTTTCATTAGGATTTTATATATATAGGGTAGATATTAATTTCAACACTGTAACTTTTCAGATTATATAAATATTAGTGACTATTTTTTTAAACTAAAACTTATTCTTTAAGTTAATTCATAAATTTATATTTAAAAGATATTATAATATTATGTTGAATTAACCGGGGCAATACAAAAATAAAGATAAAAAAAAACTGTATAAAAACACCATACATTAAGAAATGTGCAATGACTTTCAAAAGAACTTTGTCTTTCTTCATCTGGTGCAAAGAAAACGTGCTCCTACTTTGAAATGAAAAAAGTCTTGCTCATACTTTCAAAATTGCAGTATGTTACTTTTGCGTCTGTTAAAAAAGACAAACTTCTTTCAAAAGACATTGCACATTTTTTTTTTTTTTTTTTTTTTTTAAGGTTTTATTAAGAATTTTATACTTTTACTAAAACACTTTTCATGAATTTATTCTGCTTCATATACACATTTTGAAGTCTGTTAAAACTATTATTGAATTTATTAAATATGCCACATATGTTGAATTATCACTCTGTTAGGTATACTTTTTTAAGCATTACATATACACTTTTACACTCACTTTTTTTTAAACACAACATAAAAATTATTTATATATAAAAATATTAAACTACGCATGCGCAACTTATTTTTTTAAAACAGGCGCACCCTCTATATTTTTTATAAAGTTGTATGAAACGAATCAATAAATTTATCAAGTGCTTCGGTTGTTTTATTGAACACACACATCAGACTTGTGTGCTTGACCCCAAGGCCCGCTTTTAAGTCATCGACGATGTACAGGGACGAAATAGCACAAAGAAAGTTACAACACAGAGAATTTTTACATCCGGGAGCTTCCCAAAGAGCGTGCAACGGAGCCAGTGGGAGTCGAACTCGCACGCCTCCTACGCTCTCAAGCGGTTAGCAGCGTGGTGTCTTATCCACTCGGCCACGGACGCCCCTTCTTTTTTTCTTTCTGTGGATGTTTTCATTTGCGCTGTTCGACTTAGTATGATTAATTTTAAAACACCTATCCCCCTCCTCAAACTGATATAACGCCTATTTCAAATAGCAAAGATAATGGACTCTGCATTTATGCCTGAAAAAGTACTTATTTCGAATAATACAATGGATCCCTCTTAACGAAGATGCAATGCTATTTCGCATGTTTGCTGTTCTTATAACAAATATTTTTCGCGAAGGAAGAGTTTGGAAGAACATCTCCTAGTGCATTTCAGATTTAAAAAAAATTTCTGTTATATTTGTCATGAACCATTTTTCAAAAAGAATGATTTAAATTAGCCATAAAATAATACATTTAAAATGAAAAGAAGATTAGGTGGGCCTTGTACCTGTAAAACTTGTAACAAATCTTTTGCATAAAACTATAGTTATAATATTGTTTGGAAATAATGGTACAAATAAAATAAAAAAAATATTCATCAATGACACACTGTCAGATATTTTACTACCTTGAATATATTTCATATTACATACTGTCATCTTGTTACTTAAGTTCACGAAAAAAAAGAGATTGTTTTAATTTTGACACAATAAAATATTTGCAAACTGAGTTCTAGTTATACAAAATAATTGGTAATTTCCACATGCACAGAAATGTTTTACTACTCCAAAGCTATATTTTAAATATTTTGTTTTGTGATTTGCTACCATCATAAACTGGAAGTTGAAGTTCATTTAAAATCTATTGAATGTGTAGCTGAAGGACTTCTTTTTGATAATTTTGGCATATTTCCTTTTTTCTGAATGTACTCAATTACAGAGTATGTTTTATTAATTTTCAGACATATCTGGGGCTAGAATGAAACATATTTAATACAACTAGCATGTCAAAAGCTATGTTGTCTGTATTAATTTTTTATTTATTTGTAAAATAAAAGTAAAGAGTAATTTTTTTCTTTTTTATATTTTCAGATTTTTATACGATCTTTCGTCATATGAGCGTAATCTTCCATATCGATTCCCCTGGTAAATATTGTGAAATAATTTTAATTTCTTTTTCTTTTTTTTTTATTTAGTAATATATTCACAAATTTTACTATCTTAAAACAAAAGCTTTAACTACAATCGATGCCATTGGTAATGTACAAATGGTGACCTCGTTAAAAAATGACTTAGGTTGGGAGATGCAAAAGATACACTAAGTAAGATATGATCAATTTATAATAAGATTTAATAAACTTGAAAAAAATGCGAACGGGGTTTGCAAGAATAGAACTAGAGACTTCAGAACAGCAAATGGCCAGAAAAGCATCGAGCAAAAAATAATTCTGTTTCTCCCAGCTAGAAACTCATGTTGTACTGTACATGCAAGAAAGAATCGCCATAAACTCTTAACTTACTCAATGCTTCATATTTACATGTTCTAACGGCAGTTGCAGATTACAGATAGTCATTTTAAGCTTAAAAATAAACATAAAAGTCATCTATATTGAGAAGCAAAACCAACGTCTAAAATAAATAATATCTAACACGTACTTTACAAGATTAAATAAAACTATTACTTTTGAAATGTTAGCTTTCAAAGTTTACATAAAAAAATTTTCTTTAAAACTGTGACTCAACATATTTTTTTTTTATTTGAATTCTGTTTAGTTGTAACCGCGGTGAAGAGGTTTAACTATGTTTCTCGGAGTCTGTCTTATTTCAAGTACACCATGTTGATTGAGTGTAACCTGTAATAATTGGTTAGAATATCTCTGAACAACGTCAATTTCATTAGAATCACAGTTATTACTCCTGTAAAGATTTTTAACTTTTTGACTACACAGGACCTCGATTTTCAGATTTCTCTGGTCGAATGTGATATCTATTTTTTTGTGGTCACAACAAATGAAACGGTCAGAGCCAAAACCTGTGATCACAAGCCGGATTTCGAACCAGCGGTCGAAGCATGTTAAAGCTCAATTTTTAGACTTGTTTTTGGGCTCAGGGTCAAAGTTTTCTTAGCTCACAAATAAAAAAAATATAAAAATAAACTTCATGGAAAAGAAAAAAAATGGACTATTTTCAGTAACGAAAATGCAATTTGTTTCTTAAATCGTTTTACAAATCTTGAAAAATCAATTTGAAAGGGAACTGAATTTCTGCTATGTAAAACTGATTTAAATTATGCCATACTAGGATTGCCGGACTGTTCTAAGTTTAACTTGATAATAGATTGTAATAAATGTGAAGTATTGCAGGGAAACCTTGTATTAAATCGATCTCAAAGCATATCCAATGATAATATAAGGTTACTACATTTTAATGTCAATGAAAACTACCAGAATGTGCAACCCGATTATGAAAATGTCATAGTTCCTCAATCCTTTGATCAAATTAATCCTAATGATTCTAAATTACTTGGGGAGGTAAATGCTATAAAAAATAAAACATTAAGGGATAATATAAGGGATTATTTAGACATTTTCCCCAAAAATAAATATCATGTTGGAAAAATTAATATTGAGCCGCAGCGCGTTTTTCTTAATTCTGACCTACCCATATCTATGAGGCCCTATCGCACTTCTGCATTGGATGAAAAGGAAATTTCAGATCAAGTTCAATCTATATTAGCTGCTGGTTTAATTAAAGAGAGTCCTTATTCTGCCCCTGTTACTTTAGTTATGAAACGCGATTAAGGTAAAAAAAACTAGAATGTGTGTAGATTACCGTAAATTGAATGCAATAATGAAAAATGATGCTGAACCTCTAACACATATAGATGGAATTCTTGATAAATTAAGTCGTGCTCAGTATTTTTCCACTTTGGACTTAGCCTTTGGCTACTGGCACATCCCCATTCACCCAGCAGATACTGAAAAATTGGCTTTTGCTACGAATTCTGGACTTTTTGAGTGGAATGTTCTTCCATTCGGTGCCCAAGTTGGTCCCCCAATTTTCAATAGAACTCTTAGAAGAATTCTCACTAAACATAAAATTAATTTTGCTTGTTATTTATTTTGATGACATAATTGTCTTTTCTCCTCCTTAGAAGAACACCTGCAACATCTAAACCAAATATTCGAATTGTGTAGACTTGAAAATATTAAACTTAAATTATGTAATGCAATTTTGTTCAAAATAAAATTAATTTTTTAGGATATGAAATCAAAAATGGTCCCTTAACTCCTGCTAATGCTAAAATTGATGTCATAACAAATTTAAAACCTCTTTCTAATGAAAAAGAACTTCAAAGATTTTTGGAATCCATTAATGTTTACCATAAATTTATTTATAATTATGCAAAAATCAGACATCCCCTAAATAAATTCCTTAAGAAAAATACTATATGGAAATGGAATTCAAATTGCCAAGATTCTTTTCAAAAATTAAAGGATGCCTTAATTATTAAACCTGTCTTAAGAATTTATGACCCTGCATTACCCCTGCATATGTTTGTTGATGCCTCACAGATGGCAGTAGGTCCAGTGCTTAAACAACCAGATACTAATATGTTTTTACATCCAATTGCTTACTAGTCTAGAGGATTGAGAAGTTATGAACAGAATTATTTTATAACTGAACTAGAGTGTCTTGCCATATATTGACACATTAGATAAATTTTATCACTACTTCCATGGTGTAAAATTCACCATTCACACGAATCATGCATGTCTTGTTTGGTTAAAAAATGTCAAGCATTTGAGAGGTAGATTATTTAGGTGGTCGCTGAAGTTAAGCATGTTTTATTACAATATAGTGTATGAAAAAGGATCCACAAATGTCGAAGCTGACATATTGTCGAGAAACCCTGTTTCGCACTTTTTCCAACCGTTAATTTTCCTTCTCGATGTATAGGAAAATAAAGAGATGCAGGAGAAAGATAATGTCTGCGATAAAACTATCTATATGAAAATGGAATTATAATTGTTAGAAAGAAAGGATTTAGGAAAATAGTATTCCCCATGTCCTTAAGAAGAAAGTTGCTTGATTTGATGAAAGTT
This sequence comes from Maratus speciosus, assembly GCA_963932465.1. Classification (NCBI taxonomy): domain Eukaryota; kingdom Metazoa; phylum Arthropoda; class Arachnida; order Araneae; family Salticidae; genus Maratus; species Maratus speciosus. The sequence continues at coordinate 152,085,085 of OZ010797.1, forward strand.
GCTCACGAGAAATTTGGCCACCCTGGTATCCAAAAAATGTTAAATTTAATCTTCCCTAATTATTATTGGCCTGAATAGAGTACTGAATGTCAGAATTCTTTCCAAAAGTTGAAAGAGCACTAATAGCAAAACCCATCTTAAAAATTTATGACCATACCACTCCCTATTTTTGTTCATGCCTCATAGGTAGCGGTAGGCGCCGTACTTAAACAACCGGATGATAATGCGTTTTTACATCCAATTGCTTATTACTCCAGAGGATTGAGAAGATATGAACGAAACTACTTTATTACGGAATTAGAGTGTCTTGCCATCATTGAGACCTTAGACAAATTTTACCATTATTTCCACGGTGTAAAGTTTACTATTAATACAGAGCATGCATCTCTTGTGTGGCTTAAGAATGTAAAACACCTAAGAGGTAGACTCTTTAGATGGTCTTTAAAACTGAGTATGTTCGAATACAAGATAGAGTATTTAAAGGGATCTACAAATGTCGAAGTCGACATGTTGTCCAGAAACCCTATTTCTCATTTTAGTCGACCACTCACGTTTTCGTTAGATGTTAAAGAGGTACTTGAAATGCAGGAAAGGGATAATGTGTGTGGAAAAAATTACTTAAATGACAATGGATTAATGATAATTAAGAGAAAGGGCTTTGGGAAAATAGTAGTCCCCATGTCCTTGAGAAGAAAATTACTTGGAATTGCTCATGAAAATTTTGGTCACCTTGGAATTCAAAAAATGCAAAATCTAATTTCTCCCAATTATTATTGGCCTGATATGACTCAAGATATAACTAACTTTGTAAAGCATTGCGATATTTGTCAGAAAAATAAAAAGCCTAGACAGAAAAAATTTGTCTTATTACAAGTATGCCTACCACAGATCAACCTTTTGAATGTCTTTCTGTTGATACTGTGGGAGGATTCAACTACTATAATTCAACAAAAAATATCTTCATATAGTCATCGATCATGCAACCCGATATGTGTGGGCATTTATTTCAAAGAGTGTCACTACTGAAACCTATACGAATTGTTTAAAACAAATTTTTAATATTCAAACCCCACAACAATTATTCTGTTTTAATCAAATTTCTAATGTTCGGACCCCTCAAAAAATCTTAAGCTATAGGAATGCCGCCTTTACTTCTTCCAGGTTCAAGAAAATTTTGAGGAACCGTAACATTAAGCAGCGTTTAAGCTCATCTCACCATCCACAATCGAATGGTAAATGTGAGCGAGCCAATCAAAAGATAGTAACTAGATTAAAATGTAAGGTTAACTTGTCTACCTCTAAAATTCCTTGGACTAAACTTCTTGCGGAAGTCGTAAATGAATACAATAATACCCCCCATTCAATAACTAAATTTCCTCCTGCTTATTTACTGTTTGGCCAATTACCCTATGATTCCCCCCTTCAACAAACTTATTAACCCCCTGTTAAGGAAGCCCTTAAAATTGCAAAAGCGCGAACTGATGAATTCCATTTAAAAAATAAGAAATACTATGATCAAAATTATGTTGAGCCAAAATTTGAACTGGGGGATCTTGTTATTTATGAAGAGTTTCATTATCCAAATACTAGAAAGCTTTCCCAAGTATTTTCAGGACCTTATCAAATCCTTAAAAAATATCAGATGTAAATTTTGAAATTAATAAAAAAACTCCATTTAAAGACACCGAAATTATGATTCAAAATTGCGCTTATATCACCCTCCTAATGATTTAAAATTTTCTCACGAGCATTTATCACAGCAAAAGAAGCAGACTCAAGTTAAAACACTAACTTAACTTTCTAACTAACTTAACTCTTAAATTCCTATAATTTAAATTTTTGTAATTAATTCTTCAATTAAAGCTTAAAGTAAAATTATTTATTTTCAGCATTACGGATGTGTTTTTGGGAGACGTCTCAAGAATTTATTTGATAGAAATTCTTGATGGATTAATTCGTTTATATGGGATAAATTAATTATTTTTGTTAAGAAGTAATGTTGAAACTAAACTTAGTCTATAAATTAAAAAAAAATGTTTAAAACTATAATTGTAGATAGAAAATCCTTTTAATACTATGAAGACTTAAAAAAGAAAAAATAATTTTAAATCAATCAATCAATCAATCAATAAATAGAAACACGATTAATTTTCATAAAAAAAGCTAGCTTAAATTATCTGAAATAAAATGATTTTCCTTTTTCATTCAGTAACTGTGTTTCTTGTTCGATCGATAGCAAGAAATTGCGTAATACGTTGATGTCATGATAGTTTTTTCACAAACATTTTGTACTTTTTATTTATTTTATTATCTTCTTTCATATTTAACATTTTAGCATAAATTCATACCTCATTTGTCATATAGATGAGATATTAAGTAGATGCTCGAAGAATTATGTTAAGATGATTTGTTTGGTATTTTTGAAATTTATAGATTGTTGATTTTGAATTTATTGTTGATAATTATTATTTATAATATTATTATATGATATTTAATAGAAATTTAGAATAAAAAATATTATTGATTACTGTGATAAATGACATCAAAAATTGACTTTGAACATTATTTGAGTTAGAGAACTCATAGCATAAAGTTATGATACATCATAGAGTTTTCTAGACCCACTTAAGGCGATATGAGTATGACTATGATTAGGTAATTGAAAGATAATTACTTTAGCTAGCTGATGTGTAGCTAAATCCTGCAAACAAAACATGACAAAAAAAAAGAGAGAGAGAGAAGGAATGGAAATGTAGATTATAGAGATTGGTTTTAAGAATTTTATTAAATGATGTTATTATACTAGTTACAATTCTCAGTTAAATTCTCTCTTAAGAGTTACAATTCTCAGAAAATCATCATTTACTAGTTTAAGAGTTACAATTCTGAAATCATTTACTAGATTAAGAATTACAATTCTGAATTTCAGAATTTTTCAGAGTTTAAAAATCTTATGATGGCCATATGGTAAATAATACCTTAACAACAGTACTGTATAACATTAGATATATCATATAGTCACATTAGATATATCATATCAAAGATTTTTCTGGCATTTCAGACAGAGATGTCATAGCATTAAAGGTCATACAATAAAGTATGCTGTAAATAGGCTTGCTTAAATAATTGTTTTGTATTTTTATTGTTATTATTATTGCTAAATTTGATATTATTAATATTTTTATTATTATTGTGATATATTTAATTTATTTATATAAACTGAAAGGTATCTGAAAGGATTTAAAGATTGAGTTGTTAGTAGGGATAAATTTTTAGACGAACATTATATATATTTTAATCCCAATTTGAAATTTACTTTTGGGGACATTTGTCAGAGGTAATTTCACTAGCCTACTCATATTGTAATAGCTCGATTCAACTCTTTCCTCATAGTGAGGTAGGTAGTAGAACTTTATTACGGAAATATTATGAACGAACTACAGTCCGTGATATAAGGCTTGCTCGTGAAAATGAGCCATGAATGTTCCATAAAAACATTCTTCTGTAATAACGATTGTTAAATGATTACTCTTAAGTTTCATATTTACTTTATTCTATATTCATATTACTAAAACTATCTTTGTAAATTGTAAACAAGATTAATCTTGACCTTGTATTTTCAATACCAATTCCACTAGTTCGCGTTATAACGTCAAAATTTAAATTTAATAGGCATTATTAATATTTTAGAAAGTTTATTTTAAGCCTACTCCAGGTGACAAAATTGTAATCCAAGTCCATGTAACATGTCCCTTCTATGAACTTGCAGGTCGTAGGACCTACCAGTTCATCCAGCCTTTTTGAGAGGGGGAATATGTAACAATAAAAATTTTAGCCCTTTTATCTTAGTAAAACTATTCCAAATTCTTAACATTTTCCCTTTTTTACCTATCTTTAATAATATTTTAATATCTTTTGTCTTTTATTTCATCCATTTAAACCTGCGTATTCTTTATGAGTCTAAAAACTTTAATCCATTCGCCTCATCTAATAAAACCCATTAAATTACTTTTTTCATTTTATTCTAAAACTAAATTCTTTTTCTTTCGAATGTTTTTAATATCATTTGTTCTTCGGTGTTCTATTCCCATCATTCCTTGCAAATCCCGCCAACCATTGTTTGCGCAATAATTCTCACGCCGAAGCTGTATACACCGCATCGCATCACGCGTGCCTTTCTCCCTTCCCAACTGGTGCTACTCCTATCGTATTCTGCTCTTATCGCGTCCTTCCGGCTACTTGTACGGGATTTGTCACTTAATGTGTATTGTATTCATACGCATCCAGTTTTCGTAAATATATAACCCGTTGCATGGACTTGGCGAGAGTAGAAATTTACGATTATTGAGTTGCTTAATTAAACCACGCCACCTGGAGAGCTTTTCTTTTTCCTGAATCTTCGTCATTTGATCTAATACGTAACATCTAGTGGTACATTTTACTACGTAGCCACTGCCCGCACATGGATCACATATAACTAGTGCAATTTGGTGCATTATATGGTCGATTAATAAACGTTTTGATGCATCTAAAGGCTTCGATTATTATGTTTCGGAAAACATTCCAACGGACGACAGCCTGACCTTTCATTCTTCCATCACAATTATACGACTACAAAAAACCATGATTTCTTCATTGAGTTACATAATGTTGGTATGCTGGTGCTTAAGATCTATATGTTTATATGATACGAGTGAAATCGTATTATATATATATATATATATATATATATATATATATATATATATATATATATATATATATATATATATATATATATATATATATATATATACATATATACATATATATATATATATATGTGTGTGTGTGTGTGTGTGTTACATTATTAGATCTAATTCCACGATTTCCTTATCTTATTCTAAATTACTACTTTATATTCACTAAATCCTTATCCTTAAATAATCTCTATCGGTAACTCTGTTAAATTCCCTTTAATTTAATGTCTCACTTGTCTTAATCGCTTAAATATTACGCTTTTAGTATTCTTAAATTAAATGTTCCATTCCCGCACTTTTTCTTTCGAGAATATTCTTTTAGCTTCCATTTTATACTTTCCCGCGCATTTCTGATTTTATCCTTTTATCCTGCAAATTCATCCGCTAGCTCATGACGTGACATTCTTAATTATTCATTGGTTGAGAGCGCGACCTACGTCATATTTGTATTCTTACACGTGAGGAACAAAAAGTTGATACTTGCTGTGTTTCAGCAAATTTTAGCAGATTTGAGTCGTATTTCCAGTTTTCATTCATCCTCTAGTCACCGTCCTGTTATTCGATTATCTGGAACATTGTTTAAACCTAATTACTACTACGGAGCGATGGCTAATTATATTGGTGGAAACTTCACCTTTTGAAAGATGTGCTAATAAAGTGCTTAGCTGATATTATGAGTTGTTTCAATTTCTTCTGGGGAAACTTCACGGAACGATGCATTCCATTGTTTTCACTCGACAACTGCATTTTAACAATTTGTTCTACTAATATAACAGATTCGAATTATCTGTTCTGACCACTTCTTTTACGTCATTATCGCTGAATGTGATCCGCAACTACTATCGTGACAGCCAGTACGGCATTTTCAACGATAAAGCCAATCCAATGTTGCTAGAATGCAACATTTAGCCGGCAAGGATTTGAGACTTCAACGCCACTCCAGAATTTATGCAGCATGAACGCCATATTAAACGTCTAGCCAGCGCAAATTCGAATCGTCGAATATCAACAAAAAAGCCTTACTTCACTCGACGATCTCCAGGAAGAAACAAAGTTCAGATACCTTTTAACACTAGAAGGACGGGGAATTTTACTCACATTTTATAAAAAATATTTCACACCAGAATTTGTATTTTAAATTATTAAGTTATTTGTTTAACTAGTTTCTTTTCTCTGTATCTTTTAAACTAGTTTCATAAAGAAATTTCTGGTTCGAAACCGAAATACATTCATTCGGTAGCGGTCAAAATGACCGTTCGCCGTCTTTCTAGTGTTAACATCACTAAAATAAAAAAGAACAACAAAAAGTTGTTCCAGCCCCAATAAAGACAGCATTCAGCATTACGTAAGTCATTTTAAAAAATGATCTCTGTTTTGTGATGAAAAATTTTTTTGTTTATTCTTAGTTATTGCATAGCTTATTTTATTTTATTTTATTTGATTATTTATTCGAAATAAGTTATGTTTATTTTTTTTGACAAAGTATATGAACATTAAAGTGACAGGTGTTTTATTTAAGTTACGTAATCGGAATCAACTATGTTTATTTATACATATTTTCAAAGATTACGAGTATTTAAAAGATAGAATATTTTAATATTTTGAGATTTATTAATGTTGTGTTAATTTATTATTTATTATGAGATTTTTATTATAAGTTTTATATTTTTGTTAAGCAATATGATAGAGATTTTGAGGTATATTTGTAATGCTTTTACGATCTGGAAGTAATGTTAGGTACGCTAGTTTTATTACGTGGAAACAAAAAAGAAAAATGACTGAAACTAGTATTGTATCTTTTGACCCCGATTTGGGAATGAACATTTAACAATGGTTAACATACTTTGATAATTCTTGCATTAAACAAAATGATACTTGGAAATTTGAAAATATTTCAAAATATTTAAAGGGAGAAGCCTTGAAAATTTATATCAATGATTGCCAAAATTGTGATAGTTATGCTCAAATTTCAGAGACTTTAGTAGAACAATTTATCAAAATTGAAGTACCTAGATTTTCTGATTTTTCTTCACTTAAATTAAACGATCTAAAAGATTCGGCAGATTACTTCCATAAAAAAAGTAGAGATTGGTAGGAAACTAAAATTATGCGAGACAATTATTGTGCAGGGTCTTACTGATGGCTTAGCACCACAGTATCAGAATGTTTTGATTGTAAGTTCCCCAAATAATGCCACAGATTGGTATACATTAGTCAGACAACTTGTAGTCACTCCTACCCCTAATCCAAATACTACAAGAAATAACTTTTCAAGTAATAGATCTTTTCAGCAGAATGCTAGATCTTTTCAACCCAATGGCAGAATTTTTCAGCAACATACTTGACCTAGTCAACGACTATATGATGCTCCCAGAAATTGGGTTCGTACACCAAATGTCAACCCCTCTAATACTAACTTTAATTCCAATGCACATGGTTCTAGATTTTCGAATCATCGAATGCAGAGCAATCATTTTCAAAGAAATTGTCCATCCAGACCTTGTAGAATTTGTTTGAATCAAGGAATACTTAATGCATTTCACTGGGAGAATATTTGTGTTTTTAATATTAAACCTTTACAATCTGAAACTACTTCTACTCACCCACCACAAAATACTGATAATGTTTGACAATTAATTGTGTCTGGTTATACGAGAAAACATCAATTACCTTGTGTTGTGGATACAGGTTCTACAATTTCAAATTTGCCACTTCATTTTGTACATTTATTGAATGCTAACTTATGAATATTTTTCCTATTAATGTTGGTCAAGCCAAAGGCTTTGTCCAAATTAAAAAAGCTTGTGATTTATTTATTAGAATTGGTAATATTGAACAATATGTTAATTTTCTTGTGTGTGATACCGATTTAGAGTATGTAATTTTAGGATTACTAGCCTGTGCAAAATTTGATTTGAAAATTGATTGTACTACTTGTAGTGTCACTCAGGGAGATACTGCTTTAAATTCATGTATAACCAGAAACAAAGTAAGATCTCTTCATTTCAATGTTAGAAATGAATATCAACATATGGAACCCGATTATGGAAAAACCTTGGCTCCTCAATCATTCGCGCAATCTAATGATAATAATTCTAAATTAATTGGGGAAATAAATGCTATAGATAATGATAACTTAAGGGAAATGTTAAGGGATTACTTAGAAATTTTTTCTAGAAACAAGTATGATGTAGGGAAGATAAATATTGAGCCACAGCGAATTTTTTTAAACTCTGACCTACCAATATCTATGAGACCTTATCGTACATCGATAGTTGATTCAAAGGAGATTTCAACCCAAATTCAATCTTTGTTAAATGCTGGCCTAATAAAAGAAAGTACTAGTCCTTATTCTTCCCCTGTCACCTTAGTAATGAAGCGCGATGAAGGCAAAAAGACAAGATTATGTGTAGATTACCGAAAATTGAACTCCATAATGAAAAACGATGCAGAACTCCTTCCCCGTATTGATGATATTTTAGATAAATTGCGTAATGCCCAGTATTGTTCCACATTGGATTTAGCCTCTGGCTACTGGCATATTCCCATTCACCCTTCAGATACAGAAAAACTCGCTTTTACTACCAATTCTGGTTTATTTGAGTGGAATGTTCTTCCCTTTGGTATAAAAGTTGGGCCCTCCATATTCAATAGAAGTCTTAGAAGAATCCTTACAAAATATAAAATTGATTTCACATGCTATTATTATGACGATATAATTATTTTTCTTCCTCCCTAACTGAACATATCCAACATCTAAACAAAATTTTTGATTTGTGTAGGCTTGAGAATATAAAACTTAAACTTTCTAAATACAAATTTGCTCAAAATAAAATTAACTTTTTAGGATATGAAATTAAAAATGGAATCCTAACCCCCTCTAATGCCAATATTGATGTAATTAAAAAATTAAAACCCCTACGAATGTTAAAGAACTCCAAAGATTTTTGGGATCAGTTAATGTGTACCATAAGTTTATAAACAAAAATGCCGAAATTAGGAACCCTCTCAATAAACTACTTAAGAAAAATGCTTTGTGGAAATGGAGTACTGAATGTCAAAATTCTTTCCAAAAGTTGAAAGATGCACTAATAGCAAAACCCATCTTTAAAATTTATGACCTTAAATTATCCTTCCATATGTTTGTTGATGCCTCACAGGTAGCGGTAGGTGCCGTACTTAAACAACCGGATGATAATGCGTTTTTACATCCAATTGCTTATTACTCCAGAGGATTGAGAAGATATGAACGAAACTACTTTATTACGGAATTAGAGTGTCTTGCCATCATTGAGACCTTAGACAAATTTTACCATTATTTCCACGGTGTAAAGTTTACTATTAATACAGAGCATGCATCTCTTGTGTGGCTTAAGAATGTAAAACACCTAAGAGGTAGACTCTTTAGATGGTCTTTAAAACTGAGTATGTTCGAATACAAGATAGAGTATTTAAAGGGATCTACAAATGTCGAAGTCGACATGTTGTCCAGAAACCCTATTTCTCATTTTAGTCGACCACTCACGTTTTCGTTAGATGTTAAAGAGGTACTTGAAATGCAGGAAAGGGATAATGTGTGTGGAAAAAATTACTTAAATGACAATGGATTAATGATAATTAAGAGAAAGGGCTTTGGGAAAATAGTAGTCCCCATGTCCTTGAGAAGAAAATTACTTGGAATTGCTCATGAAAATTTTGGTCACCTTGGAATTCAAAAAATGCAAAATCTAATTTCTCCCAATTATTATTGGCCTGATATGACTCAAGATATAACTAACTTTGTAAAGCATTGCGATATTTTTCAAAAAAATAAAAAACCTAGACAGAAAACATTTGGCTTATTACAAGCTATGCCTACCACAGATCAACCTTTTGAATGTCTTTCTGTTGATACTGTGGGAGGATTCAACTACTATAATTCAACTAAAAATATCTTCATATTGTCATCGATCATGCAATCCGTTATGTGTGGGCATTTCCCTCGAAGAGTGTCTCCACCGAAACCTATACGAATTGTTTAAAACAAATTTTTAATATTCAATTATTCTGTTTTAATCAAATTGCCAATGTTAGGACACCTCAAAAAATCTTAAGCGATAGGAACGCCGCCTTTACTTCTTCCAGATTAAAAAAATTTTGCGGAACCATAATATTAAGCAGCGTTTAATCTCATCTCACCATCCTCAAACGAACGGTAAATGCGAAAGAGCCAATCAAACGATAGTAACTAGGCTAAAATGTAAAGTTAACTCTACTACCTCTAAAGTTCCTTGGACTAAACTCCTTGCTGAAGTTGTAAATGAATACAATAATACCCCCCATTCAATAACTAAATTTCCCCCTGCTTATTTACTCTTTTCCCAATTACCCTATAATTCACCCCTTCAACAAGATTATTACCCCCCTGCTAATGAAGCACTTAAAATCGTAAAAGCGCGAACTGATGAATTCCATTTAAAAAGTAAGAAATATTATGATCAAAACTATGTTGAGCCAAAATTTGAAGTAGGCGATCTCGTTATTTATGAAGAATTTCATTACGCAAATACTAGAAAGCTTTCTCAGGTATTTTCTGGACCATACCAAATTCTTCGAAAAGTATCCGATGTAAATTTTGAGATCGATAGAAAAACTCCATTTAAAGATACCGAAATCATTCATGTTTCAAAATTACGTTTGTATCATCATCCTAATAACTTAAAATTGTCTCATGAGCAATTACCACAACAACAGCAGCAGACGCAGGTTAAATCACTAACTTAAACTTAATTTTCTAACAATGATGAGTTTGTAAATTAATATTAAAATTTAAAGCTTAAGTAAATTTATTATTTCAGCATTACGGATGAGTTTTGGGAGACGTCCCAAGAGTTTACCTGTTTGGGAGTTTATTTAAATTAACTTAGTTATGCGGGCATAAGTTGGTTGATTTATCTAGAGTTCTAATTAAAGTTGGATTATAAACTTAAACCAAAAAACTTAACTTTACTTAATTTATTACTAGTAATTAAAAACTTAATCTTACTTGCTATAAAAATTTAATAGAAACGTAATTGATATTCTTTGAAATGATTTAAATATTACTCTAACAATCGCATTTAATGTTGCGAAATCATTTACTTATTCAATTGCAAAAGGTTTCGTCTGCGATATTTTTTTTTTCTTACCACGAAAGTCAAAAGTCATTTTTTATTTTTTGTTGTTGTTAACGATTTGATTTTATTTCTATTTAAGGTAAATGTAATTGGAATTAAATTTTACGACTCACATACGAATGAATGATACGAGATATTTATAGACATGAATTATTATCTGATACAGGATTAACATTATATTATTATTATTTAGAAAAAGAAGAAAATACTAGAATTAAAAAACGTTATAGGATTATTTATATAGAGATTTAAATAATTTTTGATGATGACTATGCTAAAAAAAAGATATAAGTTACTGAACAGTGATGATGGTTTAACCCTTAGAAGGACCTATGAGGCGATGCACCTCATAATGTCTTCATTCCCGGTCACAAATCATTACTTTTTTCGAGAACTTATCTACAATTCAAAATAATACGAGGAATAAAATTACGTAAGATTTAACAGCAGTTGTGATTGATACTGTTATTATACTGAGAGAATACAGATCTGTAATAATGAAAAGACCATGGCAAAAACTATTAAAGATTGTACAGTTGTATATTACATTATAGTTGACAAAAATTTTATTTACTATTGTTTATTAATTTATTTGATATATTATTATTATACAAGGTTATTCTAAGATTATTTATTTAATTATTTATTTATTATTGTTATTAGTGTTTAATATTATTAGTGCAACATAGTCTGTGATGTAACCATAAACCATAATGTGATAAATAACCATAAAACTCTTATGAACTCTACAAATCCATATTTCAGTATGGACTAAAAATCACTAGAGGACATATAATTTAGTGAATATACTGAATAAATATGGTATGGTTTTGAAAATTGTGTCACAGTTGCTAACTGATGAATTGATATTAATACTGCTGTATTAATTCACAGAAAGCAAAACTGTTGCTAATTTTGAATTTTAACCAAATATTATTATAATTGTTTTTCTTATTGGATATGTACTTATTACAGCAGTTTCCACTAAGACGCGAATTTTTTTTAATTTTTAATTATAATTTTTTTTCTTCTTTTCAAAATGAAATTAAAGCTTTGAACAACGCGATTAGGTGACCAAGTGACGGTATCATTTTAAAGAAGATTGTAAAACAAAGAAACAAAAATTGTAAAACGAGTATCTGCTTTCTTTCAATGAACTCGCAGGTCATTGGGACCTACTAGTTCATTCATTTTTTGGAGGGGAGAGATTTTGTTACATTATTAGATCTAATTTCACGATTTCCTTATCTTACTCTAAATTACTATTTTATATTCACTAAATCCTTATCCTTAAATAATCTCTATCGTTAACTCTGTTAAATTCCCTTTAATTTAATGTCTCATTTGTCTTAATCGCTTAAATATTACGCTTTTAATATTCTTAAATTAAATGTTCCATTCCCGTGCTTTTTCTTTCGAGAATATTCTTTCAGCTTTCCTTTTTTACTTTCCCGCGCATTTCTGATGTTATCCTTTTTTCCTTCAAATTCATCCGCTAGCTCTGTTGGCACTCTTTATATGACGTGACATTCTTAATTATTCACTGGTTGAGAGCGCGACCTACGTCATATTTGTATCCTTACACGTGAGGAACAAAAAGTTGATACTCGCTGTGTTTCAGCAGATTTTAGCACATTTGAGTCGTATTTCCAGTTTTCATCCATCCCCTGGTCACCGTCCTGTTATTCGATTATCTGGAAGTTTGTTTAAACCTAATTACTACTACGGAGCGATAGCTAATTATCTTGGTGGAAACTGCACATTTTGCAAGATGTGCTAATAAAGTGCTTAGCTGATATTATGAGTTGTTTATATTTCTTCTGGGGAAACTTCACGGAACGATGCATTCCATTGTTTTCACTCGACAACTGCATTTTAACAATTTGTTCTACTAATATAACAGATTCGAATTATCTGTTCTGACCTCTTCTTTTACGTCATTATCGCTGAATGTGATCCGCAACTACTATCGTGACAGCCAGTACGGCATTTTCAACGATAAAGCCAATCCAATGTTGCTAGAATGCAACATATATATATATATATATATATACATATATATATATATATACATATATATATATATATACATATATATATATATATACATATAATAACATGAATTACCCAGTTTAAAGTCGAAACAATTTTCTGCATGTTATGCAATATCTTTTTCCGAATTGAAGCAATCAAATCTTTTCGGACGATTATGCACCAAAATTCGTCAGTCAGAATTCTGCTCGAATCGAGTTGATCTAAGTATTCATGTTCAAATCTAATGTATTATCTTGTTGAATGTTTTAGCGTATTAATCTACAAATAATCAATCTTTTTAACACATTAAAAGAACACAAGCTATATTGGCGTCATTGAACAAAACATCACAAACGATCTACATATTAACCAAAAATTGCTTCTTATTAGTGAAATAGATAGTTAAAATGGGACATACTTTGGATAAATAGGTATTTTGCGAATAAGCTAGAACACTGAACATTACACGCAATCATTTTATTTTAGATAATTTTCATGATTAAAATTATCTTAATAATAAAGAACATGTATAAAATTTTCATTTACATATTCTAATTTCACAATGAAATTTTGTTTTCATTTATTTATTTATTTTAGGTCAAACCTTTGGTCATTTTAAGGAAAATTAGCTGATATTCTTCCTTCTTTCGAGCCTTCGCTATAATGTACTCTGGAATGGAATAATAAACATTTTGTATTGTAATTTTCAACAAAATAAACATTTTATTTCTTTAACATTGTATTTATCTGTATAAACCCTTATATACTCTACATAAAAAACCTGCTTAAAATTCTAATATCATTGTAAAAGAACCAATCATGATGTCGTCGTTACCATGTAAAACTATCGAATGTTAAACTAGCTATTTTCTGGAATAGCCCCGTGGTTAGGGAGTTGAATTCGGAATAAATTAGGGGAAAGCTGGAAATTGTTTTAATCCCTATAGTTTAGGCCTAGAATGAATGTACTAAATTTCCCCCCTCGTAATAGGTGAGTACTAGAAAATGTGTGCAGATTTATAGTCGAAAAATACGTTTTTATTACTTACCATAACAATATCTCAAAACAAATAACTCTATCAAAAACATTGTCATTACAAATGTTGTACAGCTTAAAATTCTAAATAAAATGATTTCCCACACTGACTATTTTTGTTATCTTCACATCTAGTGTCAAAAATTTCACAACAGTATTTCAAAGCGTTGCCTAAGTCATTAGGCAAGAGCTTGAAACCACAATTGACCAAGTTGTCCGTCCACCCTGCACACAATTTTCACATATATTTATTATTTTTTTAATTTATTGAGGTCTTCATATTGTTCTTGTAATTATTTTAAGACTTTATTTTGGAGATAGCAAATTAATAACTAAAATAATGCATTTTTTTTTTTATAAATTTAAGCATATTTCGAAAATAATTCATAGATGATGGGAAATACTGTTTGTTATTTCCAATATTGTGTTTGAAATATGGAATAGTATTTAATATGACGCATTATTGTTTAGAGTGAATAAAAGTACATGCATATTAGAATTAAGGAGGTTGAATATAAAATGGCAGGATTTGTATGGGAGTGTTGCGAGCGAAGGAGCGAACAAATGAAAAGGCAAAAGTCTTGGTTTTAGCGGGAATTCAAGATCGACAAACGAATGACCTTAAATTTGAATATGTTACGGAAAAAGCTAAGATATTTTAAATAAAATTTTTTTTAATAGATTATCAAAGAAAAGTATACGAACGTTTTAATTTATATTTATAAAAGTTTAAAAGCTTCGGAATGTTATAAAAAAATATTCATAAGCTTTACATAAAAGAATTTTATTTTATTTTTATTTATTTTATTTTTAAATCAAGTTTTTAGGATGGCGATAACAATTTCAAAAATGAGTAAGACAGCTGATATTCGTGTAGCTTTTCCTCTATAACTACTGAAGTGATTTCAATACTTTTTTGCATTAGCTTTTGGCAGGACGTATTCTATAAATTCAATTTAGCGGTGGTAAACAATAAAAAAATTGAATTGATATGTTAATTTTAGAAGAAAAAACTTTTTTTTTCAATATCGCTTAATTATTGTATTTTTATTTTTATTTCTTTTAAAATCCTGAATTTATAAATTAATCTCCGAAAAAACAAACAATAAAAGCATTCTTATGTCATTACGTTTTGATCGCTGATGGCGTTTTTAAATCTGAACGTCTTATTGAACAAAGCAAAAATTTTGTAAATTTAAGATCTGTATGAAAACTCTCTCCTCTTAAATATAATAAATAAATATAATTTTAAAATATGAGCTATTAAAAAGTGTTAATTTGACGAAAGGGGGCTGCGTAAGTCCCACAAACACTATATGATTTATTTTCTACTTCGACTGATTTCTACATTTCAATTCAGCTTGTCCTGTAATTGATGATACATTTATGTTGTACCGTGTGATGTGGCATTCAAATGATTCATTTTCCTCCATCCTGGAAAATCCGAACTTCCCTCCATCCAAAAATATGTTGTTTGATTACGTTAAAACGTACTTCAATATTGAGAGCTACAGTAATTTTTTATCGTTATCCTGAAGCTATTTCAGCAAAAACTACAAAATCAACAGAACATATCTGATGAATATAGAGACACATAACTGGTCATGTTATGTTTGATGAGTCGATGTCATCCACTATGTCTCAAGAAAAATTTCTATCAAATGGTAAGAAGAAGAAACTGCTTATAAGTATGTTATGCGTGCAGTTTCAAAAAGAAGGTCTTGTTGTGAAATAACCCGATGAAGATACTGACTATCTGATAATTAAAAGTTCTTTTAAAATAGAAAACTGATCACAATGTGTTGTGGTACTTCAGGAAGCATCGACGTCTTGATAATAATAGCAGCATCCACTACTTCAGAAAACATTTCCTTCTTGACGCCTAAAAGAGGTAAGACAGAAGGTGTTTCATACTGTCTAGCAACTTTGAGTATTGTTCCAGATATAAGTAACAACATTTCGTTTATCCATGGGTTCTGTTTTTGATTTACCACATCCGCTCATTTTAGACAGTTGGAAAAGAAAAAGTCAAAGATCTAACATTACTGTACTGTAACAATTGTGAACACTATCCGTGGTGAAAATGATTACCATGCTAACATCGTTAAAGCAGTACATCAATTTTTAACATTTTATGTTCTGAATTATGAATTTATGAATTTTTTTTATCTTATAAAGCATTTTTCGTGAATGTTTTAAACGACATTAGAAGATTTACATAATCCTTTAATAAATTTTAGAAGGATTTTAGAAGGATTGAAGGACCTGGAAGGATGAATTAAATTTGAATATACAGGGATTTTGTGCAATAATTATAACTCCATTCAAATCTTTTATTTTAAATATTTTTCCTAGTATTTTGTACAAATATAATGTTCTTACAATAGAAATGCAGAAAAATTCCCGCATTGAAAAATCACCCCTCCTCCCTACCACAACGCCATGCAAGCTGAAAGGATGAAAAGGCAAAAGAACTCATCCTTTTAAAAATATTTTGTTTTGTGTTACCAATAATGGTTTTGGAACAAGTAATGTATCTATCTATAATTCATTTTAAACTGTATTGCAATTAATCAGTGTATTAAATGAATTTTATAATAAATTATTTTAATGGTACTTTTAAGTACCGTCAGTAGATAAAGGGTTGTGTGGAAGAAACTGTCAGCGAAGAAATATTAGATTCTTTGAGATTTCGTCTTTTTTAGGAATCATTGTTAAAATATAACTTCAATTTAGCGTCTCAGCTCCACACTTCAGCATCTACACATGAGCACCCTCTCCTTGAATAAATATAGGTTCAGCTTTGGGGCATATTTGTAAAGAACTCTTTTGATTGGGGTCGAAACAAAACAAACACTGGTTGTTCCAAATCACCACCCACAAGGAGCCAGTGTCTCCGACACTTTTTCTATATCATGCAAGTGTAAAAAAAAAAAAAAAAAACAAGTAAAAAAAAATCATGCGCACAGCATAGATTATGAAACACTTTCCAACACTCCCTGAAAGCTTTAACGAAACTTCGTTACTTAAAAGAATAAGGTAAATAAGATAACTAAGTAAACATTTAAAAATCTGATTTCAGTAGTTACCGCCCATAGCAAAATATGTATTTCAATTATTTTGAACAGCCCTGTATTTGATATGTATGTTGATATATATATATACTATATAATGAGAAAATTTAGTTTAGCAAGAAAATGCACAACAGGTTGAAATTCATCTTTCAGCAATTTATACAAATAGATGGAAACATACTTGAATACTTTTGCACAGCCCTGTAGTTTACCTAGTACCTTTGTTACATGCCACTATTCAGCAAAAATTTAATTCAAACTAAAACACGCTTAAAACTACTGAAATTACATTTCCAGCAAGTATTACCTATAGACGGCCATGTATCTCTTAGCGTGGCCCTGTATATCATTTTATCTATATTCTACAAATATTTCTCAGTACACAAAATTCAGTTCAGCGTAAAAATGCATAACTCCTTTAAAACCCACATTTAAGCAATTTATGCTCATACTCAATAACCTTTACGAATTCATATCTGTAGTTCTGTCTATGAACTGTAGACTGTAGCATTTAATCGCACTTTATAGTATGCATAAATATAGTGAACAAGTAGGTAAGTGCGATTGGAACAGATCGCACAGAGGGTTTCGTTTAATATTCCTTTCAAAACACTTTATCCTTTTGAAAAATCTGTTAGTTCCACATTTCGCAACCTGGGGCGCACTCTATTCTAAACAAACTTCTATCCGAACGAAACTCCGTTTTATATACTATCCGTAGATATATTAGTCGAGTGGATTGGGTCGATAGCACCCGGGATAAGTAGGTGTCCCTGGCGGTAAAAAGTGGAACTAAAATATGTAAGGCTATGGTGCATAATATGAAAGAATGGTCAAAGGGGTGTCGGCAAAAGTTAGAAAATTGCTCCCCGGGTGAAAAGGGCGGAGGTTAGAAAAACTGCTTAAAATACACAAGTTAGAGCCCGGAGGAGTATATAATATAAGACTTTTTGAAAATTTTATGATTTGCCGTGTGGTCTGAGGTATTACGCTATACGTATGCAAAAATTCATGTCTCCAACTTAATTAGGGGCTTTCTTAGAAAGGATTGCTTAAAATACATATATGGTAGCTCAAAGGGTTAAACGTAAGACTTTTTCACGATTTTATGACTTGTCGCCTGGCCTCAGGTGTTCTGCTATATGTATGCAAAATTTCAAATCTCCAATTTAATGAGGGGCTCAGATAGAAAGAATTGCTCAAAATACGCATGTGGGAGCCCGAAGGGTTAAATGCACGACTTTTTCAAAATTCTATGATTTGTCGTTTGATGTGAGGTGTTCAGCTATAAGTATGTAAAATTTCACGCCTCCAACCTAATTAGGGGCTGACTTAGAAAGAACTGTTGGGGGCCCAAAGGGTTAAATGTACGACTTTTTCAAACTGTTATGATTTGTCGTATGATGTGTGGTGTTCAGCTATAGGTATGCAAAATTTCAAGCCTCCAACATGTAAAGTTTCTGAGAACGGGTTCTGTGATAAATGGACAGACAGAGGAGCGAGACGAATAGGGTTTCGTCAGATGAACCCTAAGAAAGCGCATATCATAATTAAAAATGCATTTCGATCAATCATTACTATTATACATTAATTCGGATACAATATAGTATCTGAAATCTTTTCAAATGCACCGCAAACAATTTCCCCCATACCATTATGAACGGAATACTTTTGTGTGGCACTGTAAATGAACAATAACTATTCTTTGCACCGCATATTCAACAGAATGCATATTTTAGTGGGCTTCATAAATGAATATCAATTTTACTATGTTTGAAAGTGTATAGCACCATTAAAAATCATTTGAAACGATTTTTTCCCATTGGCCGTAATGTAACGGAAAACTTTTGACTGTTCCTGTAAATGAACTAAACATGCTACAAACTTCATTTGAAATAGGGAACGTGCTATGGTAGAGGTCACTAACATCCAAAAATTTCAGAACGATCCGAGCATATTTACGAGAGTTAGAGCGTGGACAGACGGCCATACAGACAGACGGCTAGGCGGCCATACGGACATTTGACCCGAAATCCTCGCCAAAAATATTTTTCTATGTAAATATAGTCCGATTGCCTTGAAATTTTTAGATGTTATTGGGTATCACTATAGCATGTTTGGTATTGTAAATAAAGTCTATAGCATTGACGATTCATTTACAGAGACAACCAAAAGGCTTCCCTTACATTATGGTCTATGGGGAAAAAAATTGTTTGCTCTGTATTTTAATGATATCACACTATTTTAAACGTACTGAAATTTATATACATCACTAAGGTGTACTAATGCACTTATTGTAGAATATAGTGTGCATAGAATATATCATTCATTTACAGGGACACACAAAAGAATTTGGCTGAAGAATAAATTTGACTATTGAAGTCTATGACCAATAATTGCCCCAAAACCTGGCCAAAATTATTCTTTTTCTCTATCAGCTACAGACCTGCGTTTTTATTTGAATTAGGGAGTAAAAATGGTAAAACAAAGTCTTATTTATAAATCAAAACATTTATACATCAATTTCATCACAATTACTTTCATCAAGAATATTAACATTTATGATATCACTTTCTGATAACAAATTTAAAACTTCAGAAGATAAGGGCTTTCTTTTCTTGTTTGTGTTGCATCTCATGCCCGTTATTAGGGGGTCAGAAGTTAAAAGAAGCCTATTCAGGACATCCATATTGCAGGCCACGCGCGAAAACTTTCTTGTGTAGTTTAATCTGAACGACCTAATATGTTTATTGCGAGCTTCTGCCGCCTTTTCACTTAGTTGACCTATTGGTAGAATAGCTTCTTTTATGACATCTGCTCCATGACAAAGGACCTTGTGCATTGTAGGGGACATGGGATAAAAAACATATAGCGTCACATACATTTCAGCAGTTTTTTGGAAATATTTTTCAAATTAATCTGTATTAATTTTATATCCGCAACACAATGTATCCAATATAACTTTTAGTCGATAGATCAAAATCTTATCGACTCCGGTTATTGCTGCCGATATTTCATATTCTTCAAAAAACCTCTTGCTGGTATTTCCATCGTTCGTATTCCCAAAATTTTCTTTGGGAATATCCACTAAGAGCCCGAGTTTTTGTTTGAAATTATCCTGAATTTCTCTTTTTTTATTTTCTACCGCTTGTTTCTCCTCAGAAGAAAGGCGGGAGTTCCATTTTCTTACTGATAATCTATATGCTACCTGATATTCTTGAAAAATCGTATACGAGCATGTAGCAAGGAAAGTCCGAAACTTCAATTTCTTTCTTACACTCCCTCTTTTTTGATAAAACTCAGATGAAGCAGCATCGCATATGTAGCACCTCATCGTAGATTTGGTGTGTGTTGCGTCATTGCATACTTTTCCATCCATCATGGTGAATAACATTCTATGTCTTATAGGCACATTGCCAATTTTCTGTGCTGGTAAGTGCTGTGATTTGTGATTTGATATCTTTTATTTCTTCTTTTGTAACATCATTTATCTCCTTGATGAATCAAATTCTTATAGGTCGACAGTAGCGAGGTGATGATGGTGTTGGGTTTCGCCAGAGAATTTTCTTTTCGGGCCCGTAAAGTAACTGGAGAGGAACCACAGAACTTTGAAAAATATTGGACTCAGAATCGGCTTCATTTTCAAACTTCATTTTATATTTCATCTGCTGTGACCCGTCACAACCCCACTTTTGCACTTTTACTTCGGCACACGTCTCTGTCACCCTGTGAATTTCTGGACAGCATTCTTTTTTTACCCTTTGAAGAACAGAATAGCACGGAAAAAAGCTTTTATTCGTTTCTCGTATTCTCTCATATTGGGCTTTAGTAAGTCCAGCTTCTGTATACATGGACAAAGCATGTAAAGGTGATAACTTGCGAGGTTGCTCTTGTTCTTCACGACTTTTTTGCATGGCCTTTACATATTTTTTTGCTCTTCGGGGAGTTTTTGTAAGATCTTTTACGATATTGGAAGCATCTACTTGGCCTGATTCCCGCAGTTTCATTTGGGTAGGTAGGTCAATACTTCCACGTCTTTGGTTTTGCGGCGTTTGCTTCTTTCACTTGATTCTACAAAAGATTTTTGAGGACGATCGGGATTGACTCCTGCAACAATAACAATTACTTACTAAATATATTTCTAATATTAAAAACAAGTTTCATTTTACTGCACAGAAAACGAAATATAAGCAAAAAACGAAGCACACAATAATAATAAATTAAAGGGTTTGCACCTGTTGTGTTTCACGTATCTGCAATTGGCAGCAATATAGTGCCGTTTAACCATTCGACATTGTTTTCTTCGAATCTTGAACTTGTTTTATGAGCAGCTAACCATTTTTGCTTGAATTGGTTTTTAATAGCAGAGAGCTTTTGCTTCATCTCAGCTGTCCTTGGATCACCTTCAAAATAACTTTTTAACAAATCTTCCTCCATAAATTTAAGCTTTCCATCAAACGTTGACTCATTTGAGTGTTTCATGATGGCATACAACTCATTTCGAGTCATAGATCTCAATCCAAAAGGCCCTGTTAACAAAATAAATAAAAAACTAAATAGCAGTCATTTATATCAGAAATTGTAGAACCTAACAAAAAAATTCGTTAAAAATAGAGGGCGGTTTCGGGCGGCTGATTTTTTTATAACTATCTTGTATACTAAGTACTGCATGTTACACAATAGTTTTCATAGCTTAGATATGTTTAGAAATATAACAAAATCCTTTCTAAATATTACAGATAATTATATTTATGACACTGTTAATTACATCTAAGTTATCGACCATAACGACAAAAAACAGCTGGATATTTATCACGCAAATATAATGTTTATAAAGTACATACCTGGTTTAGAATAGTCCATCACAACAATAATCACTAACTTATTAAGACGCAAAACTACAAGAGATTTCAAAACACTAAAATCTGAGCGCATTGGAAAATAACACGACCACTGTAGGCAAACACCAACTTCCGACTGATCAAGTGACTCGCTGTGGCGCGCAAGCGCATTGAGCGTTTCGCAATCAGATGCAGAAACTACTTAACATAATGAGAAATAATAAAGCAGGGTAGGAAACCTATTTTTTAAAAAATCATTTTTGGCCAGGTTTTGGGGCTAAATACCACACTGTGAGACGGCCAAACAAACCGAAGTCATAAACACTTTTCAACTTTGTTGGAAAGCGTTAAAAAAGGTATACTTTGACCTACTGCTGTAGGAAATCTTACATCAATTATTCTACAATTTGCTACTAGTGCAAAGGGCAAACATGTACTAATTCTCCGGCGGATGATGACATTACTACTAACTCAGCCAATCAAGAGTCGGAAATCAATATTATGTTGGAGGAAGTAACTTCAGAAGAAGTTGACTTACTGGAGGTAAAGTGACCGCTGCAAGCGGAGAAAAGTGACACCAAACTGACATTGATGATTATGACCCACTTTCAATATCTAATAAAATAATCTTTAAAAAAAATATTAACCGATTTCAAAAAAAGCGCTAAAAAGAACTAAATAATTCTTTAAACTTCTCTAATGACGAAACGTTATCCATTAATTGCACATCAGACATCATGTATCGGCATAAAAACGTTGAATTTAATATATAGAATTTAATAGCTACCAAACGGATTTTCGAGAGAATATTTTTTACAAAAGATTAATTTACATATTTATGATTTAATTAACGAATATATACGTATAAAAAGTAATTATTTACTTTTTGAAGTTGGTGCCAACCTATCTTAAGTATAGTAAAATTGTGAATATATTGTAGCTATTACAATGTATAAAGTGATGATGGAAATTATTATACAAAATTTTTTTAAAATGCCCCTATTTCTTCAGCAAATTATTTGTTTAATCATTATCGATTGTGAATGTTTGGCACCAACTTCAAAAAGTAATTGATTACTTTTTATACATATATATTCGTAAATTAAATTATAAATATGTAAATTAATCTTTTGGAAAAAATATTCTCTCGAAAATCCATGTTTGGTAGCTATTAAATCCTATATATTAAATTTAACGTTTTTATGCCGATACATGATGTCCGATGTGCAGTTAATGGATAACGTTTCGTCATTAGAGAAGTTTAAAGAATTATTTAGTTCTTTTTAGCGCTTTTTTGAAGTCGGTTAATATTTTTTTTTTTGAAAAGATTATTTTATTTCCTACTTTTTAGTTATTCATACCGTAACACATAATTATCCGGGTTTCAACATCTGCTGAATAATTAAATTATTTGCCAAATAAATTATAATTTACAAAAATTATTTATTAAACAAATAGTTTTTAATAAATTCATTAGAAGTATTGATTTTATTAGCATTTAATACATGTGATATTTTTTTAAACAAGTACATTGTATTCAGAACAGTCTACATTCATTTATTTATTGATCACAATAGACCTGACGTATGTGCTTGACATAAGGGGCCTGCTTATAAGTCATCATTAATATACAAGTACGGAATAGCACAAGGACTTTGAGCTTTGACGGTGGGGGGGGGGGGTGTTCTAGATAGCACAAGGGGATTTACAACACCAGAAAATTGCATCTGGGAGCTCCACAAAGAGTGTGCAACGGAGCCAGCGGGAGTTGAACCCGCAGCCAAACTACTCTCTCAAACGATTACTTGTGTGGTGCCTTAAACATTCAGCCACGGTCTACATTCAAGAATTATTTTTTGTGGGACTCCGTTGTCAAGAAGCAAAATGCAGACTATGTAACAATATTTGTATTGACTCTTCAAGTATATTGAGAAGGACCGAGATATATTTTTCGCTGTTAGCGAAATGAGATTGACCAATCAGAAGTCTGCCTTTTTGCGAACTTGTAATTTTTATAGAGTGTGTCTTTTAAATTTCAAAAATTCTTTTATCAAATAAAACAAAATTTTCTGTACTAAAATGCTGGCATCGAAAAAGTTGTAGACTTGTCAGGTTTGAAATGTAGTCCAAGACCCACCGTGGTTGAGTGGACAGCGATGACCACCTCGGGAACTCAGCTTTCGCTTTAGAGTGTTAAGCCGAGAACCCACATGCGGAAAAATACGACGGAATTGGACAGCGGAACGGCAAATTGACCCCATATTTGCCGCGTACAAATGCGAAAACACAGCGGAATTGTAGTTAAACATGTTTTAAGTTTTTTCGTTTTCCGCGACAGCATCTGTAGAAATCAGACATTCGCAGTAGTTAACGCGGAAGCGCCATCGAAAAACGCAAGTGCGAATAGTCGGAAATTTGGCGTAGCGGAAAATTTCCCGCTGCAGATTTCCGTCGTATTTTTCCGCATGTGAGTTCCCGTCTTAAGAAACGCGAAAGGAACATTTCACATTTAGAAATGTGCGAAATTTTAAATTTTGAGAAAACAGCATTTTAAATGAAAAAAAAAAAACTCTATAAATATAAAAGCTTATATCTCTACAAAGAAGGGTCAGAACTGATTTTTTTTTTTTTTTTTTTTTTTTTGCAACAGATGAAATTGAGCAATGAGCATCATAGTTTCATAATTCCCCAAATAAAAACAAGTCCGAAATTGTCCGTCAAACATGGAAAATTAGGCGCGTTCGTACTATAATTAGTTTTATAAATATTCAGATCTTGGTGCAATAGCTGTTGCACTCTTATGTAAAAAGGCAGGAATACAAAGTTTATTACGATTATATATATTCAATTTAGTAATATGGAAATAATAGGATTCCATCTTACATAAGAAGTAATCCAACCAATAGAATCCTTACCTGTCATGGGATATCATTGAATGAATTACGTTTGATCGGATTCAATAGAATGAAGAAAACTTTTATTAATATCTTTTTAAGTTTTTATTCAATATTAATAAAATTTGAAATGGTTCGACACAATTCTGCAATGATTATAGATATTAAATTTCAAAATATTCGGATGGGTAGATTTTTGTACCGTTATATGCGAGGGTTAAAGACAGGTTCCGTTTTACTAGGTTTTACTATATTTTATGTCCCAATTTAGAGGCTGTTGTTTTTTCCCTGTCCTGCTTTTTAGGACACTTGATCTGGCACTATTGTACCTTGGTAAAAATGTAGTATATTAATTCACTGTTTTGAACACTATTGGCGATTGTCAACCATTTTTGCTGAACTATCGTCTGACATTGATAATATCTAAGTACCAAATTAAGCCCTGACTTGGACCTGACCGAGTCTTCTAAAACAATTTTGTCGGGATGTGGTCCTGCCCGAATATTACCAGACAACAAAAAATGGTCCGACCTCGACTCGATGTAGATCTCTAGTAAAAAACCCGCAAAAAACAATCAGACCTAGGATCTTAACTATCCTAAGACGGCTCTATTAAATTTTTAGGTTCGTTCTTAATTATATACATACGTAGTACTTATAGTCGTGGTCTGGTCTGTCCGTCTATCTGCATATAACAGCGCAAAAACTGCCCAAACGAATGGTTTGAAATTTAATACATATAATAGTTCCAGAATTTTGTCATTTCAAATTTTATGAAAATCGAATCAAAACTTACAAATATATTAATAAAAGTTTTCTTCATTCTATTCAATTCTATCATACGCAATTAATTCAATGATGTCCCTTGATAGGTAATGATTCCGTAGGTTGGATTACTTCTTACTTAAGATGTAGCCCTATTATTTCCGCATTACTGAATTTAATATATAGAATTGTAATAAATTTTGTCTTCATGCAGTTTTGCATAAGACTGTATCAGCTATTACACAAAGATTAGAATATTTATAAATACTAGTTATAGTACGAACTTATTTGCTACTTTTTTGCGTACAATTTCCAATTTGCTTTAGGAAGTCGTGCAAATATACTGGAAAAAGTTTCCATTCCATATCTAAGAGAAATAATGTATGAAGAAAGATGTTCTCAGTTGAAAAATATAATATCGCTGATTACACAAAACGAAGATACAATCACGGTAACAAGATTTTTTTTTATACGATGTGCTGAACGTTTTCTGTGCAGGTGTTTCCATTGTCACTCTGAGTAGTCGCGGGCAGAGTGAATGATTTTGATAATCGGATGAAACATTCGAGCATGTGCAAAAGCATAACTGCTAACCTTCGTCCTTTTTTTTTAATTCATTGCTATCAGAAATTTTTTAATAAGAAATAATATTTTTTTAACTTGAATTAAATTAGAATCCATATAAAAATATAAAAACTTTTTTTATGTAAATTTTCTATGAGTGATTGATTAAAAAAAGATCCAAAGGTTGCAAACTCAGTTATTTTGGTGTTAATTAAATAAAATAACAAGTAAATAAAAGAAAAATTAAACATGATTTCATTAAAATTCACAAAAATGTATAAAAAGAAAAAATATGTTTTTAAATGCACTAAAATGTAGAAATAAGAATTTTGTCAAATTAGCCAGCTATTGCCAAATTGGCTTCATATATGACAACTTACTTTGTCGCCGAATTTGGCGATATTTCGCGAAGTTGGCCAAAATGTGGCGCTATTGTGATAATCCTGCCATTAGTTCTTTTCAACAAATACCCTTTGTTGAAGCTGATATCGATTTCGCCATAGGAAATCAGCCGTTGCCCTCCCCCATCCCGTCACCACCCTTAGGGATCGAATTTAAAAAATTCAATTTCCACTTCATATATTACCCTCAAGAATACACATATATTCCAAATTCCAAAGCGCTATGGAAACAGGGAAAAATGCGAAACATAAGTCACAAGATTTGACTGCCACATACAAACAGAATTGTTTGTTAAAAGAAACCATGTAAAAAATAAGACGTTTGGCGGCCACGTTTCTGCACTTGCTCAAATGATTCTTTCGAATTACAAAATCATTATGCCCATCATATATTCATAGTTCAAGTTACCATGTATTGCAAGTGAATTTTAATTAGGGTATAAAAAAATCATGACTTTCTTAAAAAATAAAAAAATCAATTTAAAAAATCAATTTCCAATTTATGTATTATCCTCAAGAACACACATATATTCCAAATTTCAAAGCGCTATGTCAACAGGAAAAAAGTGAAACATAAGTCCCAAGATTTGACTGCCAATTAAAAACAGAATTGTTAGTTAAAAGAAACCATGTAAAAAATAAGACGTTTGGCGGTCACGTTTCTGCACTTCCTCAAATGATTCTTTCGAATTACAAAATCATTATGCTCATCATATACTCATAGTTCAAGTTACCATGTATTGCAGGTGAATTTTAATTAGGGTGTAAAAACATCATGATTTTTTTTTTTTTTTTTTACAAATAAAAAAAATCGGATTTCTTTGATTTAAATCAGATTTTTTTTCTTTTTATTTAAATCGGATTTTTGTGATTTTTTCTCCAGCGTTGAATACTGAATAGCTACCGAAGGTTTTAGGTTTCCGAAACAATTCAATCTATAATAGCTATGCTTTTACACTTCAATTAAAAAAATTATAATTATTATTTAGTAATTACAAAAATTATAAAAACAGCAAACGAGTAGTTTCATTAGTTAGTAGCATACAATAGGATTATATACATTTATATTTTTAAATTATTATGTAAAACTAAATGAAATACTAGTGATATTTGCATTTATTTAAATTCTTAGTAACTGCATTTAATCTTTAATTGTTAATACTACGGACAATAATAATTATTAAACAATTAATTCTTTAATTAGGAACATAATATAAATTTTTATGCTTTAATTACTAAAGTGATAATTACTAATTTCGTATTCATTCTTGAAAAAAAAAAGGCGCAGGATGCTAGTTTCAAATAAAGGGCACTATTTCACAAGAAAATATATTAATTATGTGTTTAGTAATGGTATCAGAAAAACTAAAGTATATAATTTTTTAGTAACTGCATTTAATCTTTAATTGTTAAACTACTTAAAATTAATAATAAAAGAACTGGACAATTACACCGTAAAAAGTTATATATACACTTGATAAAATATCATTAGTTTACTATACGGTGTACAAAACTGTTGTAAAGTCAAATATACTTATACAAACATTAAAATAAAGTTAAAATATCTACGTTTCGGATGACCGAAACGTAGATATTTTAACTTTATTTTAATGTTTGTATAAGTTTATCATGGAAGACGGTAGTATTCCGAGTGATGCAGCCTTAAGCCTAAAATCGTATCGTATCGTATCGTTAAAATCGTATCGTATCGTATCATAGAATTCGTAGATGGCGGAACTCATATATACAGCTAACTCGACATCAAAGAAAACGCGAAAAGCCGCCTTTTAATAACTCAGCAGATATAGGTCTTGTTGTTCTGAATTTTCTAGAACAATCTTATATCTGCAGTCTAATCGTATACTGAAATTTTTACATTTCTACGTGCAGTATATTTTGAGATCTAAATAGCCATTTTTAAAGTGAAAACGTTGGTATGATATCGAGGAAGTTCCTAATTTGAAAATCTCGAAAACTGTTCTAACGATTATTTTAA
The DNA here is from genome assembly GCA_963932465.1 of Maratus speciosus. Lineage (NCBI taxonomy): Eukaryota > Metazoa > Arthropoda > Arachnida > Araneae > Salticidae > Maratus > Maratus speciosus. The sequence continues at coordinate 152,113,584 of OZ010797.1, forward strand.
AATTGATACATAATATAAATGTGATTAAGGCGAGGTGAATAACACTTTTCTTTTTTCTAGGAAAACTCTCGTTCGTTAAATAATTCGATTTTTTTTTCTCTCGAAAATGACACGGGCGATTTTTTAAAAATCAAATAAATATGTTTCAGATGAACCAAATAACAATTTATTTGTATCCAGCAAGACTCTTGTTCGTTTTATAATGCGCATGAAAAATCGGACTATATTTTTTCGCCATTCTATGGAAATTTCACCGAAAATGCATGACACTGTATTTCTACACATGCTTTCTTTTTAACCACTTTTGGGGAGAAAAAATTTGTCTTCCCACTGGCTGAGTGGTTAAGGGCCATCGTCTACTGATCTTAAGGGCGCTGGTCACTGGCGGAAAATATCGCGTTCAGCTCATATAGTAGACTGTTCCTACCCCCCCTACGAGCTGTCAGAGAGGCGTGTACTTTTAACAGCCGTGAAGTCCAAGAGATATTATCGGCTATCTGTTGACAAAATTTACGAGCCAGAAGAAACGGAAAGTTCTCCCATAGCAGCTATTTTTGTTAGTAGGGAAATACTACAATTTCTTTTGCACTTTTTAAAATACACGAGATCACATTGAACAATTTTACTGTTATTATTATTATTATTACAGCAACGCAACCGGGAATTCCATCAAGGAATAAGTTTCAATTGAATAATTTCGACTTTTATAAATGCCTAAATTTTAGAAAAGGTTTGATAAAAATTTAAATATGACAATAAGAAAGGATTCAATGTAATTCTCCTGTCTAAAATGATTTTGATGTTTCACCTTACTTTATATTATGTTTATTATATGTTCATGATTACCTTCAAATTTAACCATCCTAAATTTTAAACAAATAATTATTAAATCAACTTGTCTATAACTCGTTTTCATAATTTAATTACGTAATATTCAGTGTTTGTGATTTTTTCCTTTGTTTATGTAAAACAACATTAATTTACTACTGAAAAATCAAAGCACAATTGACTATAATTAATTACTGTAATATGTATTTTTTTTTTAAATGTTTGTTTATAGATAAAAATATTATTATAAATCATCAGGTAAAGAAAATATGGACAGAGTGAAGATTTTAGTCTGAGTTACACATTCATTCTTCAATATGATATATTTAAAAATATTTCACAAATTTATTGAACACTTTAAAATTCGATGTTTCGTTGAGATTTTGGACCTATTTTTATAAACGATAATAGATACAGCCATCGGTATTTCTCACTGGGTAAGACAAAGAAGCTGAATTCTCAATGTAGTAACCCCCCCCCCCCCCTCTCCACCTAAAAGCGAAAAAAAAATAAAAGGTTGTAAGAGAATTTTATCAAAATATCTCCGATTACTGAAGTTATTCAATATATTGGCACGTATTTAAGTATTTATATAATGAAATTAAACTACAGTGCAAAATGAACATAAATTATACAAAAAATACTCCAAGTAGTGTTTTTTAATACAGCTTTATTTGACAAAAGCATAATATAAGATTTCCAATAACTCAAATTAACGGCCATAAATTCGAATTTTGAAAGTTATTTCATTTAATTTTGATCATCTTTTAATAAAATTAACATTATTAAAGAATATTAAAAATTGCGAATTTCAATACATGTAACGATATCTTCCTTAATTCTCTATTCAATCAAAGGATACAATATTAAATATAGACACAACATACATCAATGTATATACGATTCACAAAGACAAAATATCAAAGTATAATATTAATATGTATAGATATGAGGGGAAAAAAATCATTAAATGAATATTAGTATTGCGCATGCTAAGTACACCCCCCACCCCCCACCCCTCCTACTCAACCTTGCTCCCACCAAAAATATCTAACAATGTTAACTGAAAGGAAAGTAAAAACATAATATGTTTGCTCTGCATATTTAAATTTTCAAATAATATTAGTTTTTTTAAATTATGTGATTGTAAATTTTAATTAAAGATGTGGAATGCTTCCTCAAAAAATTATTATTTTTATATTTTCCCCCAAAACTTTGTTAACCTTGTCTTGAGTTTTATAAGAATTTTGTTATATTAAACAAAGAAACTAACTATATTTTCTGTATTTATATAGTTACATCCGAATGTAAATATTACCCGAACTTTCTTTTATCTTACAGAGTATTTAAATAAAGCACATTTTTTTTCCTTTATGTAGATTAAAACTTAGCACTGAAAATTATTTAAAAAACATTAATTACCCAAAATATGCCATAGTAGTTTTCTCAGTAGTAGGTCTCATAGTAGGTTCACAGCTATCTTCCACACATTTTAACAATTTCTTTTCTTTTCTTTTTTTCTTCTTTTTCTGATCATTTTTTAATAAAATTGACATTATTAACAAATATCCAAATTTGCTAAGCTCAATACATACAATTAATTTTCAGTTAATTCTGGCATTGCCATCTATTTAATTAAAGGATACAATATTCAATATAAATGCAATAAAGCTGCAGCAAGATATATATGATTCACAAAAACAAAATGCCAGAGTATAATATTAATACATTGTACAATTGAGACAAAAAAAAATCATTGAATGAAAATGTGTAATGTGCATGCTGAGTTCCCACCCATCCCTCGACTTACTTCCCCCAAAAATATCCATAACAATATTAACTGAAAGTGAAAACAAGAAACATAATATGTTTGCGCTGCATATTTAAATTTTCAATTAATATTCATTTTTTAAATTATGTGATTGTAAAATGTGTGTGTGTTTAAAATGCTCAAAAAGGAAACCAAAACGAAAACTGACTGTGATAGCGTGACGCAGTGTATACAGGTTGTTCACTCTCAACGGTGTCCAATGGCTGATTCCTAAACCGTTAGTCATAGACAGATAGTTCCAATTACAAAAATGTTTTAAATGAAGTAAAGAAGTATTTTAAAAGCGATTTCGGTCAATAAAAAGATTTTTTTTTAAAATATGAAATTTCATTTTTTATACTGTCTCATGCCCCGGGTCCTATAAGTAATATTTAGTAAAATTTTCCAATATTACACTGACAAGTAAGACAAAAAAAAAAAAAAAAAAAAAAAAAAAAAAAAGCCAAAAACCATTATTAAACGATTAAAACTGACCGAATATCTGTTTAAAGTTGGAGCATATTTTTTGCTGCGAAATAGCGGTCATTCACAAATTTAGTAGAAATATCGTCAGCTGTATTAAAAAAATAGTTGAGAGTAAAATTGCAATATAAATTTGAAATCTATAATCATTCCGACATATTAATGCAAAATATACAATTTGTACTAAACAAATAAGAGGGGAAAAATAACTGAATTTTTGTTAAATAAGATTATGAACAGCAACAGCTTCATTTCTTTACAAAATTATACATATTATAAAATGCTATTAGGTTGCAAAATTTGAGTTGTGTTATGTTCCTTAGCTTTTGATAATTGACTGTATGTATTTTGTAGCGAAGAAACCGGAATTGACTCTCCCTTTTTTACCACCACGTAAAGATTTTTTACAAATCATAATAGCATAAAAGTCATGAATTTCAAAGTTTCATAACTCGGTCAATTTCAGTGTTAGATGAACATTTATTTTTGTTGAGTTTCATGAGTTATTTTGACTTTATTTTTAGTGTAACAGGAAGTTTTTACTAAATATCACTTATAGAACGTATATATATTTCGAAATTTTTTAAGAAATATTTTTATTGACCAAGATCCCTTGCTTCTTTACATCATTTAAAACATTTTTGTAATTGGAACTATATGTTTATGACTAACGGTTTAGGAATCAGCCATTGGACATCGTTGAGAGTGGAACCATGTATAATTGAATTTGGAATAGCCACTTTTTTTTTTATATATTTCTTCGAATTTCTTTTTCTTCTTTTTATATGCTTCCATTGCATCTAAAATGCATTTTGATTCTCTTATTGGCATGGTTCTCGTGTTGCGGGGATCTATTAGTTCTGGCAAAAGACAGCTAAAACAAAATTCTTTAAGTTTATTCTCCATTTCTTTTTTCCAAAATTCGTCATCCCTTTCGATTTTTTCTATTTTCATACCCTTCGGGGTCCAAAACACGAAAAGACAATGCATTTTTTTTGTTATATGTAACTGTCCTTGTATCTGAAAAAAATACTGGTGTTTCTTATTTACTTCTGTGACCGCTGTTCTATCTTTATTAATTTTCCAAAAGGTGAATTTTCGCTTTAGAATAGCCTCATTGGGATATAAATTTTCACACGATGATGGACATTTTATTTCTACGATGCAATCACTGTTTTCGATAATACCATCTGGTGTTGCACCTAAAAAATGAAGTTCTTCATCGACAAATAATCCGCATTCTAATATTTTGATGTTTTCTGATGTTTCAATGTTTGCTTTTGCATCTCTTTCGTGCATTTTACCATACTGCATTCCCCGCGTATTTATATTGGAATATAAAGTCCGTTTTATGATACTTTTGCAGCTTGTATGTGGTAATTTATTGCATACTGCGCCAAAATTTGACGCTGTTAGTAACTTTCGACGCTCTTCCATCTATAATGGACTTTGTGCTTGGCTTCGAGCTTTCATACGTTTGCAGCGATATTATACATTTATTATTCACATATTTTACTGATTTTAATGAAGAAAAGTCAATAAAATACTATTAAACATGAAATAGCTTTATACCAAAAAACATTTTAAGGAAATATTATATAAAAGTGTTTAATAATAGCTTTCTGTTACATAATGCATTTTCCTGCACTTGCCCCCTGTATGGGAAAAGAGTAAGCAGAAATAAGTTCTTATCAACAAAACAAGTGGCCAATATTCTTACCCTTTTTTTACGAGTTAAAAAACAAGTATAATTTCGAACCTGGTTACTCTAACAACGCATTCTATGCTCATATGGCAGAAGAATAGGAATGCCAAACGTTGGGATATTCCATATTTTGGAATAAAATTATTTTACAATTATTTAATGGTTTTAGTAACAACTTTGTACTTTCATAAAAATAGAAAGCAGACTAAGCAAAAAGTTAAAAGACTATTTTGATGAAAAAAAAAATGCTTAGATAAAAAATGATAAAGATTATTAAAAGACACCTCCTTCTACAGATACATTACGATATCAAATGCCAGAGTCCCCCTCCTTCTAATGTGATATCGTTATATATGTACAGCCCCTAAGCAGTGGCGTGGCGTGAAAATTTTCGGTGGTCATCGCAATTATTTAAGTTTGTGGTGAAAAATTATTAACTCTAAAATTCAATGGTTGAATGTTCAAAAAAGAAACTTTAAATCTTACCTTCACTTATACATGAACTCTAAATGTTCTACTAAAACTGGATCGTAGAGTTTTAAAAGCTTATTAAGAGTTTTAAAATATTGCTTGGTCATCGCCGCATCCAGCGATGACCGGACGCCACGCCACTGCCCCTAAGATATTTCGTATTTTTTTTTTACTTCTCGATGATATAACAGCAAAATTTCAGATAGAAAATAATAGAAACAAAATATAGAAGGAAATATATGGAGCGTAACAGAGGAAAAATGTATGCTTTGAACACTAAACTCATTGAAAAAATAAACTCATTTACAAAATCTACATATATCATATACATTTTGATTATACATAAAAATTACATTTTTTTCTTATTTACATAAGTAGATAACTTAATCATACATATTGCATCTTTCATAAAATTTTAAAATGCTCAAAAAGGAAACAAAAGAGAAAAAAGTTGACTGTGATAGCATATACAGTGACGCAGCATATACAGTGTGCTGACTATCGGCGAGCTGTATAGCACCTCCCGTGTACGCAGCCGAAGGCACTGGGTCCTCCAACATGATGATCGTTTGTAAAGATTTTCGTTTTAAAATATAAAATCCTTCAACACTGATTTTGGCATGTTTGAAATAATTATCACGGCCCAAGGCAACAACTGGCGGGTCAGCGAATACATAATAATTAATCATAATTTAGTTCTGTAAATCACACACACTTTATATATATATATTCAATTAAAAAATAAATATCTGAGTATAATTTTAATACGTAAAAAAAAGAAAAGGAAAAAGAAAAAAATATTTAAATAATAAGAAAGAAAAATCATGCACCAAGCATAGATTATAAAACACTTTCAAACACTTCCAAAATGCTTTATCAAGACTTCGCCGTTTAATAATGTAAATAAGATACCCAAGAAAACATTTTAGAAATAGCGCATTTGAAAATCGGATATCAGTAATTACCGTCCACCGTCGAAAAGGTACTTTTATTCGTCTCTGCAGCTCTGTATATGATCTATATATTTGTACATATTCTACACAGTCTGCTAAAATTTAGTAAAATAAAAAAACGCATAACACAATTGAAACTCACAAATGCTATAAATATTACTCCAAAGAGTGGCTTATTTGAGTTCACATATGGCCATAAAAGGTTTAAATTAAAATTAAACACATATAGCTAATAAAACAACTTTTTATGTTCTCTTATATATACTATGAACAGGAAAATTGGACGCAATCAAGAAAAATATGGAAAAATAATTTTGCATAGTATTGACATAAAAATGTTGAATTCAGCATGTATGCTCAATATAAAATATCAATATTTTGAAATACTTCTTTCAATTTTAGCAGTAGTTTAAGTTACTAATATTTTATGTTGTGCATACAAGTCAAATTCAATATCTAAAATAAACATACATCTAAAATATTGGACAAACTGAAGAATTGTGATCATGTGGTTTAAACTACTGGTGTATTATGTACATGAAAAAATAATGTGTTATGAAAGACATTTTCATGAAACTCTTATAAATACACACACACAAACACACACACACATATATATATATATATATATATATATATATATATATATATATATATACAGTTTTTGAATGGAATTAATTTAATATAACATTTGGGGCCTCCTGTTTTCTCAATTTCGAGTCGAAATTGACTTTGAAAACTTCTCTCAGCTATTTCTATCCCCTCTAACTATTCCCCCGACCCAACTTTTATTACTCTGGAGTCCGAGCAAACGCAACGGGGTGTCGCTCCCCATGGAGTGATGGATTATATCGAGGGGGAAGACACTGAAATCATCAGAATAGAAATATATGCGTTTTGTTTTAATTATAGCTCCCTCCCTAATTAATTTCAATGAAATATTTTTATATCAATGGATAAATTGGAAACTGTACATTTTTTCGTGTTTTTTTTAATTTCCAAACGACCTAATAGAACTGCCATAATTTACAATTTAATGAGAGGTAGAAATTATTTTGGTCATGCTCCGAGTATTTCACGTAAAATCAAATATTTAAAATTATTTTTAATATAAAATGAAAACTAGGATGAAAAGTGCCAAGTTTTAAGAATTGCATACAGAAAACAAAATTCGAAAATCTTAATTTTTTCATGAGATATCCTTAGAAAAGTGAGAAAAAATATTCCCATAGGTTTACATGGAGAACGGAAAACGGGATTGTAAGTGATCAGCACCCTTAAGATAGGCAGTTCGATACTCCCTGGTACGTGTTTTCACATGTGAACGTGTTTTTTTTTTGTTTTTTTTTAAAGTCTGTTAGTTGACCCTTATTCTCAGTTCCTTTGTAATTTTTTTAATTGCTATTAAGTTAAATAAAATTACAATTATAATGACGCCAATTTGATGATGATTATTTCTTGGCAATTTTTCAACAATAAAAATATTACCATAAATTTTATAAATATATTTAATTTCAATCACTTTACAAAAAATATACATTAATAATTATTATTTGAATATAAATCACACGATCAGAAACGTAAAAAAATAATTCATTTCAGCTCTTCTTTTTATAATATCATTTTTTATTATTATGACGGTCAATCAATATATAATCACTGACATCTATAATATTATTATTATTATAATTATTATTTTCCTTGCATAAAAACTATTGTGATGTAATAATTCTTTTATAATAAATAATTTAGTTGAAATGTTTTATTTATAAATATCAATGAAGTTTGATAACCCCGAGACAATTGTTTTTATTTAACTTTGCAATATTTACAGTTTACATAATAAGCATATCAGAATTCTGGTGTCGCCATCTTTTGACGCAATTGCGTACTACATTTTGTCTCTTATTCGAAAAAAAAAAACTAACGCTCTTCGCCGCTTTGAAAGAATCTCTTGTGACTAGAAGTCTATTTCGCAAATATTAAGAAAATTACTGCATACAAAAATATTAAAATAGGTAGTATTATAGAGAAATGTTTGATAAAAACATTGAAGTAGACAGTTTTTAAATCGAAGAATTATTTTAAGAGATATTTAATGTTAAATCTGGATACAATTGTCTCATTAAAAAAGTCTCATAGGGAAAAAAATATACATGGGAATTTAATCATTTTCATTCAATTTAATCATTCAATAGAAACTCGAAGTTTGCAGAGTGCATTTATTATTTTTAACTTGCCTAATTTTTTCACGGTTTATTTCAATTTTAAATTAAAATGTTCAGAATTTCCAGAGATATTTTTTACATATTTTAGAAAAGGTTATTTTAAATTGTTGCCAATTGTTAAAACAGCGCAAAGAATAATATAACCTTTAAATTAAAAATTTATTCACACGTGACTATTATAAACAGAAAAAAATCCTTTTAAATTAGAACTAAATGATAACGAGTTAAAAGCAGGAAAATATTAAACATTACGTCATAAAAATTGTTTTTACACATGCTTGCTTAAAATGAAAGAAAATTATAAAATAATCAATTATTTTCAAATTAGAATTAAATAATTACGCATTAAAAGCAGGAAAACATTGAAAATTACGTCATAAAATTATATTTACACGTGAATATTAAAAGAAAAAGAAAATTTTTAAATAATAAATTCATTGATATGTGTTAAAAGTCGTAAATGGAGGAAATTACGTCATATTGGCCAAAGTGGCCAAATAATAATATTGCAAAACAGTTTAAATTAAAAAATATATTTATATGAGAGATTTATTTCAAATTTCGAGATGATATTTTTAACTATAGTTGCCAATTTTAAGGTAGCGCAAATAATAATATTATCTTTCTAATAATAAAAATATTTTCAGTTGAATGTTACAAAGAGGAAGGAAAGTTTGGTGAAAATTATGTCAGATTTAAAACGTTACATTTAAAATCTCTTATTTAAAATCATTTTCTTATAGCGTTGTTAAAAAATACCATAAAGCAAAGACTCTGTTGACTTAGTTCCTTTTATATTTGGTAATTTTCAAATGTTTAACTAATCTTATTTAATCAAGCACGGAAACAGCAACTAACATCAGCTGATTCGGTCTTGAAATCCCTCAGTAAAAGGGAAACCCGTTTACAGTAAAATCGCCATTGATTTTTAATTATACAGAGCAGCCTCGATTATCCGAGCTAATTGGGACTGTTAGTAAATCGGAATCGGAAATCTCGGTTAATAGAAACTGTGTGTAAAAACTCGCCGTGCTTGCGAATTTAACATCTCTTTTAAAAAAATATATAGAACGTTTTTTAAATAATAAAAATAAATATATGTAAAGTTCTGTTTCACAGCTTAACAAATTAAAAAAGAAAATCAACTACCAGTAGTAAATTTTAAAATGCAAATTGAAAAATTTACGAAAGTTCACACAGCCACTGGAAACAAAGCATTGTTCGCTATTGACTTCTCAGGGTCCAATGTTTCTTTGGAGTTGAGTGCTTTTGGGGGCAGAAGGGCCTGTATAGCACGGACAGTGAGCTAAAGAGTGTGGTTATTTTTAAGGCTCATTCAAAAGGGAAAAAAAAATCAGACTTTGTTATCGGCTCGGTTAACAGAAACCTCGATTAATCGAAGCTCGGTTAATCCAGGTTCTACTATAATTCAATCTTCCGTAATCTTTTTAAAGCAGATCAAATTAATGGACTTTAGCACAAAGTCACATAGCTGATAACTGCCATGCTTGTTGGCCACCTTTTTTTCAAAAAGTTTGCTTCACCTTATTCAATTAATGAGATATCTCCGATAAAATAAGTCACATTTTCCCGTTCTAAAATACTGGTATCCAAAAATCGTAGCATGTAACTGACACTACAAGTACTCATGGAACTAGACTATTTTAAGTCTGATTTTTATTATAGACTATATAAAATTATTAAAAATATATATTATGATAGGAACTAGCGGGCTTCGTCCGCTATTTACGTTACGGATATAAAAGTCATGTTTTTTTTTTTTTTTTAGGGAAAAAGAAATAAAAACCTATTTGACGATAGGTTAATAAGACACATTTTGTATTTGTTATATTTCCGGGGATGAGGAGGAGTGGGGACTATTTTGATTAAATATCGCAATTAGTCCACATGGCAGATATAATTATGATAGACCCTAGCGGGCTTCGCCCCTCTATGGCGCCTTATGGGTCCAGCTTCCATAACTCAGAAACTACCTTTCGGACATAAATGCAACAGATTCCAAACGTTATAATTAACTTAATAATCACCCTATATAGCATTAAAGTAAATTTATGAGTACTGCATACTATTTTTTTATCGTAATTTCTGAAGAGAAAAACTTATTTCGGTTCCATTCTTAGGTACTGGTCTGAAAAATTTTGAAAAAGGGGGGAAGGAGGGGACATGAGACTGCTGCTTGTCAAACAACACAACGGGGTCTGGCTTATTCAACTTGGTTTTTGATGAATTCAATTGGAAGGTGGTTTGTTTAAAAGAGTGCATTCCCTGCCCCATGAAAATTGGAACTATTGGTGCACCATCTATGTAAGGATTTAATAATTATAAATTAACATTTTGGATTTATTAATTTAAGTATAAAGTGTTTTTAAAGGAATATCAAATGAAACCCTCTGTGCGATCTGCGATTATACTTACCCACTTGTTTTTATATACAAACTGCTATAAGGAAAATTGTAATAAAATAGTAAAAATTAAATCTGCATTAAATTCCATAAGTATCTTTTTTTTAATCATTTTATCACTAACCTCAAAAAAGTAATGATATCAATGCAAAAACCCTTGACGGATAAAAAGTTTCTGACGCAGCACTTTATCTTATGCTCTAAGAATTTTAAATATGGAACTTAAAAATACTGATATCAAATTTTGAGTGACGTTATGCTATTTCTTAAAAAATATATTTGTATTTATTTCATCATTTTATTTATGTTTTATTTATAATCGCATGTGCAAAAGTTATGTTCAACATGAAAAGCTGCATAAAATTTTATTCGCTGTTGCTTTATCATTTACATCTCTCATAAATTCAAAATATGAGTTTTAAAAGATATGATATAAAATTTAAGTGACACCTTGATGTGACTTTAAAAGGTTTGTTTTAAAATTCAATTTAAATTATTTTTGACTTAAAATATTTTAAATGTGGTTATAATGGTTAAAATATTTTTTTTTACATCTACACAATACTTTTAATTTTCCAATTCACTGTTAAATATATCACTTTCATTGAATCTATACTATGCATTGAAATGTATTTATTTCAATAAATTGATTTATCTTTTGTGTCACGCTATTCAAAATTGTGAGTAAGATTTATGTAAATGGTTTCTTTGCGTCATTGTGTCCAAACTACATGAAATGTATGAAAATGGATAGTTTGACGCAAATAAACCATTTACATAAATCTTACTCACAATTTTGAATAGCGTGACACAAAAGATAAATCAATTTATTGAAATAAATACATTTCAATGCATAGTATAGATTCAATGAAAGTGATATATTTAACAGTGTATTGGAAAATTAAAAGTATTGTGTAGATGTAAAAAAATATTTTAACCAAGTCAAAAATAATTTAAATTGAATTTTAAAACAAACCTTTTAAAGTCACATCAAGGCGTCACTTAAATTTTATATCATATCTTTTAAAACTCATATTTTGAATTTATGAGAGATGTAAATGATAAAGCAACAGCGAATAAAATTTTATGCAGCTTTTCATGTTGAACATAACTTTTGCACATGCGATTATAAATAAAACAAAAATAAAATGATGAAATAAATACAAATATATTTTTTAAGAAATAGCATAACGTCACTCAAAATTTGATATCAGTATTTTTAAGTTCCATATTTAAAATTCTTAGAGCATAAGATAAAGGGCTGCGTCAGAAACTTTTAACCCGTCAAATGTTTTTGCATTGATTTGACTTTACAACAGTTTTGTACACCGTGAAGTAAACTAATGATATTTTATCAAGTGTATATATAACTTAAAATTAATTTTATCATGGAAGATGATAGTATTCCAGAGTGACGCAGGATTATATCTGCAGTCTAATCCTATTCAGATTTTTTTACATTTCTACGTGTAGTATATTTTGAGATCTCGATACCCAATTTTAAAATAATTCCGATGGTACAACAGTGTCATTTTTTGCTCTAGAAAACGGCCTGGGTGATTTTTTAAAAATTGATATATACCGTAATTTCCGCTGTATAGCCCGCGGATCAAACAATCGTGTTTCGACCCAAAAATTTTTAAAAATAAAATGTAACTTTTTAGATCAAGGTAAATATTGGTTTTCAAATACTGAATAAAATTTCTGGGTCAAAACTGAGTTGTTTGATTTGCGGGATATACACCGAAAATTACGGTAATATGAATATGTTGTAGATGAAGGGAATAACATATCACTTGTTTCCAGAAAAACGCTACTTTCTTACATTATTCGCATTTTTTTTTCTCAAAAATGACCTGCGCGATTTTATTAAAATTAGAATATAATATGAATCTATTTTAAAACAAGCGAATAAGATATCACTTATTTGCAGCAAAACTATTGTTTGTTGTATAAACCGTTTAAAAAACGGGACTACATATTTTCGGCATTCTATGAAAATTTACGCAAATGCGCAACAAGTTACTAATGTAGTCCTGCGCAACCTTTCTTTTTCTTCACTTTTGGCGAAATCTAGCTATTAAAACATTAGCCGAGCGGTTAAGAGCGCTGTCTTCACAGACCCAAGATCTAGGTTCAATCCGCAGTGATGCTTTTATGTTTATTTTCGCGTGCTTCTTTTGATCTTTTTTAAAGTCAGTTAATAAAAAATATTTGACCATTATTATGAGCTCCTTTGTAATTTTTTATTGCAAATTAGATGATTAAATAAAATTTTAATAATTTTTTATTTGTTATTAAGTTTAAAAAAATTAAATTACAATTATAACTAAGCTAAATGAAATAAAACGTCATTTTAAACAAATTTCAAAAATAAGAATTCAAATTTATGTAAGTTATTTTTTATTACCATAAAGTCCTGTTAATCCGCCACCTTCCAAATGCGATGGAAAATTGTAAAATAATCAGAGAAGGTTTACTTATACGGTATTAAAATTATAGTACAGGCAAAAGTTCTAAAATCCGGAGATGCTCGGCACTCCGCAATTCCGAATTTTCGAAATTTCCGGATTTTAGAGACTCAGAAATAACAATTTACATTCTAAATTAAAGACACACTTAAAAATAAGAAACACATACTGTAAAGTTTCCAATACTCTATATAAAAAAAAGTGAAAGAGCCGTTACACCGAATGGAGATAAATAAAAACGATTTATTGCAATAGAATACTTTCTTTTACTGTGGCAAGTATTATTGAACCACCAACAGGAAGAAGGAAATAAACGCCATTTTTTGACACATTAATTTTTCTACACTTTTACATTCTTTAGACGTATCGCCTAATTGTGAGTTCGAAGGAAAAGAACAAAAAACATTCGCTTCGTATAGATTCATGTGGCGATAAAAATGGTTAGTTGGAAGAAGGAAACCATTCTTTATCTCCTTCTTGTAACTATCATCTGTACGAGTATAGAAATAGTGTTTCTTTTTGCCTGTTTCTTTTTTTCGATAAACAAAAACTCATCGCTATTGGTGGGGAACGCGATACTAGCGATCTAATAGCCGCCATTTTAAAGCGCTTTCAGCAGACCTTACAAAAGCGACTAAGTTACACACCAATTGTAGGGCAGTATGAAATAAAAATCAAGGCGAATTGTGATGGCCACAATTCAACAATGGCACCAACGAAAGCTATCCTGTTGAACTGTACATGACGTCAAAATTTGCCTTGATATTTATTTCATACTGCGTTACAATTGGTCGGTAACTTTGGCAGCTTTGGTAAGGTCTGCTGAACGCGCTCCTTGTTGTGTTTCAGACTGAATTCGTTTAGCGTCACGTTGTGGAGATTATTAACCTATAAATTTGATTATTTCATTATTAAAGTCTGAATATAACCAGTGAAAGTAGCTGTAAAGATTCACCTGATTATGAGTCAGAAGCTGAAACTCCGAAAAAGAAGAGAAGAGTTGTTATGAATGTCTATTTGTACAAAAAAGAAAATCAGAAGTCAGAGCGTCTACTTGGTCAATCTTATATGAGTACAAGTACTGGGAGATTAGTATCAGCTAAATTTAACAGTAATAGTGGCTGTGTCTGTAAAAAAAAACTGCACTCAGATTTTTACTAGCTAAGAAAAACAGCAGTTGCTTGAATTCGTTTACAATGGACGAACGAAAAATGAACATGGCATATATATGATGAGTCTCATTGAATCGCCGCCGTTCAAAACGTGAAAATCTGAAAAAATGTGACAATACGTTCACGTATATTGCTATGAAAGGAAATGAAAAAATTCAAGTATGCCGTCAATCTTTCTCTATTTTATACGCTATAAAAAATAAGGCCATTTTTCGCCTAACTTCCCTTAAATCGGTGGGGATACTACCTGAAGTTCTGAACGAGGGCAGCATCATAATCCAGGTAATGTCTTTACAAACGAAGCAGTTACGGCAATTGATGAACATATCCGGTCATTTCCACTTAAACAATCTCATTACAGCAGCAAAAATATACAATATTTAGAAGCGAACCTAAACGTCAAAATAATGCATGAACTTTTTAAAAAAATACCCCCAATACCAATGCGTAAAATAGGACTATCACAGAAAATATTTTAATGATAATCATGGCAACAGATTCGGTCGGCCACAAGTAGTCTTTTAATCGACTTGCGAAGAACTCGATGCAAAAATAAAAAGTCCATCTCTCAATGAGAATGCGAAGAGAGTGGCGATTGCGGTAAAACTGATACACCTTAAACGTGCTAAAAAGTTTTATAATAAACAGAAAGAAATTTTGGCCTTGTGTCAGGAAAGAGAAGATGTAGGAGACAATGTATTTTTTTACATGCAAGATGTGCCCATTCCTAAAATCTCAGTTCATGAGATGTTTTATTTAAGAAAACTATGTTCACGACTTAAAAACGAACTCAGCTGGTTTCTACACTTACCACGAGGTTGAAGCTAAACGGGGCCCGGATGAAGTATGCAGTTTATTGTGGAAAACTATACAGAACATGGATTCATCTGTCAAAGAACTACACGTTTTTAGTGATGCTTTCGGGGGACAAAATAGAAATAACACCCTTATAAGATTCTTTTTCACTCTTGTTGCATGAATCGTTTTTAGAAAATATATCAATACTTTCCTGTGCGTGGCCATTCGTTTTTACAGTGTGACAGAAATTTCGGGGCCGCTAAAAGACTCATTAGGAGAAAGGACAGAATTTACGTTCCAAATGAATATAATAATCTTATTTTGGCAGCAAAAATCACAGGTTTTTCAGTTAAAGCCATTACTTCTAACGACATGTCAGCGATGTTTCAAGAAAAGATGTAAGTCATTAGACAAGGCAACAACATTCAGGATTTCGGAATGTAGAAGCTTTGAGTCTAGTTCAAGTCATACAGGTTACTTCACATGTTCCGAATTTATTGATGGTTTCATTAAAGCTACATTTTTGCTCCGAAAACCTTCTACAAACCCAAAAATACCAGAAACTCCGGCATATGTTACTAAAACACCCATAATGAGAAAAAAATGAACGACATACAAAAAATAGTCCAATATATTCCTGACGAATTCAAAGATTTTTACGATATTATTCTGACCTGGCCAACTACAGGATCCGAAAATGAAGAAATAGATTAATAATAGAGTGTCCTTATGTTTTTTCTAATACATAAATAGTTTTTGCCATTATATTGTTTATTATTTAAAATTATTTTGTATATAGTATATGATAAATTAGAAGAAGGGAAAAAATCCAACACATTTACATATACATATATAAATTAATATTATATATTAGCTCTATTAGTAAATAAATCAGAATTTATATTTTCTTCATTATCATTGATATCACACGAGCCTATACGTTGAAAGTAAAAAGTTATAATTTTTTTTTAAATTTTCTCCATTCTTATTTTTTGGATTTATTCCCTTCTTCCAATCGGTGTGTCAATTATGACCGCCAAAAAACAACGATCGTGGTATTTACATTCGCTGATGACACCATCTACGAACAGTTTAAATAAACAGCATCTAGCTCATACAATGTTAACAAAGAAATACAAAGGGAAAAAAATTAAAACGAAATTACTAAATAAATCGTGATTAGAAAACACCCCAACAGTGTTTTATTTTAAAATTAATATATTTTTAAACATTTCTGCCAAGGTTTTTGCCTTGTTAGAAATTAAAGCCACACTTAAAAATAAGAAACACATACTGTAGAGTTACACATACTCTATAAAAAAAAGTAAGAGAGCCATTACAACGGATGGAAATAAATAAAAATCGTTTATTGAATTAGAATACTTTCTTTTCGTCACAAAATAACGATCCTTAACTTAGGCTTGTTAGAAATTTTTCTCTAATTCTATAAAGTCCCTAATTTTATGTTCAAATAAAATATACGGTGGATTTCTGGTCCATAATTCCCACAAAAAGTATTAACCGGTGTTCCATTATCAAATGCCTTTAAAAGCGAAACTTTATCCACAAAAGAAAGAGAAACGTGTTTTCTATTTTTACTGATAGTTGTTTTTGACATATCCGTTAAATAAGTTATTTTTATCAGAGTAGTAAAAAATTTAAATAGTAAATTAAAATGTCAGGAAATATCAGATCAATAGAAAATTAATTCGCTGACTATAGCAGCTTAGAAAATGCAGTTGCTAGTAGTGGAAAATGCTAGAAAAGAATTCTCATCTCCCTGATCTCATTTTCCTTTGACTGATGGTCGTTTAGTACCATCTACCAAAGCAATCATAAGAAGAAACATAAAATAGAAGCAGAAAAAGCTGAAGAAGAGAATAGAATGAAGAAGCAGAAGATATCACTCTCACTGAACCTATACATTGCACTGTAATGTATTTATATGAATAAATTGATTTGTCTTTTGTGCCACGCTATCCAATATCATAAGTAACATTTATGTAAATGATTTCTTTGCACCATTGTATTCAAACTAAGAGAAATGTATACAAATGGACATCAATGGACATCAATGGACAAGAAGTCATTTACATAAATTTTATTTTGGATTTTGGATAGCGTGGTACAAAAGATAAATCAATTTATTCATATAAATATATTACAGTGAGTGTATTGTATCAGTTCATTGAGAGCGATATTTTTAACAGTGTATTGGAAAATTAAAAGTTTTGGTTAGAAGTGTAAATATATTTAGCCAAATTGAAAACGCTTAATATTAATTTTTAAATCAAATTGTTTAAGGCTACATTAAGGCATCATTTAAATTTTGATATTACGTCTTTTAAAACTCATATTTTGAATTTAGGAAAGGTGTGAATGATAAAGGATCAATGAATAAATTTTTATACATCCTGTTAAATTTAACATAATTCTTACACATGCAATTATAAATGAAACAAAAATAAAATGATGAAATAAATAATATATATATATATATATATATATATATATGTATATACATTAATCAATAGCATAACGCCAGTTAAAATTTAACATCATTATTTTTAATTTCCATATTTAAAATTCTTATAGCAATAAGATGAAGTGCTTGATTGAAAACTTTTAACCCGTTAAGGTTTTTTTTTTCTACTACTAAGGGGCTCTGCCCCTTACGAGCTACGCTCGTCAAACCACGTTCAGACACCGCAGACTCTAACAGCACGCTAAATTGATCGGCTTTAAAAAGATTTCGGAAGATTGAATTATAATTTGAATCTGACAATTATAATCTGACGTAATTTTCCCCAAACTTTTCTTTCTCTTTTTAATATTCACGTAAAAATACTTTTGTTAGAAATGGAATATTATGATCATCTTAAAATATCAAATAAATGCCTCGCGCAATTTTAGGTAGCTTTCATTACAAAAAGCTACCTATTGCAGCCGTTCGGAGGAAAGCGATTTCAAAAAATTTTGTTATATTTTCATCGATCATGACCCCCAGACCCCGAAACCACCCTCCGTTCAAAAGTATATATATATATATATCTGATCTTTGTCACACTGTAACTCTCGTATTTATGAACCGATTTGGATGAAACTCGGTGTGTACATAGTACATACCAATGTCTCGACCGAGTTCGTTGACCAACTTCATCCGCCATCTTGTTTCAAAATGGCGGCCATTTAAACAATTTAAAAATTATTTTAAATTGAAATACGGTACCAAAAAATTGAAAATTGAAACATATTTTTTTCCTATGTGTTTGACCTTGATACAAAGATTCCGGATCAGTTTTTGTTTCGTCTATATCTTAAAAAATGGCTGAGTTATAGCACTTTGAATTTCTAGCGTGGCTGACATTTTGAAACGTCCTGATTTTTGTCACGCGATAACAGGCGTATTCATGAACCGATTTGGATGAAACTCGGTATGTACATAATACATTAATACATACCAATGTCTCGACCGAGATCGTTGGCCAGCTTCATCCGCCATCTTGTTTCAAAATGGCGGCCATTTAAAAATTTAAAAATAATTAAAATTTGAAATATGGTACCAGAATTGAAAATTGAAAAATATTTTTCTGTTATGTGTTTCACCTTGACACAAAGACTCCGGAGTAGTTTTTGTTTCGTCTATATCTCAAAAAATGGCTGATCTATATCACTTTGAATTTCTAGCGCGGCTGACATTTTGAAACGTTCTGATTTTTATCACGCGATAACAGGCGTATTCATGAACCGATTTGGATGAAACTCGGCGTGTACATAATACATACCAATGTCTTGACCGAGTTCGTTGGCCAGCTTCATCCGCCATCTTGTTTCATAATGGCGGCCATTTAAAAAAATTTAAAAAATTAAAATTTAAAATGAGGTATGAAAAAATTAGAAAATGAAAAAGATTTTTTTCTTATGTGTTTGACCTTGATACAAAGATTCCGGAACAGTTTTTGTTTCGTCTATATCTAAGAAAATGGTTGAGTTATAGCATTTTGAATTTCTATTGTGGCTGACATTTTGAAACGACCTGATTTTTGTCACGCGATGACAGGCGGATTTATGAACCGATTTGGATGTAACTTGGTGTGTACGTAGTACATGCAATGTCTCGACCGAGCTCGTAGACAAGCTTCATTCGCCATCTTGTTTCAAAAGGGAACAAATTTTTTTTTAATTTAAAATTTAAAGTGAGGTATCAAAAAATTGGAAAATGAAAAAGGTTTTTTTTTTATGTGCTTGACCTTGATACAAAGATTCCGGGGCAGTTTTTGTTTCGTCTATATCTTAAAAAGTAGTTGAGTTACAGCAGTTTGGATTTCTAGCATGGCTGACATTTTGAAACGATCTGATATTTGTCACGCGATAACACACGTATTTATTAACCTATTTGGTTGTAAGAAGGCATGTGGGTAGTATATAGCAATGTCTCGACCAAGTTCACTGGCCAGCTTCATCCGCAACCTTGTTTCAAATTGGCGGCCATTAAATTAAAAAAAAAATATGTTTAAAGTGAGGTGCAAAAAAATTAGAAATTGAAAAAGGTTTCTTTCCTAAGTATTTAAACTTGATATAAGAATTCCGGAGCATTTTTTGTTTTGTCTTTATCTTATAAAATGGCTCAGATACAGCAGTTTGAATTTGTTTATGTGGGTAACATTTTGAAAAATCTGATTTTTTGCCTGCGACAGCACTCGTATATATCAACGATTCCGATGTGAGTGAGCATGTGCACAGGAATAATTACTAAGGTCTCGACCAAGCTCACTGGTTAGCCTCATCCACCATGTTGTCTTAAAAAGGCAGGCACTTCAAGATATCGCCGAATTCGGAAACCAAATATAAGTCTCTTTAAATAAAATCAGCTTGAATAGAGCTGACTAATTTCGCGAAATTCTCATTCATAATTATTTAGTATTGATAAAAATTAGTATTGAACCTTCTATAATCGGTTTCCACTAAATTGAGTTTCGTGTGTTTGAATAATATAATCTAGTATTTTAAAAATAAGGAATATGAAAGCTACCTTTTCCTCCCGGCACTGGCCGGAAGTACTTTTTAAATTTAAACTGTTTTGCAATATTATTTTTTCTTCATTTTATGTAATAAGTGTAATGTGACGTAAATTCTCCTATTTAAGACTTCTAACACATGTTAATGAATTTATTATATTACAATATTCTTTCTCTTTTAAAATTCACGTGTAATTATAGTTTTTATGACGTAATTTTCAATGAGTTCCTGCTTTTTATATTTTCTGTTTATAATAGTCACGTGTAAATAAATTTTTAATTTGAAGCAAACATTATTATTTGAGCTGTTTATACAGTTGGCAACAGTTTAAATTAATACAATTTTCTAAAATATCTAAAAAATATCTCTCGAAATGCTGAAAATTGGAATTTAAAATAGATATAAAACATCAAAAAAATGAGTCAAATTAAAAAACTAAATGCAATCTGCACACTGGGAAATTCTGACGCATAAAATGATCTAAAAATGATTAAATTCCTATGTACAGTTTTTTTTCCCATAAAATTTTTAATGAAACGATTTTGTCCAACTTTGGCATTAAATATCTCTTAAAATAATTCTTCGATTTGAAAACTGTCTGCATCAGAGTGTTTATCAAACATTTCTCTATAATACTACCGATTTTCATATTTTTGTATGCAACAGTTTTTTAAATATTAACGAAGAAAGGCCAAATTGGATGCTGATCTTCCAGGAATATCTACGCAGATTTTCATTGGTCCATTTCCAAATCAAAACTATTTTATATATATAGAAGAGTACTAAAATTATAAAGAAGTAAAAATTGTTTGTTTGTTAGAGAGCTACCGAACCGATTTCAAAAGTAATGGTTTCAAAATGATGGTTTCTACACAATCTCAGAAAATACTAATCCGATTTAAAAGATAATGGCGTCAAAATGATGGTGAAAACCCTTGCTCCAACATAGGCTTTGCTTTATGTCGGTGCCACTACCCCAAAGGGGGTACAAGAGCAAAAAACTTTCGAAAAATGCGTTTTTTGCGTTACTGAAGGACCTAGAAATAAGAAATTTGAAATATTAGCTACTTATTAGATATAAAGGATTTCTAAGAATAGTTCTTAAACAATTCGAAATTTAAAAGGGATGAAAATGCGCGAAAAGCGTTCTAAAAACATTCTAAATGGTGGTTTCTACACAATCTCAGGAAACATCAAACCGATTAAAAAAAATAATGGTGTCAAAATGATGGTGACAACCCTTGCTCCAACATAGGCTATGTTTTATGTCGGTGCCACTACTCCAAAGGGGGTGCAGGAGAAAAACACATTCTAAATTGCGGTTTTTGCGTTACGGGAGGGCCTAGAATCATGAAATTTGGAATGGTAGTTAGTTATAAGATATCAATGATCTCTAAGGACATTTCCTAAAAAATCGAAATTTATAAGGGGGTCAAAATGCGCAAAAAGCATTGTAAAAAACGTTCTAAATTGCGATTTCTGTGCAATCTCAGGAAGAACTGAACCAATTTCAAATATCATGGTGTAAAAATGATGGTGACAGTTCTTGCTCCAAGATAGGCTATATTTTATATCTGTTTCCACTACCCAGACGAGATGCAGGAGCAAAGAACGTTCTAAAAATGCGATTTTTGAATTATGGAAGGACCTAGACTCATGAAATTTTGCATGGTATATATTTATTAGATATAAATGTGATCTCTAAGAGCATTTCTTTAAAAATTTGAAATCTAAAAGGGGTGAAAAGCGTTGTAGAAACGTTCTAAATGTCAATTTGTCAGCAATATCTAAGGAAGAATAAACTGATTTCAAAAGTGATGGTAGGAAATTGATGCTGTAAGCCTCTGCTCCAACATAGACGCTATTTCATGCCAGTATCACTTTCACCTAGAGGTTGCAGGAGCAAAAAAAGTTCTAAATTTCGATTTTTGGGATCGATAGGGGCTAGCAACTTGAAATTAGGCAAGGTAGATATATATTAGATATAAGTGATCTTTAAGAACACTTTCGAAAAAATTGAAAATTTAAAAAAAGGTGAAAATGTGCGAAAAACATTCTAAATTGCGATTTCTACTCAATCTCTGAAAATACCAAAGCTATTTCAAAAGTAATGGTTGCAAATCAATGGTGACAGTCCCTGCATTAACATAGGTAATATTTTATGTTGCTGTCACTACCATCTGAGGGTTGCAAAAGCAAAACATGTTCTAATTTGCGTTTCTGCACAACCGAGGGGTCTAACACTTTAAGTATGGCATGGTATTTACTTACAAGCTGCAACTGCTTTCTAAGAACAGTCGAAAGAAAATCCCAAATTTAAAAAGATGAAGTGGATGAAAAGCGTTATAAATTACAATTTTTATGCAATCTTATCAAATACCAAATCGATTAAAAAAATAATGATGACAAATTCTTGATGATAGAACCTGCTCAAACATAAGCTATATTTTATGTCTGTGCCACTACCACCAGAGGGCTGCAGGAGCTAAACACTTTCTAAATTGTGATTTCTGTGATACTGAAAAGGCTAGAAACTTTAAATATGGCATGGTAGTTACTTATAAAATATAAATGCCCTCTAAGGACTGTCGAAAATAAATTCGAATTAAAAAGGGGTGAAGCGAAGTTAAGATGCGAAAAGCATTCTAAAAAAATCTTAAATTACGATTTCTATGGAATTTCAGTGAATATAAACCGATTATAAAAGTAATAGTTGCGAATCAATGGTAACAGTCTCTGATCCCACACAGGCTATATTTTATGCCGATGATTCTACCACCTGGGGTTCACACGAACAACAAAAGTTCTAAAAAATGCCTTTAACAGCTTTCTAAATTACGTTTCTGTGGAATATTAGGAAATAACAAAACGATTTCAAAATAAATGTTGGCAAATTAATGGTGACAGTTCCTATTTCAACATTGCTCTTTATGTTGAGAGAGGTGGTAGGACTTGGAATTTGACATGATAGTTAATTTTAAGATATAAGAAAATGGTTTCTAAAAAATTCAAAACTTCAAATGAATACTGAAATGAGCATATTAATTGATCATAAAAGTTTCAAAATTTTTTTCAAATTATCATTTATTTAGTTTTATTTCGTTTTATTAATTTAAGTCTCATTTCTGCCTAATGCAGCGTAATAATGATGTTTAGTCAAACTGTGTTTTAAATAGTAATTTTTGAATTATTCCTAAAAGTAATAGTACCTTTTAATAAAATAAAAATTTAGTTAGAACAATTTAATAAAAATTAGATATATAAATATCACTTGGCATATTTAAAATTTTACGCGAGCAAAACCGCGGGGTTTGCTAGTTGATTATATAATACCTATTTGTGTATTAAAATGTATTGTTTCTTTTTGTATGGCCTTTTTAATTGGTCACTTCCGGTTTCAGAAAGTTTATTTCCGGTTTATATTTCGGGCTATAACTTTGCTTCTAACACCCGCTGAACCAAAAGTAAGGCATTTTTGCAATCCTAAATGTTTGAACTTTCATTTAAAGTAATAATAAAAAAATCGAAAATTTTCGCAAAAACAGCGATTTGCACATACTTTAATCTTGATTATGATATGTATTACAATCAATCGTTTTCCGTTATTCTCTTTTGTACATCAGATGTTTGAGAATAACCAGCTTTGCAGGACGCGTGTTCTTGTCGCTGTACGAACCGCCGATGGAAAACAGAACAACAAAAAGCCCAGAAAATTATACATAAATCGCTAATACAGTGGCTCTTTCTGGCGGAATATTTCCAAATTCAAGGAAGATAGCCAAAAACCAAAAAGGCCATTGCCAGAAACATGCATAAAAATTTTTTGCTCAATTCTATTCATAAATTCATACACTTTCGATGGTAAAATAAAGAAAATGGCACAAAAATCGCTGTTACAGCACCCCCTTCGGGCAGAATATTTTCAAATTCAAGGAGAAACTGCTGGCCACAGCCAAATACATACACAAAAAATTTTGCTAAATTTTATGCATAATTTCATACACTTATTTATGGTACAATAATGAAAATTTCACAGACATCACTATTACAGCGCCCTATTCAAGCGGAATATTTCCAAATGGAAGGAGAACCTGCTGGCCAAAGCTAAAAACATACACAAAATATTTGGTTCTGTTGCATGCATAATTTCATACACTTTTCAATGGCACAATAATGAAAATGGCACAAAAATCGCTATTACAGCGTCCCCTTTTGGCAAAATTTTCCAAATTCAGGGAGGACCTGCTGGCCATAAACAAAAATAATAACAAAAAATTTGATTGAATTGTATGCATAACTTCATACATTTTTCAACGATACAATAATGAAAATGGCAAAAAATTGCTATTACATCGTCCCCTTCTGGCGGATTGTTTCTAAATTGAAGGAGGACCTGATTGCCACAGCCAAATAATACACAATAAATTTGGTCCAATTCTCTACATAACTTCATACACTTTTCTATGGTACAATGGCGACACACAGACAGACGGACAGACAGAATTTTGTAAAAATATGTTTTTTGGGATCTCAGACCCCTGAAACATGTAAATCCGTCGGAAACTGAATGTCGAAAAAAAATTTCGATTATAATACTTTCTTCTATTGAAGATAGAAGAAAGTAAATTTTTTTTGGAAGACATTTCATGTGTTTTATGGATAATAAATATCTTATAACATTCATGGATCATGAAATTTCACAACTTTCAATGCAAGCTGGGAAAATAACAAGACAGAAGTTTAGAATCTAGCTCTTTCGTTATTATATTTACTGGCTCGTAAAAAGCTCGTTGATTACACAGAAACGGAAGTTAAAATATCTTTAAGACATTTATGGCCAATTTGTTTTCTATGTTTGTCATACAGCTGAACTTGCTTTTATATTTTCCTTTGCCATGACTCATGTATGGCCACTTCGACTAAGTTCGCATTAGACAAATATTCGAAGGAATACGTAATAAGTATTCTTGAAATTGACTATACATCACGGTTGTAACGTGAATATATATATTGAATCGTCGCATGGTTTACAGTTTAATTCTATTCTATACCGTACAACATCTATCAACGCTCTCGAGTTTTGAGAAATTTTTTGCTGACCTGTTTTTAACTTTTGCACAATACGGAGTCATGAAGTTGTCTTTTTACATTATCTTCATAATTTTTTCCATTTTCTATTGCGGCGGTAAGTTTTCAACACATTTTTAACCGGTTCAAATATTTTATTCTACAAAACTATATATTTTTTCTGTGATAGAGTAGCAATTATTTTTATTTGTTAGAAAAGCATTCTCAAGAAAAATTCTACATTGTATATACGACACTCCGATTATAAAAGATTTATAATTAATAATAATTCTATTTTTTTTTATTGCTTTATTTAGCACAGTATACAGATGTGAATAAGTCTAGACTTACAAGGAAGGTCTCCATACGGGCACATTCAGAAAAATCTGAAAAAATTAAATAGTGTTTTTCTCATGTTTATATATATGTTTATAATTTTTTTTGGCGGAACCTCGATAGAACGTTCGTAAAAAAATAATGAAAATTTCGTTTATTTGGCGATGAAATGAAATTTCGGAAAATATTTTTTGTCGAA
Organism: Maratus speciosus; assembly: GCA_963932465.1. Classification (NCBI taxonomy): domain Eukaryota; kingdom Metazoa; phylum Arthropoda; class Arachnida; order Araneae; family Salticidae; genus Maratus; species Maratus speciosus. The sequence goes on from OZ010797.1 coordinate 152,139,547, forward strand.
TACTCTTTAAGATAAAAGTGTTTCATATTGAACTTGTTTAAATAAATTTAATGTAAATAACTTTAGTTTTGTCAACTTTAGTTTAATTTAAATATAGTTTTGTGGTATATATATATTTATAATAAAAGTTAACTATCAAGTTTTATGAATTAAAACAATATTAAAAAAATTAAAATTGATTCAATATCTCAAAATTAAGTCCAACTGAGCACTGTCGATTCAATTTTGTTGCTGTGAAAACGATGAATTCTTTGATATTGAAATGAATAACTGGTAAATGTATCTTGCCATTATTTTCGAATACGCTTAAATATATGAAAGTATTTTTTATATATGAATTTGTTTTAAACTAATAAAATTAAATAACAAGCAACATAAATACGTAATACAAAAAATGTATTTATTAAACTATATCATTGTTTATGTTTAAATTCATTAAATACTTTTTGCCCGCATGCAATTTTCAGGTACATTAAAATCGTTTGCTCTTGGGGAGGAAAAGTACTGCTCGCAAAATCGCGGGACGCTTTCGTCTTTTAGCGCCAAATACTCGAAAGTCTTTTATTTTTTTACAGTAATTCCGCCGATAAATTTGACTGATTCTTTATTACATACATAAGTAGTTTAATTGGTATTTTTTTCGAAATATTCTGAGTATGTCCAGTAAGGAGACCTTCCTTGTTAGATATTATTAATTTGTAGATCTTTTCTTTCTAACCGATGACCAGGCTCCTACCTACCGGGTCTCCGCAGCTGAATGGGCTTGATACCTAGTATCGGGGCGATGATCGCCTAATCGACGCGTAGCGGTAATAAATCTGACGAGGGCCTAGATCTTCATCCTATCGACTGTGCCTACTATAATCTGGCTGCCACACTGCAGGTCAAGAATTTGACTCTCTTCTGATTAAAATTCACTCCATCTTTAAGCCCTTCCGGGTCGATAAAATGAGGAACCAAGCTTGCTTGCGAACTAAACATCGAGGGACTCGCGTTAGGCTGACCATCTAACCGGGATATATTCTCTATAGCAACCCGGGTCCCGAGCTCAAGAAAACAGGGATGGGTACTGTCGGCCCAGATCTTCGTGGATCAAATAGCCACAGGGTTTAGTTTTTAGTACATCGTATAACATAGTTCATTTCTTCAATATTGTACATCATTTAAATAAAAGAAAATTATAAAAAATTACAAAGTTGTTCCAAATTTACGCTGCAATTATAACTGCACGGTTTTCTTTTGGGCGATATTATAGAAACAAATTCCGTTTAAAATAGGATTTTCTTATAAACAAGTTTTACTGTCTTAGAAAATAAGTTTGCCGTATAGAACTTTTTCGTTTTAAAGTACTGTGTATATCCTTATAATTACCCGACTGACAAGAAGGGTTAATTGTTTCACACGTATCTGGGTATGTGGATTCCTTTATACCCTCGAAACATCCCAACGGCTGGGTGGATTTTAATGAATAAGGTCTCTATCCATTCGTCTTAACCGTCCGATGGTTATAGGCAAGGTTTTGTTTTTATAATGGCATTATTATTAAAATGGAAGTAGAGACGAAAAAAAAATTACGCACCCTATTAGTGACATATCTTTGGTTAGGTCTTTCAAAATAAGGACGATGTTTCGTTGACTATTTTACAGTCAGAAGCTCCATTTATATATTACACAACCTGGAAGTTGTGTAGGTAAGATCTCTAGCTTTACTGACACTCTAACTATCATAGACATCTATCGGCCTCATCAAAACAGTGTTTATAGATAGGAACTAACAATTAAACACAATTTAAGTATCATCGATACAAGTAAATAAAAAAAAAATAAGGAAGTAATACAAAAAATAGTTTCACATTGATAAGAAATAATTAATTAGTTCGCTTTTTACAGAGTCGGGTTTTTTGATTTTTTAAATTTCATTTTGTTACTTTTTCTTTTACATCATTTCATTCTCTTCCAACTATGCGAAAAAGATGCTTATTGCGTTTGCTAATTGAAGAAAAATTCTTTTAGTTGAACTAAATTTTAATTTTCGATGGAACAAATATAAATTTTCAAATTTTAATTGCTTAAAAGGCGTGAGGAATTTTTTACAAAAAATATTCAGAAATTATATATTTTGATTTATTCGCTTTCATCGGAACAAATATTATATGTAAAACTTATAGTCAGGACCGTAGAAAGTGACTGCAGTTCCCGGTAGTAATTTGAATGCGCACCCACCTAGCTATACATATAATACTACAAAACCCACTAAGACGGAAACGCAAATGAACAATAAAAAATAAAGTTTTAGACAGGTCTTTTCCTATATATATAATATACGAAAAAGCATAGGATTTCGTATACATGTTTCCTACACCAAGTTCTTTCTTCTTAGGATGCATAGTGTTCTTTTTAGACATATCATAAAAAATTTCCATTTAAAGCAGTATTCTGTTACACAAAAGTTTTACAATATTAGAAAATAAATTTCCTGAATAGAACTTTTTTTAAGTACTATGTATTTCTTTACAATTTTATTATTTTTTCTTTTACAAGGTGCATCTGTTATACATTTTTATCAAAAGATTTTAAATGGAAATTTAAAATATTAATAATAGAACTAAATTTTAATTGGTTTCATTAATAAATGTTGAATAAAAAAGTTAAAAGTACAAAAGAAATGAAATGCGAAATCTTAACGTGTTACTTTGTTTAGTTTTCCACCTGATTCCTGTTCCTGCGTCTGAAATCATGCGCGTCATTAAAAGTGCCTTTCTTTTTTAAACTGTTAATATTAATGGCAGATTTCTTAATCAATATTATGCAACTGATACCAGACATTACCAATATAAATATATGTATATTCTTTATCGACTTCTAGTTACTAAAATTTTAATGTCTAAAAATCTATTTAATAACGCATAGATAACATTTTGACTTAAAATGTAATTCTTTCTAAATTTACTCTAAGTCCAGCGACGGTGAACCTATGGCATGCGGCAGATTATCTTCGACACCGCATAGAGAAAGATTCTAAATCAAATTGTTAAATGAATATGGATTAGCTGAGTTTGAATTCCATTGATTCGATCGGTTTTTATTCTCATACTCAAGAAACTGAAATGCAACTTAATGAATCACAGCTTAGCTTTATAATGGCTCAAAAAAGTTTCAAAATATAGAGGGATTAGGAAGTTATCAGAAAAGAGAGATTTTAAAGCATTTTAACCGAAAATGCCTATGTTAAAATTATCAGGGAGTTCCTGATCATCCTCGTCTTTTTCGATTTCAGTTAGAGGCATTTTATTGTAATACACTGTCTAACCTCGAAAATCTGGAATTATTGGCACCTCGACTAAGCCGAATTTAAAAAAATTACAAATTTCTGAAGAAATATCAAAAGTACTTCCGATTTTGTTGATTGTGACATTTATTTGTAATTTAATTCATACCCAAATCATATTTATGTGAGAAAAAGAGAAAATTGATAGTTTAAAAAAACTTACTTTAGTTGATATTTTCAACATTTCAAATGAAAAACAAAATCTGATAATCAGCCTAGTCATTTCTTCTCATGTAATTTCTCAAGCATGTGAAAAAATGACTCAATGCGAAGCATCGATGCCAAGTAGTTATCTTCTTTTTTGGATTTTATACAACTGAGGAATATCGATATCGGAAATATACTGTTGTAAGATGACATTAGTTTTCCGGTCAAATTTATGCGTTTTCCCAGTGAGATCTTTTCTTCTGCCAGTACCTCGTCTTCGTTCCTCTGAGCTGCTACCAAGGTTATCGAAGAATCTATTTAGCACAACGCCATCGATCTCGCAGTCCGCTAGTGCATCGTTTTTAATTTAAGTTTTTGATTCGTAAATAATTGCTAATTTTACTATTCTCGTAAGCTGAAAGTGAAAAAAAAAAGTGGGGGAGGTAGATGACTTTGATGACGGATTTGTTAAGTTGTTGGATCTCTGAATGCCAGATTTTCGAGGTCACACTGTATAACTGTATCATATTAACATATAACCTAATAATAAGTGAGTACATTAGCAAATATTTACAATGAAATGCTTACTTTTAGTCTGAACGGAACGGGTGTAAAGGATGATATTTTTAGCGATTTTCCAAAATTACTAATTTTGGACGATTTTTCAACGCCTCTACGGAAGCCATATGTCGCACAGTAAAAAACGATAAGAAAATGAATTGGAGATAATTTTTTTGTTTGTATTTTAATATGGTGTCACCTTTAAGAAGCTTACTTTGGAAGTTATAAGCCAAAAAAACAAAAACTTTTAGTGTTTTTTTTTCATGTATTTTCATATTTGCCACAAAAACGTTTGTAGTACACAATTTCAGATTCGTGTTCAGCACCCCAAAAAACCTAAAGAAAGCCACTAAAAATAATTAAACAGGAATTTTCAAGCTCTTTTTGAACTCTATTTTACTGGACTAATAAAAATTTTATATTGTACGCAACATTATATTAGTACCTATAAGTGTTATTTGTGTCTACATTCTTACACAAGAACCTTAAAAGCTTGAAAATTTTTTATTTCTATTTTGTCATTATGCTAATTGACGGCTATTGCTATTTATGCACTTTAAATACGTACATAGTTATTTCACTAACGTACCTCTTAAAAAAAATTATTCAGTTTGGATATTTATTTATTATTGAGAGAGTATTTTAGCTGTGGATTTCAAACACTATAAAAATGACATTATATTTATGATTCATTATACTCTTTTGCATAGGACTATGATTTCTTTTTCGTGAAATTCTTTTACACAGCTTGGGGGTAGGATGCCTTTAAACCTACAAACTTTTTGAAAATTTTTTAATACATATTTTGATTCCGTAATCATTTCTGAACAATATGCAAAAAACCGCATTAAAAAATTCCCATTAATTTACTAATTATGGTAGTTTTATTCAGACTTTATATTAAGACTACATAGGATAATTAAGCTTTGCGTTGCATTTATTATCCAGGGGAAATGTATCAAAAAAGGGGGTTACCTTGCAAAGGGTCGGGTAAAAGATTTTTTTTTCTGAATTGTTTATAATGATGCCAACATGGAAAAACCAAGTTTTCTAACAAAATTTCTTAAGGCTAAATTTTCTGTGGCCTTAAGACAAGAAATTTTTGGGACCTTTTTGGTTTTTTTATAAATATCTCGAGACCCGTTGTCGTAGCATGTTATTTTTCAATTACAATATTAAAGAAAATAAATTTCTGTGCAACTTTCATATTTACAACTTTTTTATACACTCAATAACAAGCGCAGTACGCCATTTCAAAAATAGGATAATTTTTTCAATTTTCTTAAAAACCGTGAAAAACGCAGTTCTGTCCCGATTATTCAAATGTGTCCCACGGATTTAATCGTGTATGTCAATTTCTATATATTAGTAGCAGTAAATTATGTGTTTCAGAGCTAAAACTAGCCTTTTTTGCACCCGTGCCAAACATGAGTTTTGGCGCCCCCTCCCCCCCCCTTTAAAAAGAAAATTTACCATGGGAATTTTAATAAATCTCTAATAGACGGATTTTGAAAATTTTATGTGTGTAAGCTTTAAATACGTTGTAACGGAGCCGATGTCGTAAGGTGGTGTGGTAGCGGGTAACTTCAACGGCCTGGTCTTATCAATATCGAAAAAAATATTTTATTGCATTTCAAACAATTAAATAATATTTCTTGATTAAATAATTCATAATTACAACGTTTTTCATATAAGGGTTCGAGTCCAGCTGTCAATAATATATTTATAGAATCAAGTCCAGTCCTTGAATAATAGATCGCTTTCAGTGTAATCAGTCTCTTATTTATTCAATGTCCACTATTTTCGAAGATAGAGTTCGCGATGCTCGACAGGAATGTCGCACTTTTGTAGGTGTTTAACCGAGGTTTAGGAACCTCCGATCTTCAACTCCGTGATGGAGATATCTTAACAGCCACACCTGGCTTTCGCTTTTCTGTGCTTCGGAGTATGCCCCGAAGCCGTCGACCCGTGAGAGATTTCCACTCTGCACGGCCAGAAACACCTTGAAATCTCAACTTCAACAGAAGGGAAAAATTAATCTCCCGAGAATGCTCTTGCATCCTCCTTTATCAGTTTCGTTTTTCCGTCCAGGACCAAAGCCACTCCCATTAGCCACTCACCATCCCTGGCCCATGATCTAAGAGACCAGCCCTTTCTCTATAGGCTGCAGTCAGGAACCTTAGCGTCCAGTTTAATCTCTGGTTTCACTTTCTACTTTCCCACGGGAACGAGATCCTCGTGAACATCAAAAGAATATTTCTCTCGCTAGATAAAAGAGTTCCTTTCACCCTAGTGTCATTTGCGAAGATTGATTGAAATTGAAGTATTTGTTTGATCTCTAGCGACATTTTCTAGGACTCTGAAGAAATTTGGAGGCTAGGTGAAAATACATTAGCTTCCCTATGCTGGCTTTTGCCTTGTAAATTGAGAGTTCCAATGTAAGATATCGTCGAATTCTCACAACATCCCTCCCTCAAATCATATTTCGGCTTCCAGACGTAATATGCTGTAAGGGAAATGGTTAGCTCATACATTTCAAGTGGCCCATATTTAATTATATCAATTCCTAAAAAAACATTTTCCTGCATTTTATACTTAGCTTGCAAATACTGGACACATTTGATTACGAAATTTCTCTTTAACAGACAAAACACATTTATATTTTACACGATTACATTTACACATAATAAAATGAATATTAATATATACATATATTTAAGTTGAGTTTGAGTCACACAATCCTCTACTAAATCCTTAACTGCTAAAACATGTCACTTGAAAGCTTATCTCTGAATTTAGCATAGTGTTTGGGCCGCGAAGCTTTAGGTGTCAAAACGTTTCTATTCTCCACGCCTTTTTTCATTAGGTTTTGGTATGTTTACTCTATAGACTTGAGACTTTTCGCGTCTACTTGGGACGTTTGTAAAAAGATTAGTCGCGGAACTTTTATAATCGATTCTCCCCCGATTCATTCTTCTCGTACCCCTTTCATACGACTTATGTCTGGTGGAACCTAATCCTGCATCTCCTGACACTGCATTTCTTTTTAACTTATCTTTATCTCGCCTGGATTTCTTGCTGTTCCTGGTCTGCCCAATTCTTACCGGCTTATCTCTTTGATCGCCCGTTAAAGCTATACCTATACGGGAGTCTTCTCGAAATCCCCACAATTACAATGCGTCTTCTTTATTTTTGACCTTGTTCTAGCTTCGCTTAACGAGTCCTCCGCATCTTGTTCTCTTTTAAGCCTTTCTCTCCCAACCTTGCTTAATCCAACGCTTAAATTCCCCTCTCGATCGGGCAACAAAAGGTCCCCTCCGTCTACTTTAAAATTACCATTCATCTTCCTTGACCAACGTTCATCCTCACTAGATTTTCATCCCGTATTCACGTCAATCATTTTTGCCCGGTGGTTTCTCTTTTTCGACTCGTTCCCTTGCGTCGGATCGGACCGCTGTTGTTTCAGTTTCGGATTGGCATCACTCACGGTTTTTCCGGCATCTAAAGTCTCAGCCTTTCCCTTCTTAATTTTATCGATTAATTTTTGAGTTTCGTTTCCTAATATATAATACGACAAGTCTGATTTGTTCTCTGCTACTATGGCCCTCGTTTTTATATTCCCCACTCCTTCAATTTCTAAGACAACGTGGGCGGTCGGTAAACGAAGCGTATTGTTCGTCAACGGTTGCCTAACTCGTACAGCACCACCGTCTAACTGATTGGGCTTAATTAATTGACTAGGGGTCACATCAAAGCTAGTTCCAGAATCTCTTAACGTCGTGCATTCCTTTCCGTTAATTAGAGCACGGCTAAGGTATGGTTTGAAACTTTCCTCAAAATTCGTACCTACGCAAATGTGATGAACGCTAGTAATAGGTTCTAAGTTCCTTTTGTTTTCCGGACAATTGGCTTTTAAATGCCCAATTTTGGAGCAAATAAAACACTTATTCCAATTTTTTCGTTCGAAGATCCTTTCTCTTTCGTTTTACGTGTTTTTCTCTCTCCAATTAGTTTTGGTTTCCGAATGCCAATCTCTCATTTCGTCTTCATTTTCCGTTTTTTCCCTTCTCCTATCCCGCGAATTTCCTTCAAATTTTGGTTTCGTATTCCGCGATTTTTTTGACACTCCTTTTATCGCCTCATATTCGTCTACTGCCTTAGCGAGCACCAAGGGATCTTTATAATTCGCCCATGAATCTATAAAATGCTCTTTCAAATCGACCGACGCGCGTCGTTTGATCTGATCAGTGATCACTAAGTCTTTTAATTCAGAAAATTGCGTGATCCCCAAACCGTTAATCCATCCTTCAAGAAAACTATTCAATTCGAATATGAGATCTCTCCACGGGTTTGCTGGATTACGTGTATGTTTATTCAATTTTTGACGGTACGCTTCCGCACTCAGCTTGTACCGGGCTAATAAAAGCGATTTAACATGTTCGAAATTGTCAATTTTGTGAGCTGGTTCGCGTAAGATTAATTCTGCAATTTCCACCGGCAATAATGCTAACAAGTGTGTGACGTATTCATCTTGCTCTATTCCGGACCTATTCGCCTGTCGCTCGAACAAATTCAGGAATAATGTTATGTCGGATCGTTCAGGATCAAAACGATGCATAATAGTTTTAAGAGGTAATTTAACGGATCTTTCGGAACCGCTGCTAGCCGTAGAATTTCGCCTTTCTGAACTCTGCGTTAATTTTAGCTGTTCTAAAGTAAACGCCCTTTCTTTTTCTTTCTCTCTCTCTTCTTTTTTTCCCTCTCTTTCTCTTTTTCTGCCACGATTCGGTCTTCCCTATCTTTCACGATAAACCCTGCCTGCACTAAAGTTAGTTCCTCGTCGTATTTATCTGCTGCTTCAATTTTTTCGATTATCGTTGCCATATTGTCTTGTTCATCTATTTCCACATCTAAAACTTCCGCGAGATTCTGTAAATCCGCTTTCCTGCAGTACTTCAGTGAATTTAACTTCGACATGACTACGGTATGTTGAAATAATACAAACGGATACTATTCGTTTTGTTTATCAATTTTAAAGTATATGAACCTTACACCTCACAAGAAATATTTTACCCCTAAGCACACAATATAAATAAACATTTCAAATGCATAACCAATATGTAAAAATAATTTTATGATTTTTCAAAAGATTTTCAGAATTTCTATATTTTTGTGCCAAACGTAAAGCAAAAAGTAAAATTGAAAATTTTAAAGCTTTAGAGTCCCTATACTCACAATATGAAAACAATAAGTAATTTTTCAAATACTATAGGCAAACTACATTCCCAGAATTTCTCAAGAACTGAACACTCTCTGTAACCTTTATCAAAATGCATCTATACTATTTAGGGTAAAAGTTTAATTTACTCTGTTTGTCATTTAGCAATCCAGCATGCATCAAACTTTCTCTTTATACAATCACTCATCAAAATATATTTCTTACACATTACTCTTACATTATATACTCGTCATATAAGAAAAAAAAAATTACTGGGAATTTTTTTTTTTTTTTGAGTAGTTATGAATTTAGCCTATCTAATCCTTTCTGCATTCCAAATATTACAAATACTGATAAAGATAACATAACATATAAATTTGCATTAAACGTTAGTTTTCAATTAACTACACATTATTGATTAATCATAATCTTAGTATTTTCATTTACCTCAAAAAGTTTCTCATATTTTTATTTAAACAACATTTTAATGTCCTATCAGTATGCTAAATAATAGTTTAAGAGCCACTCAAAATGAAATGAGCTTACCTGTTGCAGTTGTTGCTTGAAGTATCTTGTCTGGGGAATGGTTCGTTATGGCACTCCGCGGGTGTCGTCCACTGTGGCTCAAGGGCTCGTATCGGGCATGTTGCGTCCCACTGTTTGTCGTCCAAGGTCCACCTTGCACTGTCTCGAAACACTGTCTAGTTGATCTAGATGAACTGTCTCATTGCCGTTGTTCTGGATGAACTGTTTTTCGTTCTGGACGAACTGTCTTTTGTTCTGGGTGAACTGTCTTTTGCTCCCGAAGGGCTGTCCTTCTGTCTTCCTCGGAACTGTAGTTTCGATGCTTTCGGCTGCCTCTCGAGTTGTCGTCAGAAACTCCGGGTGTTCGCCGTCTGTTTCCTCCTGGGCTTTCCTCTAATAACAATTATTCTTGCTGAAAATCTTCTAGCTGCCACCAAGTTGTAACGGAGCCGATGTCGTAAGGTGGTGTGGTAGCGGGCAACTTCAACGGCCTGGTCTTATCAATATCGAAAAAAATATTTTATTGCATTTCAAACAATTAAATAATATTTCTTGATTAAATAATTCATAATTACAACGTTTTTCATATAAGGGTTCGAGTCCAGCTGTCAATAATATATTTATAGAATCAAGTCCAGTCCTCGAATAATAGATCGCTTTCAGTGTAGTCAGTCTCTTATTTATTCAATGTCCACTATTTTCGAAGATAGAGTTCGCGATGCTCGACAGGAATGTCGCACTTTTGTAGGTGTTTAACCGAGGTTTAGGAACCTCCGATCTTCAACTCCGTGATGGAGATATCTTAACAGCCACACCTGGCTTTCGCTTTTCTGTGCTTCGGAGTATGCGTCGAAGCCGTCGACCCGTGAGAGATTTCCACTCTGCACGGCCAGAAACACCTTGAAGTCTCAACTTCAACAGAAGGAAAAAATTAAGCTCCCGAGAATGCTCTTGCATCCTTCTTTATCAGTTTCGTTTTTCCGTCCAGGATCAAAGCCACTCCCATTAGCCACTCACCATCCCTGGCCCATGATCTCAGAGACCAGCCCTTTCTCTATAGGCTGCAGTCAGGAACCTTAGCGTCCGGTTTAATCTCTGGTTTCACTTTCTACTTTCCCACGGGAACGAGATCCTCGTGAACATCAAAAGAATATTTCTCTCGCTAGATAAAAGAGTTCCTTTCACCCTAGTGTCATCTGCGAAGATTGATGGAAATTGAAGTATTTGTTTCATCTCTAGCGGCATTTTCTAGGACTCTGAAGAAATTTGGAGGCTAGGTGAAAATACATTAGCTTCCCTATGCTGGCTTTTGCCTTGTAAATTGAGAGTTCCAATGTGAGATATCGTCGAATTCTCACAACGAAATGCTGAACTACGTAATCAGCTTTGCCAAATATTGATTCATTAAAACCATGAAAACCGTACCGAAAGGAAACGAAATATATTACGCTTTAAAGAGGTTTCCATCTTAGCAGGTATAATTGTTCATATTCTTTCTCTTGAAAAAATATATACTTTTCTTTAAAGTCCGAATTCCGTATATACAGATTTCATTTTCAAAGATTTTACGGTAGTTGTATTGAGGCGTTTAAAGTCACAATTATATGAATTATAGGACTAAATTAGTTACACGAAGACATTCGCAAGGTAACATTAAACGTATGGGAGCGTTCTTGACAAATATCTCGCTCGCATTTTGTTACTTTTCAATAATTTTTTTTTCATGGGATACCTGAGATCAATATCTAATGTTGTGCTTTTGTACTTTTTCCGGTTTGGGTGCTATTGTTTTTAATATATTCGGACACTTTCATTTTTGGAAAACTGTTTGGAACCCGTTCTGAAATTTAAAGTATCCTGTTTGAGCTTTAAAGCAATTAATAGATAATCTTAAAGTTTTACATATTTTTGCATGCTAAAATGATGTAATCTCTTGTTATATTTACTGATATAAGTGGGAAAAAAATTGACAATATATTTTAAAACTAATATTTTAAATATTTTTGATAAAACTAGTGATCTCAAATATTTTATTAACAGAATTTATAAATTTTACCAAGATATAAATGCATAACATTAGTTAGTGAAATAATCTGGTGTCATTTTTATTGTAGCTATTTTATAAGGTAAAAGCATTCCTTTCATAAAATATATTTATCTTTTGAGTCCCCCCCCCCCCTTTTATATGGAACGACAATTCAATGTTTGCTATCTTTAAAACAGTAAAACATTAAAACATATGTTATCAATAACTGGTAAATAAAATATACCATTGTAGTGGGGAATAAAATATGTTTTTCGCAAATTTTCATACCTGCGTGATTTTCAAAAAAAACTCTCATGTTTTACTGTCTTTTCACATTTGCACAGAAAAATAGTTAAATATTATAATTTTAACTATTGAATTTTAACTATCATTTTTTTAATGATAATTTACAGATATATTATTATTTATAAAAAATTCAAAAATAAGAAATATATTCTTTTGTAGTCAAAATATCATTACCGTAGGTTGTCCCAACAAGCAATTTATTAGGTAAAGATTTGACAAAGTTCTATTTAAAACAGATGGTTATAATTTTTATTCATTAAGATGCTACTAATTAAAAAAATATTTATTTTCATTAATTAAACTTATCTATAATTCTTAAGAACTTTTTTAAACCGTGTCCCAAGAAAGAATATCATTGCCATGCTTCTGACAAAAAGTTCTTCCAGATTTTTTAGAGGACAGCACATGACTTTTTATCAAGGCAAAAGTACTCCTTAAAAGTCAACTTGCTATCAGGTTTAGGTGAATAGAGTAAGAAGTTTTATAGTTTCAATAAAACAAGAAAAGACTTTGAATGTTTTGGTGAGTATTCTTTTTTAAGACATTACCGTACCCAATACTAATTGATAATTAAAAGAACTTTTATTTCTTAATCTGCTTTCATTATCTGAGGAATAGAAAATCATTGTACGGACCAGAAGATATAATGGCTGCCATTTATGCCTGGGGAAAAATAAAAATATTTTGCTTAATTTGTCTGTACCGTTGTCACTTATGTCATTATACCAAGTGCATTAAAATTTAAAAATTAGTTTTAAAATATTAAATTATTAATCTGGTCTGTACTGATGCTTTTTTATTAATGTTTATGAGGTATGGTAATTATTTACAAACAGTTAAAATTTTCTGATTATTTCTAAAAATATTTTCTAATTTTGTTATTCCAAAACATGGACAGATTTTGAAAATGACTCACCTATTCCATTGATACCTGGAAAAATATGTATGCATTATAAAAATTATAAAAATTATTAAAATTAAGCAAGAAATATTTTTTAATTAAAACTTTCGTGCCAATAAGTTACTATATAATGAAAAATTCTTTTAAACAAAATGCTTTAAAGTTAACATTGTATATACTTAAAGTTACTGTCTAAATACGAAAATTGTATCATTCATCTACACTCTGCCCTACTTTTAAAATTATATAAATTTATTGCATATAAAATGTCTGTTGAGATGTAATATAGACGTGAGTGTACAAATAATCGATAATTTAATGCCCCCAATTTTTAGAAGTCGACATACACAATTTAATCCGCGGGGAACATTTGAATAATCGCGGCAAAACTACGTTTTTCACGGTTTTTAAGAAAATTGAAAAAATTGTGCCATTTTTGAAACAGCGTACTGCACTTGCTATTGGGTGTATAAAAAAGTTGTAAGTATGAAAGTTGTAGAGAATTTTATCCTATTTAATATTGTAACTGACAAATAATATGCTACGGCAACGAGTCTCGATATATTTCCAAAAAATGAAAAAATGTCCCAAAATTTTGTTGTTTTTCGGCCACAGAAAATTTAGCCTTAAGAAATTTTATCAGAAAACTTGGTTTTTTTCATGTTGGCATCATTATAAACAATTAAAAGAAAAAATCTTTTACCCGACCTTTTGCAAAGTAAAATGTACATTTCCCCTAGACTATTATTCAAAATGATGAATTTTGATACTGCGCACAGTGTTACTAAAAAACTAAGCATGGCAATCAAAAGAAATTTTCAAAACATATTCATTTCTGTATTATCTACAACTTAAAACCAGAAAAAGGTAATATTTTATTTTTTTTCTGTTTTTGTACTTTGAAAATATTTTTCAAAAAGTGAATTTTCCTTTTTTGTTAATTTTTTAATTTAGTCAATATTTTTTACAAATATTCTGGTTTTAGTATGAAGGTAACTCTATTGTGTATTTATGTTCACCAAAATTTCCTCTTTATATGCCCTTTTTCAGATTTTATCATGCGTGCAAGATTTTTTTCTATTATTATCATATATTTTTAAACTTATCATTTCAATATTTATTTATGAATTTACAAGTATATATATATTTTTAAATATAAATTTAAATATGAGTTTTATATTTAAATGAAGTTTGATTTTAATTTTTGACTTATTACACAAATTTTGAAGCTTGGAACCTAGTGATATTTTTTACTTTTTCGACGTGTTCAAAGGTATCCTGCCCCCTTAAAATATTTTCTTAAAACTGTTGAAAGTGGATATTTCTAAGGATTATATTAATTCGTTGTTGAAAAAATGGTAATACTGTAAAACCTTCTAAAACGGAATCGGGACCAGAAATCTAACCGATTTAGACAGATTCCCGCCTTATGATGTACACACTTAGTATACTCTTTTATATTGGATTATGATTTTTTTTTCGTCTAAGGAAACTTTTATTATACACAGGTTTTGTTTCATAACTTTTACTGTTATAGGAAATTTGCGTTTGGATAATTTTGGGATTTAATTGAGGCAGTCTCGAAATCCCAGTTTTGTAAATTCGACTTCCAATTGTTAATAATAATTAAACGTTTAGAAACGTACCTATTATTTTATTTTTATACTCAATCCTGACTGAGGTATTGATGTTTACCCTTAAGCATCGAGAAATATCATATATTTCTTTGTGAAAGTGCATCTGAATTCATAAATGAAGTATTGTTTCCACTTTCATTACACAAAATGATAGATTGCATAAGGAATTACTCTAGACGGGTTTTTTTTATGCAGTTTCATGCTGTTATTTCTGTTGCGACGAGTGTTTATGCTAGCATCATCTCAAGTAGTAAGACTTTTTTGAATCCATTCTTAATTGCTACACATTACCTAAAAATGAAGTTCTTTTATTGTGTTGTTATTTTGATTCTCGTTTGCTATTACTGAGGTAAGTATTAAGAATATTATTTGGTAATTTTAGTTATTGACCGTACTCGTTTATTTTATAGCATTTTCAACGAGCATAGTTATGCCATTTTTTTTTCAAAATAATTACATTACCTATTCTAATAAAAGAATACAAGTTTGTCTGTCCGTGGTGTGTGTGCGCGATAGCTAGAGAAATTTATGGCACATAGCAATCCGAAAATTTGGGTCATGGTAACTCAGACAGGTCTTGTGGCAACTGATGCTTAGATTTTTTTATTTTTGATAATTAGACGATATAGTAGATAAACCGAGCAAATAAAAAAAGACAAAAGTTCCGTAACGGTGCGTTCCAGAATCTCATACCGA
The DNA here is from genome assembly GCA_963932465.1 of Maratus speciosus. Taxonomy (NCBI): domain Eukaryota; kingdom Metazoa; phylum Arthropoda; class Arachnida; order Araneae; family Salticidae; genus Maratus; species Maratus speciosus. The sequence continues at coordinate 152,154,892 of OZ010797.1, forward strand.
AGCGCCGAAGTAAAAGTTAACCGAAGCCTTTTTTTTTTCGGTTGTTTATCTAAGTGCGTATCGGCGTACAATTTCATCGGTGATAGGGAAATTAGACCCCCTCTCCCCTTTCCATTTTACTTGGACTCAAAAAGAGTCTCCAACACGAAAAATCTAAGTAAAAAATTTTCAAGCATACACTTTTCAATAAATTTTCTATAGGTACAGGGATAATATTTCTTTTATGATTTCCAAAGCATTCTTTAATGAACTAACTTGCGGAACCAATTATGACTTTGGAGGTTCGTATTTCACTCCCCTCTCCCACAGACGTTAGAACGCCCAATCTGTCGTTACCGGGGTAATAATTATTTTTATAATACAGCGTTTTGTATAAATAGCCTATATTTATCTGAATGTATAGTATCGTTGCGATAAAAAATCACAAGGATTTTCACTTTGTAACTCTTACTTACATACTAAATCATACTTCTATAAATCATACATAAAAATAAATAAATCAATCATAAATCATACATGTTAGTTCATACATGCATGCATACTAAATATCTGCTAATTATGAAACAGTGGGACATGAACACATTTGTTGAACCCATTAAGTAAAAAAATATAATTATCATTCTAAAAAGGTAACTATGTTTTTACATGATTTTATATTTATTCATAAATATTAAATTTCTTTGCTGGTGTGACAGTTTTGTTGCAGGTTGACCAGTAAGATAATTATATTCAAAGAATAGATTGAAAAAGCTGTTTGGCATTGGGCATAATTTTTTAAAAGATGGAACATAAACAAATTATACATTTGAATTACATAAATAATATTTCCTGATGATGCTGTACAATGTACCACAAATTCATCGATTACTAGACAAGTATAATCTATCTCACATTCTTCTTCTAATTTCTTAAGATTTATTCTACATTTTATCATTTAAAGTTGCCATTACTACAACAATTTAATTGACAAGATATATTGTATGCTTTGTATAATTGGAACAGGCCTAATTTATTCCAATTTTCATCAAGCTTTTTACTAGTAGAATCTGGTATTTTTTACAACTCCTTTCGCATATTTAGCGAATTCAGAAGCTTTGTGTGCTACTTCTAGCCGTCTAAACACAGCATTGGGACAGCAATATTAAAAGCTGTTTCCAATTTTAGCCAAAGATCTTCTATGAGCAGGGTATTCACAGAGGGAGAAACAGAGGTACAAGTGCTCAAGTACATGTGGAGATTACGTTTGAAATAAACTATCTGATTTCATTCTGTGGCATCTGTTTTATTTTCATTTGATCCACCCTAATTCAAAACATCTTGTGTTTAGCATGTGTACCAAACTCAGATGCTTTGTATGCTATTTGCAGCCTTTTAATAAGAGCATTGCAAAAAATATTTACAATATCGCCCCTTATCGACATACAAATCCTCTTCCATGCGGTTTTTTAAAAATCATGCTGCAAGATCTCTATATGGGGCATTCTCATAATCTTTTGACTTTTAGGAATAAAAATCTGGTGAAATTAAACTTGTTAAAATAACATTTAAATCTGTAATAAAAAAAAGGATGTTAAGGATGGGACGCTAAGAAAAATTACCACTATTTTTTGGCAAATCATATTAAAACTAAGTGATAGCCACAATGTTAATTGATTTTTAGAAACAGTATTTTACATTGGATTAAATTAAAAAAAATAATTTAACTCGAAAAGTGCAAGAATAAACGTTGGGGACGGTAAGACTACCAATAAAGCCACGATGCTTGAAATTGGCATTTAACTGCTGATGATTTAAATTCTTCAGTAAATTTCCGATCAAAGAATTTTAGAAATTCTTTCTCTAGCATACTTCTGAATGAGAAAAAAATTCAAAAAAATTCTGTGGCTGCATCTGAAGTGATTTTCTGTATAAGTTTAGCAAGAGGGATGATAAGGAATCTAAAACCCAGGGACAGTGTTAAAAAAATAATATCAACAGTAAAAATATGTGCAGGTTAATTTTTTGCTGCATATTTATATAAAACAATTGTCCCAATTTCGGAAAAAATGACAACGAATTACATTTATCGAAACAATTTTATACAGATAGCTCCAAACTCAAAAATCAACATCAGGGACACGGGACGGTTAAGGATTTTTCCTGATATTTGGACCTCCAACATTGTCCAAAGCTTATTTCTCTCGTTAATATTGTATGTAATCATGCAACGGGATGTTCCACAGTATATGAAATAAAAAAACACAAGAATATGTACTAAAATAAAAATTATTATTCAGGGACATAAAAGTCAAAAGATTGTGAGAATGCCCCATATTCTTTTTGTTTCATTTAAGATAACATATTATACCATCAAACATAAAGTTTATGTTAAGAAAAAGAAACAACGTATCAAGGCACAAATAAAATATGTTTAAAAGCATACAGCTGTTTCAAAACCGCTAAGGTTTCCTCATCAGTGCTTAAAATAAAAGTAAAATTAAAACATTGTGTAAAAAAAAGGGGGGGGGGGGGTAGACAGAGAGTCAGAAAGGCGTACCTTTCAGCTCTACTGCCGACAGTGAAATGACCGGTACAATCCTTCCAGTACAATCCTTCCCCTTCTTTTTATAGAAAGTTTATGGCTTTTTTGTATAACTGTACGTATCGTGAAGGTGTTAAATGAGAAAATTTATGTATAACCATACATGATATTTCTCATAGTTCAAATTATCTGAAAATACATACGATCGAAGGTTACTTATAGGGAATGAAGCTATTGCTGCAAAACTTTAAAAATGACCTGTAGGCTGCTTACATTTCAACTTAAACTACAAATGAATAATTCTTTTCAAAATCATTTTACAAGACTATTTCCCAATCAAGAAGATAATCTTTCAATCTCTAGAAATTCTTGTAATAATTACTAATGTAGCAATGTACAGTCGTGGAAAAAAAAGTAAACACCCCTACTAACTCCTCCACAAATTATCATAGAAGAAAGTTACTGGCAGCGAACGATTGGAAATAAAGTCTACTTTTAAATGACGTATATAAAATTTTCTTAGAGGGCCATCTACATATTAAAACGAACCCAAACTTCATTTTTTCAATACCAATACCCAATTTTAACGAGTTATTTCAAATCTTCGGTTCAAACTATGCCTAGACACCAAATTTCAAGTCATTTGAATGATAAGTTTTTGAACTATAAACATTCAAAATTTAGTGCTTTTAATGTTAAATTACATTTTCATATTTTTATTAATATCTCCTGAAATTATACTCCTAATGTGTTAATGTTTTGTGTAGCAATAATACTAAAATGCCTAAACATAAATATGTTGAATTTGTAATTTTTATAATTGTATGATATGAATTATTAATTATGGAATTAATATTCGAAAAAAAATATGAATTGCAACTTACAATTTTTTTGATGGATCCTGTTTCATGGAAATCCAAAATTTCATATTTTTCTTCCAAGTAGTTTTCAAATTATGCTTAAAAAACGGCAAAATGATGGTTTAAGGGGCCGTCTATGATAGAAATGACTAGATATTTTGAAATTTCTTATGCTATTCTGTAATCTAGCAGTCATCAATGGCTGCTTGAGTGACGCTTAAGATGCTATGAAGAAGGGGGCTCTCTCGGTCGACAATCGAGTACCGAACTTCAATTTGGATACAGCCCCTAAATTACGCTCGTTTTAAAATAATTAATTTCTATGAAACTTATCGTACGAATTGCATAAAAATTTGTTTTTAGACTAATTGAAGGGTGTAGAGTTCATTTATGCTGTCAGTATTGTGTACTGCTATTGAAAATATCAAAGTTATGGTTCGTTTTAATATGTAAATGGCCCCCAAATCAAATTTTGTATATATCATTTAAAAGTAGACTTTATGACCAATCGTGTGGTACCAGTAACTTTATTCTACGATAATTTGTTGAGGAATTAGTAGGAGGTGTTTAGTTTTTTTTTCACGACTGTACATGTACATTCTGATGTAGCAATGTTATAAATGATGCCTGCTCCAACGGTGACCAATAGCTAATTCCTAAACCGTTAGTCATAGACATATACCGGGTGTCCCAAAAAGGACTGACTGATTTTAAAATTCAATAACTTGTAAACGGTGACAGATATTTAAAAAATTCTTGCAGGGGGGTTATGCATAAGGTCAAAAGTTTTTTTACAGTGATTTTCAATTTTAGTTCGAATTACAAACAATAGATGGCGCTGCGATCGATAGACGCTAAATTCAGGCTCGATTTTTGGTACCTCGTGGCCCGGATAATACATTTCCATCTCCTTTTTCTGCATGGAACAAGATAAAGGACCAAAAATCGAGCCTGTATTTAGCGACTATTGCTTACAGCGCCATCTATTGTTTGTAATCCGAACTAAAATTGAAAATCACTGTAAAAAAACTTTTGACCTTATGCATAACCCCCCTGCAAGAATTTTTTAAATATCTGTCACCGTTTACAAGTTATTGAATTTTAAAATCAGTCAGTCCTTTTTGGGACAACCGGTAGTTTCAGTTAAGAAATGTTTTAAAAGTAGTAAAGAAGTAGTTTAAAAGCGATTTGGGTCAATAAAAACATAGCTTAAAAAATTATGAAATTTAATTTTTTATGGTCCCCCGTTCTTATTAAGTTATATTTAGTATAAATTCCCTATTTCACTAACAAGTAAATCAAAAAGAGTCCCATTCATTTAACACTAAAATTGACCGACTTATGGAACCTTTAATTGCATGACTTATACCAATTTTCTGCATCTGAACGCAAATGAGTTGTACCATGATTTGAGGAATCGTACACAAAGTGCTTAAAGTGTTAGAAGAATTGATTTAGTGTGTATCTGCACTTTAATCTTAAATAATCACATCATTTAAAATATTACGATATTGTTAATATTTATTAATCAAGTTTCAGATTGGTTAAAATAATTCTATTTTATCACATGTTTTATTTTGTAAGGAAATGAGGCTGTTTCTTTTCATGATTTCTTCTAACATGAATTGTGTTATTTTTATAAAATTTTATTTAACCACGCTCATATGCAAATCTTTCCAAAATCTGCACTCGAACGTTAACTTGCTTTAAAATTTTCGATCGAGGTTAAATTTTTCATAGTAATGTAAATCCGGTAACAATGTAATATTATTATCATTTTCATTGTGTACCATTTATACCTTTTTTACAGTACCACACAAAACATGCCGGGTACATTACCGCCTACAAGCAGAAATTTAAAATAAAAATCAGTAAAATTTATGTAGGAGATGCACAATAGCATTTTTCAAAAAAGAATCGTGTGGCATTTATATTTCTTTTAGAGTGCAACCCAAAGGAAGTCAAATATATTAGGATGTATGAGCAGAGATTGATTTAAATGCATTTTAATGATGTTATGTTTTTTTCAAAATTAATTCTTTAGTTCTTTAAAGAAAATATAAAAACTTGTTTTTAAAATAATATTTTAGAGATCAAAACCAAAATGCAATTTCTACTTGCTAAGCAAAAAATAAATATTAAATTAAGTGAACAATTTTTCTTTTGGACAATGAAAATAACACAGTTGCTGTCTCAGAACATGTGCGCACACAAATCATGCACGTGCAAAAAATATCTAAGAGTTAAAATACCTACAATATGTTAATAACATATTACCGGATTTTGTTTTAAAAATATAATCCAATTACTAGTCAAAAATTCATTGGACTACAAATATTTTGCACTCTCAATTTATGCAAAACAGTTTGTGCTTTGACAGTGTGCCAACACATATGTTCACTTATTTAAGTCTGCGATTTAACCAATTTGCGCACTGTAAAAAATATTGGTGTGACTTTACATCAAAAATGGGTACAATTAATTTGCCACCAAAAGTAGTGCTACGAACCAACACCAGTAAATAAGTGTAATGAAAGACCAGCAATCAACTGGTATAAACTCCACTTTTGGTGTAAAGTCACACAGCACTACTCATTTCATATATTTTAAACAAAATAAAACATAATTTAAAACATTACTGTTAAATTTAATGCAGACATAATTTAAAATACATAGTTTTACGTTAAGAGGCTGGTAAACTTTTATATAATTGAAATAATTTATTATAACATATATTTTAAACATTTTATTTGATAAACAACGAAAGTTTCCATATTTACATTTTTTAAATATATCTTTATCATGGGTACCATTTAAGGGCAAGGGGGTGGCAAATGGACCTAGAGTATCCCTACATTTTGGTGTAGTCAACTTTTTTATACATTTTTAGAACTAAAATTAAGCTTTTTTGGTGTATCTGAAAGATAATTACTTATTTAGCACTTCTCACTTCCTCCACTCTGCAAGTACTAAGCTTTCCCAATAACTAGAATCAATTGGGCACTCATTTCAATTAGATTTTACTAATTTAATAAACACAATAGGAATATGGCAGTTTAATTTTTTAACCCTTTCAGTGCCAACATTTAAAAAAATTATCTTGTTTTCACACATGTTAATAATGCTCTCAATGAGTTAAAACGGTCTAATAAAGAATTCTTGATGAAAATATTTTTTGTTAGAGAACGAACACACATTTTAAAATAATTCTCTATCAAAATTATAATCCCTTATAACTATCACGATAAGTTTCAATTAAAGTTTCTAGTGTTTTTCACAAAATGAAAAATATAAGCGACATCTGATATTAAATTACATTAAAGTTATACAGTTTTAATAACTCTTGCCTGCACGAGAGCACTCAAATTAATTTTTCATTTTTATATGTGAGGATTTTGAGCACACCAGAACTGGTGTATGTCTTCCATAATTTGTATTAATGAGTAAAAATACATAATTTTTAGTCATTGATTTCATTTTAAAAGGTGCTGACACCAAAAAGAATGCATATTTATACTTCATTCGGCATTTCACAAACCAAAATTAAGTGTAATAATACTCTCTTTTTTTACAGTGCAGGCATTTGTTTTTTTAACTTTATATAAGAATATGTTTACCTTCAATCAGTATTGTAAAATGGTATTACCTTACGAACAGAGCAATCGGAATAAGCGATTTGCTGCAAAGCAGTATGCTATGAAATTTCCGGATCAAAACAAACCACATCCAAACACTTTAGCTAAAATTGTTAAACGTTTCAGAGAAGCTTATGAAGTATTCTCGATTAAGACGGTTCACTGGTTTAACAGTATCTCGTGAGGATGTTCTAGTGAAATTACACAATTTTTACTCATTTATTTCACTTAAAAAGTGCTGACACCAAAATGAGTGCATATTTTTACTTCATTCGACATTTTCCAAACCAAAATTAAGTGTAATATTACTCTCTTTTTTTACAGTTGTTACATTTGATAAATTTTAGCTTTATATAAGAATATGTTTACCTTCAGTCAGTATTAAACAGAGCAATCGAAATAAGCGATTAGCTGCAAGGGAGTATGCTATGAAATTTCCTGTGAAACCTGAAGGGTGTCTGTTGGGCGTAGATCGCAAGGGGCAGAAATTTGTAGTATGTACTATATACTTTTTTTATTTTACACTGCAACTAATCAGATTATATAGATGTTAGTGACTATTTTTTTAACTAAAACTTATTATTTATGTCTATAAATTTATATTAAAAGATATTGCAATATTATGTTGAATTAACTGGGATGATACACAAATGAAGATTTAAAAAATCTTATAAAAACACCATAAATTAAGAAATGTGTAATGTCTTTCTAAAGAACTTTGTCTTTCTTCATCTGGTGCAAAGAAGACGTACTCCTACTTTGAAATGAAGTCAGTCTTGCTCCTACTTTCAAAATTGCAGTATGTCATTTTTGCTCCTGATGAAGAAAAACAAACTTCTTTCGAAAGTCATTGCACATTTTTTTGTGGCATTTATTCAAAATTTTATGCTTTTAATATAACACCTTACATTATTTTTTTTCTATTACATATACACATTATTAAATATATTAAAACTATTAGTATATTAAAAATGCCATATATGTTGAATTATCACTTTGTAAGATATACTTTTTTAAGCATTAAATATACACTTTTACACCCACTTTTTTTAAAAACACAATATAAGAATTATTTATGTATAAAATTTATGCTACGTATGCGCAACTTATTTTTTAAAACAGGCGCACCCTCTAAATGTTTTATAAAGTTGTATGAAACGAATCAATAAATTTATTAAGTGCTTCGCTTTTTCTTTCTGTGGGTGTTTTCACTTGTACTGCTTGACTTAGTATGGTTAATTTTAAAACACGTATTTCACTCCTCAAACTGATGTAACGACTATTTCAAATAGCAAAGATATGGACTCTACATTTATGCCTGAAAAAGTACCTATTTCGAATAACACAATGGATCCCTCTTAAAGAAGATGCATTGCTAAGTCGCATGTTTGCTGTAATTAAAACAAATCTTTTTCGCGAAAGAAGAGTTTGAAAGAGCATCTGCTAGTGCAGTTCAAATTAAAACAAAATTCTGTGATATTTGTCATGAAGCATTTTCCAAAAAGAAGGATTTAAATTGGCCATAAAATAATGCATTTAAAATTGCAATAAAATGAAAAGAAGGTAGGTAGGCCTTGTACCTGTAAAGCTTGTAACAAATCTTTTGCATAAAAGTATACTTTTATTATTGTTTGGAAATAATGGTACAAATGAAATAAAAAAATATCCATCAATGACACACTGTCAGATTACTTAATACCTTGAATATATTTCATATTACAGACATTCATCTTGCTATTTAAGTTAATAAAAAAAGAGATTGTTTTCAATTTGACACAATAAAGGTTTTGCAAACTGAGTTCGACTTATACAAAATAATTAATAATTTCCACACGCATACAAAAGTTTTACTACTCCAAAGTTATATTTTAATTTTTTTTTTGTGATTTGCTACCATCATAAACTGGAAGTTCATTTAAAATCTAATGAATGTGTAGGTTGAAGAATGCAGCCTTTCTTTTGATAATTTTGGATGAATATTCCCTTTTTCTGAATACTCAATTATAGAGTATGGTTTTATTATTTTTCAGGCATATCTGGGGTAGAATAAAACATATTTAATAGAGCTAGCATGTCAAAAGCTCTGTTGCTTGTATTAATTTTTTATTTGTTTTAAAATAAATGCAAATATTAATTTTTTATTTTTTTACATTTTCAGATTATCTTATGGTCAATTGTCGTCCTATCTATCTTTTTGGTAAATATTATGAAATATTTTGATTTCTTTTTTCTTTTTTTATTGCTAAATTCATAAAATTTACTGTCGTAAAACAAGCTTTAACTTCAATCGATGCAACTGGTAATTTATAAATGGTAACATCGTTAAAAATTGATTTAGGTTTCGAGACGCTAAAGATGCACTAAGTAAGTTACAATAAATTCATAATAATAATCAATATACTTGAAGGAATGAATAGGTTACTTTTGGACCTTCGTTTAGAAAGCATAATAGCCTATTATATTAAGAACCACCATTTAAAAAAATAATTTATGATTTAGTTCTAACTGTTTGAAAACTCAATAGTTATACACACTGTATTAGGATACATATCGTCGGCACCATGTCAAACTGTTCAATATTAAGACAGTGTGGCCAGTGGGCTACTTTTTTAAAATTCAGATTTCTTGATTGGCACCACTTTTCTGAAATCGTAAAATTTCCGTAGTTTTCACTTTAATTAGAACGTCAAAAAATGAGGTGAAACTAGTAGGGATGACCGAGCTAAGCTCGGTCAAAATTAGCCTTGTGTCAAATTCGATATTTTATTCTCACTGTATCACTCTTGCTGTCTCGATACAGTTGGTTTGTATCGAGACAACCCATTGGTTTGATCTTCTAGAACCCGAAAACGATAGAATACAAAAAATTTCAAAATCTTTTGAGTCGTTTGTAAGATACAATTAGCTTGACTCGCAGTGACCCAAAAATGACTCACTAATCAAATTTTCTCGAACATGTGACTTAGCCCAATGGTCTTTTCATGCTCAGAAACGATATAATACAAAGTTTTGTCAAAATGTTTTGAGCTGCTTTTTAGATGCAATTAGATTAACCCACAGTAACCCCAAAACGACCCAAAAATCGAATTTTCTTGAACATATGACTCAACCCAATGGTCTTAACATGCTCAGAAACGATATAATGCAAAATTTTGTCAAAATGCTATGAGCTATTTTTAAATACAATTAGCTTGATCCACAAGGTCCCAAAACTGACCAATTAATCGAATTTTCTCGAACATGTCACTTAGCCCAATGGTCTTCTCTTGCTCAGAAACGATATAATATAAAATTATGTTAAATGTTTTGAGCCGTTATTTAGATGCAATTAGCTTGACCCACAGTGCCTCAAAAATGACCTGCTAATCTAGTTTTCTCGAACATGTGATTTAGCCCAATTGCCTTCTCATGCTCAGAAACAATATAATACAAAAATTACTCAAAATGTTTTGAGCCGTTTTTTAGATATAATCAGCTTGACCCACTGTGACTGAAAAATGACCCACAAATCGAATTTTTTTGTACATGTGACCTAACCCAATGCTCTTCTCATGCTCAGAAATTATATAATACAAAATTTTGTCAAAATGTTTGAGCCGTTTTTTAGATGCAATTAGCTTCACCCACAGTGACCCGAAAATGACCCACTAATCGAATTTTCTCGAACATGAGACTTAGCCCAATGGTCTTCTCATGCTCAGAAACATTATAATACAAAATTTTGTCAAAATGTTTTGAACCGTTTTTTAGATACAATTAGCTTGACCCACAGTGACTCAAAAATGACTCACTAATCGAATTTTCTCAAACATGTGATTTAGCCCAATGGTCTCATAATGCTCAGAAACGATATAATATGAACTTTTGTCAAGATGTTTTGAGCCTTTTTTTAGATAGCTTGACCCACAGTGATAAAAGAAATGATCCACTGATTGAATTTTCTCGCATTTGTGACTTAGCGCAATAGTCTTCTCATGTTCAGAAAATTTTTACAAAATTATTACAAAATTTTACAAATTATATATTACATATTACAAAATTTTGTTAAAATGTTTTGAGCCGTTTTTTAGATACAATTAGCCTGATCCACAGTGACCCAAAAATGACCCACTAATTAAATTTTCTCGAACATGTGACTTAGCCCAATGGTCTTCTCATGCTCAGAAAAGATATAATACAAAATTTTGTCAAAATATTTTGAGGCTGTTTTTTAGATACAATTAGATTGACCCACAGTGACCCCAAAATCAAATTTTCTTGAACATGTGACTTAGCCCAATGAACTTCTCATGCTCAGAAACGGTATAATGCAAAATTTTGTCAAAATGTTTTGAGCCATTTTTAGGTACAATTAGCTTGATCCACAGGGACCCAAAAATGACAAATTAATCGAATTTTCTCGATCATGTCACTTAGCCCAAACGTATTCTCTTGCTCAGAAACGATATAATACAAAATATTGTCAAAAACTTTTGAGCTGTTTTTTAGATGCAATTAGCTTGACCCACAGTGACCCAAAAATGATCCACTAATCAAATTTTCTTGAACATGTGATTTAGCCCAATTGTCTTCTCATGCTCAGAAACAATACAATACAAAATTTTGTCAAAATGTTTTGAGCCGTTTTTTACATATGATTAGCTTGACCCACAGTGACTGAAAAATGACCCACAAATCGAATTTTCTTGTATATGTGACTTAACCCAATGCTCTTATCATGCTCAGAAATGATATAATACAAAATTTTGTCAAAATGTCTTGAGCCTTTTATTAGATACAATTCGCTTCATCCACAGTAACCCCAAAATGACCCACTAATCGAATATTCTCAAACACGAGACTTAGCCCAATGGTCTTCTCATGCTCAGAAACGATATAATACAAAATTTTGTCAACATGTTTTGAGCCTTTTAATAGATGCAATTAGATTGACCCACAGTGACCCCAAAATCAAATTTTCTCGAAAATATGACTTAGCCCAATGGTCTTCTCTACCTCAGAAACAGTATAATACAAAATTTTGTCAAAATGTTTTGAGCCGTTTTTAGAAAGAATTACCTTGACCCACAGTCAGTCAAAAATGACGCACTAATCGAATTTTCTCGAACATGTGAAGTAGCCCAATGGTCTTCTTATGCTCAGAAATGATATAATACAAAATTTTGTCAAAATATTTTGAACAGTTTTTTAGATACAATTAGATTGACTCACAGTGACCCAAAAATCAAATTTCTTGAACATGTGACTTAGCCCAATGGTCTTCTTATGCTGAGAAATGATATAATACAAAATTTTGTCAAAATATTTTGAACAGTTTTTCAGATACTGTTAGCTTGCCCCATGACCCAAAAACGACCAACTAATCGAATTTTCTCGAACACATGAATTAGCCCAATGGTCTCCTCATGCTCAGAAACGATACAATACAAACTTTTGTCAAAATGTTTTGAGTCGTTTTTTTTTTCGTTAGCTTAACCCACAGTGATAAAAAAAAATGATCCACTAATCGAATTTTCTCGAATATGTGAATTATCCCAATGGTCTTCTCATATTCAGAAATGATATATTACAAAATTTTGTCAAAATGTTTTCAGCTGTTTTATAGATAGAATTTGCTTGGTCCACAGCGACCCAAAATGACCCACTAATAAAATTTTCTCGAACATGTGATTTAGCCCAATGGTCTTCTCATGCTCAGAAACGCTATAATAAAATATTTTGTCAAAATACTTTGAGCCGTTTTTTAGATACGATTAGCTTGACACACAGTGATAAAAAAATGGCCCACCAATCACATTTTCTCGAACATGAGACTTAGCTCAATGGTCTTCTTATCCTCAGAAATGATATAATACAAAATTTTGTCAAAATATTTTGAACGGTTTTTCAGATACTGTTAGCTTGGCCCATGACGCAAAAACGACTAACTAATCGAATTTTCTCGAACATATGAATTAGCCCAATGGTCTTCTTATGCTCATAAATGATATATTACAAAATTTTGTCAAAATATTTTGAACAGTTTTTCAGATACTGTTAGCTTGGCCCATGACCCAAAAAACGACCAACTAATCAAATTTTCTCGAACACATGAATTAGTCCAATGGTCTCCTCATGCTCAGAAACGATATAATACAAACTTTTGTCAAAATGTTTTGAGTCGGTTTTTTTTCGTTAGCTTAACCCACAGTGATAAAAAAAAAATGACTCACTAATCGGATTTTCTCGAATATGTGAATTATCCCAATGGTCTTCTCATGTTCAGAAATGATATATTACAAAATTTTGTCAAAATGTTTTCAGCTGTTTTACAGATAGAATTAGCTTGATCCACAGCGACCCCAAAATGGCCCACTAATAAAATTTTCTCGAACATGTGATTTAGCCCAATGGTCTTCTCATGCTCAGAAACGCTATAATAAGATATTTTGTCAAAATACTTTGAGCCGTTTTTTAGATACAATTAGATTGACCCAAAGTGACCCCAAAATCAAATTTTCTTGAACATGAGACTTAGCCCTTCTCATGCTCATAAACGATATAATGCAAAATTTGGTAAAATGTTTTGAGCCATTTTTAGATACAATTAGCTTGATCCACAGGGACCCAAAAATGACCAATTAATCGAATTTTCTCGAACATGTCAAGAAAATTTTGTCAAAATGTTTTGAGCCGTTTTTAGAAAGAATTACCTTGGCCCACAGCCACCCAAAAAGGATCCACTAATCGAATTTTCTCGAAGATGTGAATTAGCCCAATGGTCTTCTTATGCTCAGAAATGATACAATATAAAATTTTGTCAAAATATTTTGAACAGTTTTTAGATACAATTAGATTGGCCCACAGTGACCCAAAAATCAAATTTTCTTGAACATGTCACTTAACCCAATGGTCTTCTCATGCTCAGAAACGATATAATGCAATATTATGTCAAAATGCTTTGAGCCATTTTTAGATATAATTAGCTTGACTAACAGTGACCCAAGAATGACCCAATAATCAATTTTTCTCGAACATGTGATTAAGCCCAATGGTCTTCTCATGCTCAGAAACGATATAATAAAATATTTTGTCAAAATACTTTGAGCAGCTTTTTAGATACAATTAGCTTGACCCACAGTGATCAAAATAGGTCCACTAATCAAATTTTCTCGAATATGTGACTTAGCCCAATGGTCTTCTCATGTTGGGAAATGATATAATACACTATTTTTCAAAATTGTTTGAGTTGTTTTTTAGATGCAATTAGCTTGACCCACAGCGAGCCAAAAATGACCCACAAATCGAATTTTCTCGAACATGTGATTAGCCCAATGGTCATTTCATGCTCAGAAATGGTATAATTCGAAATTTGTCAAAATCGTTTGATTCGCTTTTTAGATACAATTAGCTGGACTGTGTGACCCAAAATGATCCACTAATCAATTTTTTTCGAACATGTGACTAAGCCCAATGGTCAATCTCATGACCAGAAGTGGTATATTACAAAATTTTGTCAAAATTTTTTTTGCCTTTTTTTTATTCAATTAGTTTGACACCCGACTTATTGTGACAAAAACCACTAATTGAATTTTCTTGAACATGCAACCTAGCCCATAGGTATTCTCGTGCCCGGAAACGGTAGAAAGCAAAATTTCGTCAAAATCGTTTGAGCCGTTTTCTAGATAAACGTAGCTTGACCCACAGTGACCCAAAAATGACCCACTAATCGAATTTGCTCTAACATGTGATTTAGCCTATTGGTCTTCTCATAATCCAAAACAGCAGATGAAAAAATTTATTCAAAATCGTTGGAGCCATTTTTTAGATAAAATTAGCTTTACCAGAAGTGACCCAAATATCACCCACACTAATCGAAATTTCTCGAACATGTGACCTAACCCAATAGTTTCCTCGTGCCCCAAAATGGCTGGATATAAAATTTAGTCAAAGTCGATTGAGCCGTTTTTTAGATATAATTAGCTTCACCTTGACCCATTGTGACCCAAAATGACTCACTAATTGAATTTTCCTGAACACATGACCTAGTCCAATGGTTTTTTTGTGCCTGAAAATGGCAAAATACAAAATTTAGTCAAAATCTTTAGAGCCGTTTTTAAGATAAAATTTGCATACATACGCAGACACACACACACACACAAACAATTTTTGCTCGTATAATAATATAAGATAAGGCGAATTTTATTATTTCAAAACTGTGGTGCCAATCAAGAAAAAATGGTGCCAAATTTTAAAAAGGAGCCCACTTGCAATACTCTTTTCATGCTTGATAGTTTGGCTTGGTACCGGCGATATTTTGAACACACAAATAAAAAAGTTAGTGAAAAAATAAAGGTGAAATGGAATTATTTATGCATAATTGCCTTCAAGTACTTCAGGGAATTCCGGATCATCCTCGTCTTCTTCGATTTCAGTAAGAGACATGTTGTTTTATTACACTGTATAAGCTCGAAAATCTCGAATTATCGGGACCTCGACTAAGCCGAATTTTTAAAAATTCCAGATTTCTGAAAAAATATCAAAAGTACTTACTGTTTTCTTGATACTAACATTTATTCGTAATTTAATTCATACCCAAGTGATATTGATGTGAAAAAAAAATGAGAAAATTGATATTTAAAAAAAAATACTTTAGCTGATATTTTCTACATTCCAAAAGAAAAAGAAATATAAGCAGCGTAGTCATTTCTTCTCATGTAATTTCTCAAGCATGAGAAGAAATGATTCAATGCCAAGCATCAAAGCCAATGTAGCATCAATGCCAAATAGTTATCTTTTTTCTTGGATTTTATACAACTGAGGAATATCGATTTCGAAAATATAGTGTTGTAAGATGACATTAGTTTTCTGGTCAAATTTATGCATTTTCCAGTGAGATCTTTTCTCCTGCCTCGTTCTCATCCTCGTTCCTCTGAACTACTACCAGAGTTATTGAAGATTCTATTTAGCACAGCATCAGCGTTCTCGTTGTCCGCTAATGCATCGTTTTTTTACTTCAGTTTTTGATTTGTAAACAATTGATAATTTTACTTCCCTCGTAAGCTGGAAGGGGAAAAAAAAGGTGAGATGTAGATGAATTTCATTCCGGGTTTGTAAAGTGGCTGGATCTCTAAAACCGTATTTTCGAGGTCACACTGTATATTTATATCATATTAATATATAATCTAACAATAACCGAATACGTTAGAAAATGTTTACAATGAAATGCTTACTTTTAGTGTTCTGAACGGCAAGGATAAAAAAAAAATGTATCTTTAGTTATTTACCAAAATTACTGATTTTGGGCGTTTTTTCAACATCTCTGCAGAAGCCATATGTTGTACAGTAAAAAAAGATAAGAAGGTGAATAGAAGGTAATTTTTTTGTTTATATTTTAATAGAGAGCCACCTTTTGCGTAAAACGCCTTCTTTGCAAGTTATAAGCCAAAAATCCAAAAAATCTGCGATTTTTAGTGGTTTTTTTTTTCATGATTTGTAATATTCGCAACGAAAATATTTGTAGGACAACTTTAGGTTCGTGTTCAGAACCCCCAAAAATTTAATTATTTAATTATTATCGAGAGAGTATTTAGCAGTGGCTTTCAATTACCATAAAAATGACATTAAATTTATGATTCAAAGTACTCTTTTGTTCAGGACAATGATTTCATTTTTGTCAAATTCTGTTACACAGCTTAAAATGTTTTTTAAAACTTTTGAAAATGAATATTTCTAAATGATAATATTAATTCCTTGTTGAATTAAAGGTAATAATGTAAAACCTTCAAAAACGGAATCAGGACCAGAAATCTAACCGATTTAGACAGATTCCCGTCTTATGTGACTTACTCCCCACTTAGTGTATTCCTTTGTATCGGACTATGATTTTTTTTCATTTAAGGGCAACTTCTACTACACACATGTTTTGTTTCATAGCTTTTAGTGTAATAGTAAATTTGCGTTTGGATATTTCCGGGATTTATTTTAGGCTGTCCCGGAATCCCAGTTTTGTAAATTCAGCTTTCAATTGTTATTAAAAATTAAACGTTTAATATTGTGATTTTGTATTCAATGGCAAATATTTTTCCTGATGTTCGGCGTAATTAAGTTTCATTTTTTTTCTTTGAAAAAGTTCGATGAACACATTATTATGATTTCATTCTGTATTTTATAATGTTCTCAAAAGAAATTTGGATAAAACTCAATTAATTTTACTGATTATAAATATTTCGCTGATTTCAACATTGATTATTTATACTAATACTAGGGGGCTCTGCCCCTGCTAGCTACGCTCGCCAACCCCCGTTCAGACACCGCAGAATTGAAAAATCAAAAAACATGCTAATCTGATGGGTTTTAAAAATATTAGAGAATATTAAATTATACTGAAAAAAGCTGTGCAGATCTCCCTGTAAACGGGTTTCCATTAAATTCCTTTGATTTCAAAAATTTAAGGGCGAATCAGTTGCTGTTAAGACATCCAATGGTTGTTTTCGTTTTTGATTAAAGAGGATCAGTTAAGCATATGAAAAGAAGCTAAAATAAAATGAACTGAGTAATTAGAGTATTTGTCTTCCGATATTTTAAAACAATCTCTATAATAATAGCCTAAATCATGTGACTATCATCAACAGTTCCCGGCGGAACACTTCGTTTTTTATACTCTAGGTGCCATTTTGATACTTTAATGTTATCCAGGCACAGGTGGATAAGTCTCCAAATATTATTCTATCCCCATCATTTCATCTATATTATAATAGTTCAAGTCATCAAATGCCATAAAAAAATACGGTCTGATCCCTTCGCCTTTCATATGAAGGTTTGGCACAAATGTCATATCTGCCCCATATTGGCGCGTTTTTTTTTCCAACGCCAATTTGGGGAACGCATCAACAGCATAAACAACAACATCCGGCTTACCATATCAAGCAAAATAACAATACTTTGGCGCCAGTTAAGTACCCGTTGCGTATATAACATTGGCGTCAGAAAAAAATCTCGCCAATATGGAGCCGTATATGACATCTGTGCCGAAAGAAAAAAAAGCCGGCTGCAAATCTCGCCAATATCTTTTTGCAACTCGCCAGTTAGAATTTTTTTATTCTTCAAGTGGTAAATTAAAACATTGATTTGAAGATGAAATTAAATGTCATGGTTTGTTACATAATTTAATATTTCGCCAGATGTCATATACGCACCGCATGTTTGGCATGATTTTTTTTTTTTTTTGTACGAAAATTTGGTGAAAACCTCGTTTTCGAATACCAGTTACATATGTATTTTTGGTACCACTTAGTTATCCCGCCGACCAAAAATCTATCGCGACTATAAGATTAAATGCCAATAACGGTTGATCGAAAATGTCACATTCACTTGACTTTTAGCAAGTTACACATGTTTACGTCATTAAGTGATTTTTTATTCGACGTTTTATTTTTATATTTATTAATGTTATACTAATTTATTTGTTCTTTCGTTATTTAAAATAAAAATTTTGTCAATCTGTACAATTTGGCGAGTGGTTTGGCGATTTATATAATTTGCGAAATTGGTTGAAGGAATAACTACGTTGTTCCGTATTTTTTAATTATTTTCTATTATTTTCAAAAGGAAATAGCAAAAAAATAATTAATAACTATAGAACAAAATAATTTATATAAATTAAAAACGAAATAAAAGTAAATAAACATTTATTATTAAATAAACGACAATAGCCAAGTTACCATGTCAACCAAAATAATGCCATTTTTGCGCCATTTAGGTACCCCAGTGCGTATATGACATCTGTGCCTAATATTTTCCCTTTCGTTTTGTTTTTTAAAATAAAAAAAGAAGTGAAAACCATCAATTTAAATGTTTCATTTTTAAATGAAAGTTTTGTATTAAATAAAATGATAACGAAATACAAAAAAAAGCACTGTTCTTAGCATAGATTTAAAGGAGGCCAAACTGGTCGCCAAATTAATTTAAAATAGTAACCTTTTCTGAATTATGAAAAAAAATATATCTGTTATGATTAAAATTTGAGTTCCCATCCTTAGAAAAATGTATTTAAAATTAGAAAAAAATTAATATTTCGAAAACTAATTCGAATTTAAAAATTCTAATACCAGTTTTGAGATCTATGGATCAATACGGATTTTTGGTGTTTCATCGCAAAGTATTCCAGATTTTAGGAGAAATCGCCGTGAAACATAATCAGTTGTTTAATCAGTCGATTCAAAGAATCGATACACATTTCAGCCGTTTCATAAATTCGTTTCATTAGGATTTTATATATATAGGGTAGATATGAATAAAAGCATAATTAATACATAAAGATAATATTTAAATAAAATGGAATAATTTGGAATGCAGAGTCTTTTTAATAATATGATGTCATGGACAGAATACCATTGTTTAAAAAGGCTATACAAAACAATTGATTGTAAAGCCTTTACCCATATTCCAATTTTTGCTCGCTTCGACTGATAAAAATGTTGTCTATTTCGCGGATGGTGTCCTTATACTTCGTACTATCTGATTTAATTCTGTGACATCTGTTTAATTTTTATTTGATCCACCCTAATATAAAACATCTTGTTTTTAGCATGTATACCGCACTCAGAGCTTTGTATGCTATTTGCAACATTTTAAGAAGAGCATTGCAAAAAATATTTACAATATCACCCCTAATCGACATACAAACCCAAATCCATGCATGCGGCTTGAAAA
Source organism: Maratus speciosus (assembly GCA_963932465.1). NCBI lineage: Eukaryota > Metazoa > Arthropoda > Arachnida > Araneae > Salticidae > Maratus > Maratus speciosus. The sequence continues at coordinate 152,174,601 of OZ010797.1, forward strand.
AAAATCATATTGCAAGGACTCTATATTCTTTTTATGTTATATTTAAAATAATATAGTATACCATCCAACATAAAACTTGTGACTTTCTTGTATATCTGTACGTCTCGTGGAGGTGTTAAATGTGAAAATTTATGCATAACCATACATGATGTTTCCCATAGTTCAAATTACCTGCCAATACATACGATCGAATGTTACTTACAGGGAATGAAGCTATTGCTGCAAAAATTTAAAAGTGGCCAGTGGGCTGCTTGTATTTAATTCTAAATTACAAATGAATAGTTCTTTTCAAAATAAATTTAAAACACTATTTCTCTGTCAACAAGATAATCTTTCATTCTCTGGAAATTCTTGTAATAATTACACTTCTCTGATGTAGTAATGTTATAATGGTTGTCTACTCTCAACGGTGTCCAATGGCTAATTCCTGGACCTTTAGTCCAATTACAAAAATGTTTTAAAAGTAGTAAAGAAGTATTTTAAAAGCAATTTGAATCAATAAGAACATTTCTTCAAAAATTACGAAATTTAAATTTTTATATGTTTCCCCGATCTTATCCTTGTAGTATTACAAATGTGAATGTGTGTCCAAAAGTTTGAATGAAGTCAGCGTCTAAACGGATGAATTAATGCTTTTGTATCTTTGGATATAGATCGACTACAACCCAGATATAACCATAGGCTAAGTTTAATTTATTTTATTCAAATATTTTGCCTAATAATCTAAAATCTCATTATTTTTCATACACAATGAATTAACATATTTCCTGTAACATTTAACTATATTTCTTTAACGTTGCCAAGAAAATAAAAACCCAGAATAATACTTTCTCCTCAAAAATTAATTTTCGGAACAATTTCCACGTGAAAAATTTAAATACAAAGTATTCAAAAGTAAATAAATATCATGTCATATTTGAAAAAAAAAAAAGAGGATTTTTTTAAATTATATTTGAAGCACGAATATCCGTTACGTTAATAAGAGGTTTTCTGTGAAAAATGGCGTAATAATTAGAAGGAATAATAATGAAAAAGATTTATATTATTTAGAAAATATTTCGCTTGGAAAAATATGAAGTCATGTTTGAAATAAAATGGGTATACGTTAAAAATACAAGGGGCATGAATATCAGTAACTAATGAAAATAATGACGTCATATTTGAAATGAAAACAGAAATACTTTTAACTGATACTGATTAAAAAGGGTGAATATAATAAGTTACACACAAGTGAGAGTTTTTATTCAAAATTCACTTTATGATTAACAGGTGAAGACATTTTTTGCGGACAAAAAGGGGAAATAAAAAGGATTAATATATTTTTGAAGCTATTTTCTCTTTAAAATTGAAAAACAAAGTACGTTTTCCAAAAGCTAAAACATTTTTTTACACATTGAAGCTTCATGAATGAATTTATTCCACAGAGACAAAAGCAAAATTCGTCTGTCAACATATTGACATTTACAACCAAGGGTGTAAATATAACTTCCGTGCATAGAAATGAATAATTGTTGTCCCCTATTCATACGAATTGAACTTAAAAAAGCATATACTATTTTAATTATTATTATTATTTTAATGTTGGCAGATTAAACGTTTCACAAAGACGTTTTTAGTAAAATGTTTTATCGGATAGAAATGATGTAATATTTTTTCATGTGAAGCATTCATTTTAATCAGAAAATATTAATGTATATTTATTTTAATTTCATCAAAGTGATGTCTTTTTCATTTCACCAGCTTCGAAATCTTAAAATAACCATGTACTTTTCAGAAATAACGTTTTGCATCAAAAGGCTCATAATTTCAAAATGCAATTTTAGCTTATATTTTAAATGCAATTTCTTATTTGAAATTTAGTATTTAATAAAATTAATGTTTCAGTGTTTATCTAAATGTACAATGACATTAGATTTTATTAAGCGATTTCATGCGTACGCGTCATATAAAACGTGTCGAGATGAAAAAAAAAGATCTTTCACTTCATGAACCATGTAAAAAAACATGGTTCATGAAGTGAAATATCCTTTTTTTTCATCTCGACACGTATTATTCCGTAGGAAAAACTAACCTGGTGAAAGCGTCGTTATATTTTAAATTTTTAACCTATTTTCTTTCAGATAGTATTAGCTTTTTTATAGCAATTATACAAAATGGCGTGATTTCCACAAACTTTATCATTCGCAAATACATAAGTTTAACTTTCTTTTATCGGACAATCTCCTATAATGCTGCTTTCAATAAAATTTAATAAATAGTATATAAAAGTTGAAGTAAAAAAGTTTTGAAAGCCTTTTTAATTGGAGATTAGACTTTATATGAGACATAGTTTCATGTAAAGAAGTGCCGATACCACTAATTAAGCAATAAATTCACCTTTCACCTCATGTTCACCTTTAATTTTTAAAGGCACCATGATTATCGACAGCACAAGAGAAATGGCAACAAAAAATCCTGGTAATAATCAGTTATTATTTTCTGAAATTTTCTTTCGACTTTAAAATATCTAAATCTACAGTTAAAAATATCTCTGAAACATAATCGTTGTCCCCCATTGGAGTGTAGTTCTGCAAATTTCGAAGCTTCCATAATCCTAAATTACAACACAACAATTAATATGAAAATGTTTATCCATAATTGAGGTGCTTTTTTCCATAAATAGTTTTTTTCTGCGATTAAAAACAGTAGGCAACTCTATTCCTTCAATAATTAGCATTTTGGTTTCGGGAGACTTTGGAGCATAATAAACATTTTGCTATTATTGATAGATCTGCAGCTGTTAAAATTGTGACACTGTGAAAAAATATATAATAAATATTTGAAAGTTAAAGTTTTTTTTGTACTTTTATTATTTATTTTTAAACATTTATGATTCACCACGTTTTATATTGTTTAATACCATTTATCTTTTTTTTCCAAGATGTGATTTTTTGGAATTGAGACATAATGTTGTATGTTGATTTTTTGATTATTCTAATCAAATCAAATCAAATTCATGTCTGAAGTGACTTGTTATATTGGCTTGTGACATTTTCCTCTCTTTAAATAACATTCTTTGTCACGAAAACATAAATTAAATCAATATCCATAAACGGAATAAATATCTATATAGACAATGGAGTTACAAATAAAGAGGAGGAGACATATAGTGTATTGTCTACCAGTTGCGAGTGAAGTAACTGAGGAGATTGTCACAAAATGGCGGCTGATATTTTTTACACAGGATAAAAAGTTTCTGATTACTGCATAACCAAACTTCCATCAGTAATTTTTAAATAGAAAATTTTGCCTTATTTTAGCGGCATTTCCATCAGAAATTTCGTTCACAAGTATGGTTAAAATTTGTATTTGTTTTTACAGGTGACAGTTTGACCAGGTATTATAATTAGTTTTACTGACAATGATAGGAGGTTGATAGTGTGGGTTATCACAAAATGGCGGAAACGCCGAACACGACTACTGCCGAATTAAATTCCCACCAGAAAAAATTAATATCTGTTTTTGTGATCATTTATGACTGAAATTTTGTGTTAAAAGTTGTTTAAATAAAGAGAAAATTTCTACTTAAATTTACTGGTGGAAGTTTGACCTAGTGGTAATCGACACCTGTAAATGCGGTTACACTTGAAGCTTCACTATTTTAAGGATATGTCAGTACCTCTTTAATTAATAGTTCCATGATATAGACAGGGCTGTTTTTTTAGTCATCTGGCATGAACTTTCTACTGAACAGATTTTGAAAATTATTTTTTTAAATAAAAGCAGTTTATTTGTATACTTGCCCGCACTTGATATTTTTAAAAATAATTCATTTTTTTTTGTTTTAATTTTAATTTTAAAAGTCTTTTAGGAAATTTCTTTACAGTGTTTGGCATTATTTCCATCGTTACAGAGTAAAAGGAAACAGTCGGAATTACCATATCATTACGGATGCCATTTTCTTATTGCAACTAAAAATAACTGTATTTTTTCTATAGAAAAAGGGCTTCACGTTTAAAAAAACAACTCTTTTTACTCATAGAGCTATTACATTTCGATATTTTTTACATTACGATGATACTGAGATTGAGACGTTAATCTCAAAAGGCTTCAGTGAGCTAAAATGACCTCACAGTAAAAAAGAAATGAATATTTTCTTGATAAAACTAAATATTTTACTACGAAGGCGTCGAAAAGAATAGATTTCTGGATTTCCCTGGGACAGTGATTAGAATATCCAGTCAAGAGTGCAAATGTCCCCATGCAAAATTGTTACTCGCAAAAGTGACATAATTTTTGAAAAAATATTTATTATTAATCTATGTGAAAATGTTTTTAAAATGGTGAATATGAAAAGCACGCATGTAAATTTTGCGACGGTTAAAATATCGTTATTTTTAGATTTCGTTGTACAAAAATCATGATTATGTCATAGTGGTGCAATTTTCGTCGATTTTGCATTTTGTATTACCAAAGATCAAAGCCTCAATTGATAACTTCATAATTTATTATCTGAATATCAGGTTACTGATTACATACAGTAATAGAGTTAATTTTTCAGTAATTTTAATATTTAAAGTTAAACTTTAGTCATAAACATTTGTTATATGCGTTAGGCCAGCTAACTCATAATATTAATTATTTATTATAAATAATTTTTTAGGTTTTTTTATAACTTCAATCTAACAGTTCTTTTAAACATCTTTAATTCTTCGGATTCGACGGGTTCAGGCTCATAAAATATAATAAATATAAATGATAAAATAGAATAACAGAAATGTCAATTTATTCCTCATTTAATGTTAGAAAAGGAGTATGAAATTTCAAGCTCACGAAAGAAATCTAAATGATTCTACATAGATAAACAAAAATATACAAATTGGAATCATTAGAAGTTTTTCTACTATAAAATGGTGATAAATTGCTAATTGTATATGCTTTTAATTGTCGAAATTATTTGCTTAATTAATGCATTTATTCTTCTTTAAGTGTTACGTATACGAAGTCACGAATAACAACTAGAAAGTGATATGTAGTAAAAATTTTCTATTTCACTAAAAAGTAAATCAAAAAGTCCCATTCATTTAACACTAAAATTGATCGACTTATGGAAACTTTAATTGCATGACTTATGCCAGTTTTATGCATCTCAACAGAGATGAGTCGGGCCATGCTTTGAGGGATCGTACACAAAATGCTTAAAGCATTAGAAGAATTTATTTATCGTGTATCTGTACTTTAATCTTAAATAGTCACATCGCTTCAAATATTAGGATAGTGTAATATTTATTAATCAAGTTTCAGATTGGTTAAAATAATTCTATTTTAACATTTATTTTATTTTATAAGGAAATGAGGCTGTTTCTTTTAATGATTTCTCCTAACATGAATTGTGTTATTTTTATAAGATTTTATTTAATCACGCTCATATGCATATCTTTCGAAAATCTCCACTCGAATTTTAACCAACTTCCAAATTTCCGATCGAGGTTAAATTTTTCATACTAATGTAAATCCGATAACAATGTAATATTATCCTCATTTTGGATGCGAACCATTTATACTTTTTTTTTACAGTACCACATGAAAAATGTCGGATACATTACAGACTACAAGCAGAAATTTAAAATAAAAATCAGTAAAATTTATGTAAGGTACTGAGATGCACAATAGCATTTTTCCAAAAAGAATTGTGTTGCATTTATATTTCTTTTAGAGTGCAACCTGAAAGAAGTCAAATATATTAGGATGTTGAATAGAGATTGCTTTAAATACATTTTATTGATAGTATGAATTCTGGTTTTTCAAAATTAACTTTTTAGCTCTTCAAAGCAAACATAAAAACTTGTTTTTAAAATAATATTTTAGCGATCAAAACCAAAATCCAGTTTCTACGTGCTAAACAAAAAATAAATATTAAATGAAGCGAATAATTTTGCTTTGGGACAATGAAAATGACACAATTGCTGTGCTAAAATGTATGCGCACTCAAATCCTGCCCATACAAATAATTTCTAAAAATTAAAATACTTACAGTATGTTAATAATACTTTAAATAATGTTGTTTTAAAAATATAATCCCATTACTATTTAAAACTTTCATTAGGCTATATATATATTATGCACTCTCAATTTATGCAAAACAATTAGTACTTTAACAGTGTACACATACTTTCACTTATTTAAGTCTGCGCTTTAACCAATTTGCACACTGTAAAAAATATTGGTATGACTTGCCACCAAAAACAGTATAACGAAACATCACCAGTAAATTAGTGTAATGAAACACCAGCAATCAGCTGGTGTAAAGAAACACCACTTTTGGTGTAAAGTCAGACCACAACTGGTTTCATATATTTTAACACCAAAATAAAAAATAATTTAAAACATTACTTTTTAAATTTAATACAGACATAATTTAAAATATATAGTTTTACGTAGAGAGGTTGGAAACCTTTTATATAATTGAAATAATTTATTATAACGTATATTTTAAACATTTAGTTGGTAAACAACGAAATTTTCTATATTTACATTTTAAACGATATCATGGGTTCCATTTAAGGGGAAAGGGGTGGCAAATGAATGTAGAGTACTCGTACAGTCAACTTTTTTATACATTTTTAGAACTAAAATAAACCTTTTTTTGTGTATTTGAAATATAATTATTTACTTAGCATCTCCCCCTTCCTCCCCTCTGCAAGTACTGAGTTTTCCCACTAAATATATTTAAATGGGCGCTTAAGATCATTTTAATTAGATTTGACCAATTTAATAAACACAATAGGAACTTGACCAATGATTTGAATACAAATTCGACGGTTTCGACTCATTATTTCTTGCACAGGAAGCTTTCTTCTCTGATTTTTGACCCTTTTTATCATCATATTTTCCTGAAGACGGCCGTAGAAACAGCTCGTACCATAGACGTTAATTTTTAGCTTATTAAAATTCGTGTTTTGTGTACCAATAAGCAATATTATGTCTTTATTTAGTATAGTTTTAATTCATCCAAATTCTTAAATGAGTATAAAGTGTTAATAACTTCAAGAAAAGCTCTCACATTTGGATCAATAAAGTCAGTTTAATACATAACGTAAAATGCTTAAACTATAGCAGCGAACAAATAAACAAAGCTGCTTAAAACAAAATAACTGCATCGGTGCAAAAAATTCATTACCTCGCAATAAATTGAACCATGTGGCCATTATTTTTAGATTGCCAGTATGAAAACATGATCTTATTTTTTAAAGAATATAATAAACACTATTTAGTAATCTCTAAAACTATAAAGAATAATCTACCTACCTTATCTTTACGTCTTTACAATGTGTTTGTTTATTTGCATACGTTTGAAAGTGAAAAAGGACTGATTAAAAAACGAGAATTTAAAATGGCATCGTCTGCTAAATCCGTTTCATTACCAAAACACGAGGATGATTTCAAGCACACCAGAACTGGTGTATGTCTTCCATAAATTTTATTAAAGTGTAAAACTACACCATTTTTAAACTTTGATTTCACTTAAAAGGCTGCTGACACCAAAAGGAGTACCTATTTAAACTTCATTCGTCATTTCTCAAACCCAAATTAAATGTAATAATACTCTCTTTTTTACATTGCAGGCATTTGTTAAATTTAGCTTTATAAAAGAAAGTGTTTACCTACAATCAGTATTGTGAACTGGTATTACTTTACGGACAGAGCAATGGGAATAAGCGATTGGCTGCAAGGCAATATGCTATGAAATTTCCGGATCAAAACCAACCACCTCCAAACACTTTAGCTAAAATTGTTAAAAGTTTAAGAGAAGTTTTAAGAAGTATTCTCGAATAAGACGGCTCACTGGTTCAACAGTATTTCGCGAGGAATTTTTAGGGTATACACTTACTCATCCTAAATATAATGTACGATATATTACCCGAGAGCGTGGTTATTCTAAAAAGTCAAGAATGGGAAATTTTAAATAAGTATGGATGGTAAAAACATACTTTTAAATAAGTATGTTTTTCATCTTTTCATCTAACAAAAAATCTGTTATTTTTTCACTGATTTTAAACCGCGCACATATCATGAATTTTCGAGTGAAAATATGAATTATAATAAAGACGTGTGATATCCAGAGATATCACAGATATAAGATAATGATATCCAGAATGACGCTAAGATTTTTCTTAAGTCAAGCTTTTGCATGCTTTTTATTTTCTTGGAATTGATTTTTTTTTATATACTATTGACATGTAGTGTTTGTGTACATAACGCCATGTACACAGTCGAAATTCACATTGCATCACGAAGGATAGCATGGATCTTTATATATATGACGTATGTATTTTTATTTTAACCTTGTTATCGAAGGATTTCAGGTTCTTGGGCTCTAGTCTTAAATAGTATGCGATTGCAATGTAAGCATCATTTGAAACTTTTGAGAAGACTTGGCGAAATTAGCTTTGTTACAGAATACAGACGGTACGAAGTCGTTCGTTTACATTTCCTTTATAAATGTCCATCTTTTCAATTTTTGTGGTAAGTTGTTTTGACGCACTTTTTAACGAATTTGCACAAATTTTTTTCTCAGAAACAGAATTGCAATCATTATGATTCTATTCTGAACTAATTTGGTCATCTAAGCAAAAAAATACATCATTGTCATGTTCCGGTTATTATTGTTGTATATATATAATATTTAAAACCTAAATGTGATGTCCAAAAAAACAAAATAAGAAATTTACTTTATGTATTTCAATTCTTGCACACATTAATTTGATTGTTATTAACAATTTGAAATATTGAAACTATACTATGATTCAATGAGGCGTTATTTCATATTTGTATCTTAGACACTTTCAAGTTTGACCAATTGATAGATTAGATTTTATCCGCTACTCTTGCTCTCAGACTATTAAGCATATCATTTATTAGAGAATAATATTTTGTAAGCTAAAATTATGTACTAATCTTAAAAAATAATTTTTGGCAACCAATTTTAGAAGATAGCATCCTATTGCACATATTATTTTGAATAAATGTATACCATGCATTTTCACAGATTGGTTACTAATGAATGACTAATACAGAATTAATTTTACAAAAACAACGTTTATACTGTATATTTTACACATAAAAAAAACTTTTAATACTTGTCAATTTTGGAAAATTATAGTTATTTACGGAATTCAGCAATTGTGACAATGCGATAACTTATTCGATTTTATTCAATTCGTCTAATTTTTAGCGACCGTTTTGAACATTTTTAAATTTTGAGCTCACTCCATATCATTGTGCTAATTTCTACACATTCATCGATATTATTAGTAAGAAGACCGCCGTACCGCCAAAGTGAAAACTTCTATGGCAGTCATTATCGTTTCGAAGTAATATTTTTATTATATGAGAAAATTGGAAATTTTCTGAATCTAAACTATGGAATCTTTTACATGGTCACCTAATCCCTGCTGATATACCTTCTCGAGCATGTAATCCTAAATAGCTGGAGAAGATGAGATGGTTGGAGGGACCAGAATGGTTGAAGTTTTCGGAAGAAATATAGCAATAATCATAAATAAACACCATCGAAGAATTAGTAATGACAGAAAAGAAGAAAACTACCGTAGCTACAGTTATCTGTTCTAATTCACATGAATTTATAATATAGAGCAGAATTTCAAAATTCGTTAGGTTTATAGATATCATATGACAGTTGAATTGATTCATACTGAAGTGCGGAAATAGAAATAGATCTTTTCCATCAGAATTGTCCACCGAAGAGAAAAGTGGAAACGGAAAAGTTACTGTGGTCTAGAACACAATCTGAATGTTTTGAAGATACTACTGATGAAATAAAAAGAATGAAAGTTATGAAAGACCAAGAAGGATAGTTGAGAGTGAAAAGAAAGATATTTGAGAAAGATGACGAGTTTTCATTCAGATATTCAATTTTATTGCCATGAAAACATCATGTAGTCAATTGTCTATTTCAGGAATGCCATTAAAAGAACTGTCATGCTGAACTGAAAATATTTGGATCCAATTTAAGAGACAAATATTGGATAATTTCTTCGAAACGCAACATTAGAAGTCAACTGTCTAAGTGTTACACATGTAAAAGACCCTCTGCAAAACCATACACTACACCCGAAATTCATTACGTTTAGATCGAGTCAAAGACTCCAAAGGATTTGAAGTTTTTGGAACTGATCTATTCGGTTCTCTTTTCGTAAAGCAAAAGTCTAAAGTAAGGGTTTTACTTTTTACATGTGCAGCATACAGAGCAGTACATTTGGAACTTGTATCCAGTCTTTCAACAGAACGATTCATTCAATCGATTTACATGCAGAGGAGAAAGGCCGACCATTATATACTGTGATAACGGCACCAACTTTAGAGGCACAAATAACCTCTTAAAATCATTGGATTGGATTGCAATAGCTTCTTCGGAAAAAGTTCCCCTATTAAATAGAAAAATTCATCCCTCCAAGAGCAGCTTGGGGGGGGGGGGTGTTGAATTGTGGGAGAGTGTGATTAGATATGTTAAAATTCCCTTGATCAGAACACTCGATACTTCATTTTTAAATTTTGAAGAACTTATATGACTGTTCTACGCGATGTCGAAGGAACAGTAAATAAAAGGCCTCTAACCTATATTTTTGAAGAAACAGATAAATTTGTATCTTTCATTCCTTCATCATTTTTACAAGATATTGAAGAAATAGGTGTTCCTGATGCCATAGATTCAATTAAACTCCAATCCAGATGCAAAAAGTGTCAAAATATTCGGCAGAAACGGAAATAGATTCAGAAATGAATATCTGGTAGAGTTGGTCCAAAAATCAAAAGAGAAAGGACAAGTTGTCAGATAAGGTGAAGTCGTCTTAATCGAAAAAAAAAACAACAAAACAGAAGAGACCTTATTGGCCTATAGGAAAAATAATAAAGATATTTCCAAGTCGAGATCGAGCAGATAGAGTGATTGAAGTTCAAACAAGCTCATGAACATTAGTGCATCCATTTCGCAAGCTCTACACTTTACAGATATCAAGTCCCGAAGACCCTATAATACAATAATAGTGACTGTGAAAATATGAATTCTGAAATGTGTGTAATGGTGATTGTGAAAAATAGTACAACTAGAAGTGGCAGATTAGTAACGAGACTTGTGAAGTGATCTTACAAAAATATTATGGACTGATGTTTTCTAGAACTCTGAACTGAATTTTTCTGGAATTCTAAATGTCTTATTATTTATTTTCGTTTAGTTATTATTTTAATTTTATTTATGAACTTTTTAAATTTTGAGTCAGTATTTAGTTTGATCATAAGTGATCTTATGTTTAATTTGACTTCCGCCTAAATTAAAGGTAGGAGTATGTTAGGAATTGGTAAATTAATATTTTATTTATACGCATGGCTTTCACAAATGCCGCATATGAATGTTATTTTGAATTACGTAGATTTTCCCGATACGACATGACGTGAAATAAAAGAGTGCAGACTCTAAGCATGTATTAGCGTCACCTTTTTTGATCAATAAGTATTATAATCCGACTTCAAGTTAAAATTAAGCTATATTTTGTAAATTTGTACATAATTGTCATTTAAACATCTCTTCGAATACCCCATTTCTAGTATTTTCTAAGTATGTAAATAAATTTTGTGGCCAAGCAAAACAAGTTTAATCGATTGAATATTTCGAAAACAACATTATGTTTGATAACATGCAAACAAAGACTGTTCAAGTACCAGCAACAAGAGGGTGAACTTATGAATCAATTCAATACCCACGAACTTGCTCTCGTTACTGCTATGGTATTGCTCCTGCTCCTGTCGTGATCTCCTCCTCCTGTGGGGATGAGCTCCTCGTGCTGGTATATATAGCTGGTCTTAGGTATGGGGATTTTTTAAAATAAGGAAAATAATGATTTTTGTGGTGAAAAAGAGAAATCCTAGATAAGTCTAGGATATTAACGCATTTTTTTTTTATTTAAAACTTCGTCAGTTTAATTTAAAAAAATGGTGCTGATTCGAGATCTGAATAAAAATATTTCTCTGTGTCAGCTGATTGGTAAATTTTCAACTGGTCTACTGAAATCCGTTTCAGTTTAAGTATATATTTTTAGTAATATTTTTCTCATCAAATTAAAATAATTTTAGCGCAGTTAATTAATTTGACTAATGTTAATATTTTTAAGTTAAAAATTTTTGTAGTATCTTTTTATTATTTATTAATATTATTTTCTAAATAATTTTATTAATGTTAAGTTTTTTTTAAATCAAAAATGCTTTTTTTTAATCAACGATAACTAATTTTAAAAATGCTATTACTAAAAATAAATTTAAGCGACTTTAGCAATGTTATATTTTAACCTGATTAATTTTAATTTATTTTACTTAAAATAGCTATAACTTTTCTTAAAAAGAAATGATTACAGCTTCAGTTTTAAAAAACCATAAAAATATTTTAAATATATAAAAGTACCGCGTTAAAATAGTTGGAACTGAGTTTGAAAAACAAATAGTCACAATTTAAACAAAACAATAATCAACACAATAGTCAAATATTTAAAACATACCAATTATGTCGTTAAAATTATAATAATTTGCATTTAAAAACAAATAGTAAAGACGTATTTTTTAAGAACAGGGAAAATATTAAAAAGTCACTAGATTAATTTTAACACAATTATTCTATTTGGTAAATAAATCATATTAGACGTAAATTTCCAACTGGGCGAAAAATGTCCAGACCAGGATTCGAATCAGAGATCTCCTGGCTGAAGCCGCCTGTGCTCTACCATCTGAGCTATCCGGGACAAATCTGGTGGAACTTTTTCACCCAGCTAACCTCAATGATTATGACATCTGGTCTGAATCGCTGGTAAATAAATTTTATTTACCAATTAGAATAATTGTGTTAAAATTAATCTAGTGTAATTACGTATCCAGCGATTTTTGGAGTTCCATTACCTGAGATTTTTCTGTTGAGCTGAACCAGGTTTCAGACCAGATGTTATAATCATTAAGGTTAGCTTGGTGAAAAAGTTCCAGCAGATTCGTCCGGGATAGCTCAGATGGTAGAGCATTGGCGACTTCAGCCAGGAGATCCCTGGTTCGAATCCTGGTCCGGACATTTTTCGGCCAGTTGGAAATTTACATCTAATAAGATTTAAAAGTATCAAATCAAATTACAGTACAGTCCCGATTATCCGCGAAATTGGGTGGATAAGCCGAAATTGACTGAAAATGGGGTGCAAACACGAAAAAAAAAGAGAAAATTCAACATAAAAACTATGTTTTAGAGTACGAAAAACATAATAAAACGTTTAAAATGCATACATATGCACAGTACATCAAAAACAATTGCTTTACGTCTAAATCACTAAAATAAAGAACAGTAAACAAGAAACAATGCCATACATACTGTACAAAAAGAGCTGAGTTTCACCTTAAAAAAAAAAAAAAAAAAAAAAAAAAAAAAAAAAAAAAAAAAAAAAAAATCAGTCATTTGTTTTTGCTCCTTGCTTTGGAAACACCTTTTCTTTATTCTAAATTGTAAACCATTGTTTTATTTTTAGTATGGAATAATTTTTATCTCGAAAATGAAGTTATTCTTGATGTGCTCTCCCGGAATTTATCATAATATTCTTTTGCTGTGTTTACGTATGTTTAATAACATCAAGAAAAGACATGGAGACTTTATATCTGATATTTCAAAAATGGCAACCGAATCTAGAAACATCCTTCTATGACTTTCGAATACATGATTTTTTCTGTTTATATTTATTAGTAGGGCTTATTGTATTTTCCTTGATATTGGCTTGATAAAATAATAATAATAATAATAATTTCGCTTCGCGGATAAACCGCACCGCGGATAAACCGCACCGCGGATAATCGAAGCTTTACTGTACTTATAAGTTTTTTTTTTTTTTTTTTTTTTTTAATCTGGGGTGTCGGATTTTAACCTGTTCAACTCGGAATAACTGAACAGTTAGGTTGTCTGTTGGTACTTACAAAAGTGTTGCCTCCCAAAGACAATAAATAATGAGTTTATTTTGCGAAGAGAAAATTAGCTTTTTAAGTTAATATTAAATATTTATTCTGATCCATAAACATTTATTAAATAATATTTTAACATTTGAAAGGCACTATATAGAGCTCTAAAAAATTAAGACGTGCTCATTTAAAAAAAAAAAATCTTTAAAAATTAAATATTGATAAAAAATTAGATGTTAATAAATAATTATTTTTTTAACAAAAGAATTAGTAACAAGTATAGTAAGACATCATTATGCTATCTAAAACTTAATATTAAGGCATGGACAGGTTAAAAAACAATAAAGATGTAATATTAACACAATTTAAAGTAATCGGTAATATTATATTTTTATATATATTTAAAATATTTACATATAAACTAATTATAAAGAACTAATCTACCCCATATATATAAAATCCTAATGAAACGATTTTATGAAACAATGTTACGAAACGACTGATTAAACGATTGTTTGTGTTTCATGGCTATTTCGCCTAAAATATTAAAGATTTGAGGATAAAATTAATATCATTTATCCGTATTTATTTAAAGATGTCAAAACTGGTGTTAGAATTAAAAAAAATTAACTAGGTTTTGATGTATTAATTTTTTTCTAATTTTAATGACATTTGATCAACGATGGCGACAAAATTACTCCATTTTGGTTGATAAAACTGGAGAACAGGGAAAAACTATATGGATTATTAAATATCTTCCTTTACGCTGATTTCAAATTTAAATTTAAATTATCTTTTATTTCAATCGAAATAGTGAAGCAACATAGTGATTAAATTATGTTTTTCAGGAAAATTTGAAAAAAAAGAAAGTTAGATTTGTTTTTGTCGGCATTTTCAAATTAAAATTGTAAAATGAAATTATTAAAAACGGAAAGGAAATTTTAAAATAAGAATTAAATGTTCATGTGTTAAAAGCAGAAAATAGGGAAAATTACGATAAAATATTTAAGCGTAAATGATAAAAAAGTACGAAAACTTGAAATGCATACTATATATTTTTAAAAATATCTCCCATATGATTAACATTACAAACAACTGTTTCCGCACGAGAGAAGTAGCCCCTGAAGTAACGAAATAAAATAAATCAGTAAAATATCATTACAAATACAGATATGTCAATGAAAATCAATGACATAACAAACACATGTAACGCATATAACGTCAAGTGAATGTGACGCCACGTTCATGCAATTGTGGCGTAAAATCGACGATATTATCGTAAATTTGGCGATAGTTTTTATGGAATGTAGTCGACGTGATAGTGTAAAAGTACCCCACTTTTACTTATATTCCACAATAAACATAGAAAAGTGAGTTACTATACGCAGAAAACTAATAAGTGATGAAGGATATATTTATATCTATGGTTCGTAGTCTCAGCACGGTGTGGAATGAAAAACCGTAAAAATGATGTCGTAGTGGTGCAAAATTGCTGACATATTTAAGTTTTAAATATAAAATGCTTGTCTTCTTTTAATTATAATGCCATTTAAACACAAAAATACTCTTTAAATGACGTATAATATTCTAGGAACGAAGGAGGGGCGAAATGTAAGACTGAGATTTTGAATTCCAAAGCTTTCACAGGAGTATGTAAAAACAGATTTTAATAAAAAATAAGGAAACTTTCTATGTAGTAAGAAATTTGGATTGTTATTTATAAAAAATAAACGTTTTTATATGAATGCGATAATCAGACATATCGTAAATGATATTTTCAATGTTTTATAAAGATTTAAATGAATATTCTTCAACAATCGCTGCCCAAGTCATTTGTTGGCGATAAAAATGAGCTTTTTCGGGAGCAATTAGGTTAATTTTGAAAAAAAAATTGTCTTGCTTTTACAATTTCTGCTAATTTTGCACCAAAATATGTCGCCATTGCACAAAACTACGGGTATAGCGATGCTTGCAATAATATGGTAGTGGTTTTAAACACAACCAACGTATAAGCCATATTTTTTACTTACATAAAGGCCGTTATTTAGTGCTCGGTTTAGTTTAGAAGATAAGCCTTCAGTGCCGCATTCTAGAGAATTTTTATTGTGTTTATGATAAATGACCATTAGCTGGCATTAGACCATTTAGGCAAGAATTCCAATTATGGAAAATTAAAAAGAAAAAAATTCTTAAACCTAGCAAAAAAGAAATTTTTTTTCCTGATATCAAGATTTGGTTACATATTTTTCTCATAATCAAATAAATCATATATCATAAAAATCATCGGAATTTTTTTCGATTGACACCACCTTTTCGAGTAATAACGAGGTTGAGTTTTAACCACACAAAACGAGTTTTCTCGAATTAGTGACCTAGCTAGATCGATTTCTTGTGCTCAAATTATTGTAGGCATCGATTTTTGTGAAAATCGCTAGACCCGTTTTGGATATATAGCAGCATTTTCAGTGATTCGAAACTTGGCTAGACGGATTTCTCGTGCTCGAATTAGTAAATGCAACACATTTCGTGTAAATCGTTTGAGTATTTTTCCATTTATAACAAAACGCATTTTCAGCGCTGAGTTTGTTTTACCCTGGAAAAACGAATTTTTTTTGTATTCGAAACCTAGCTAGATCTTTTTCTCGAGCTCAATTCAGTATAATAGGCAAGTCTCATGAAAATATTCTCTGTCGTTTACGATATCATTCATAATCGGGAAAATCGCTTGCTCGTTTAATATATATGATTTACTCAGTACTTATTAAGTTTATTCCTATTTTTTCATTCTACTTTAAATAAATGTTAATCTTAATCATTTCTGAATTTCTTCAATTAATTTCATTTCTGTTTTATGGGTGTAGATGACAGCAATAATCATTAAAAAAAAAACCTAATTGCAATATAGTTTTCCTTATTCACACCAGATGGCAGTAATGTTCTGATTCTCAGCAACTTCTGATCACATGTTCTAATAATCCTAATCTAATCTGTCTGCATCCGCGCATGCTTTAACACTGTGAGTCAACTTTATAATGTTTTGGATCCTTTTATATAATTGAGGTATTGTGTTCTTATAATTTTTAATATCCTGTGTGAGGTGTACTTTAGATCTCTTGGTATTTTATTTTATTTTAGTTGTGATGCGATATTAGGTGCTAAATTTTGTCATTTTAGGCTTAATGACGACAAAATTGGATGAAATAATGCATCTTCACTATGAATTAACCAACAAGCACCTCTGATGAATCTGTGGGTTATTCATAGTTTTTTATTTTACATACTAGTTTCCTATGTTCATATCTTGTTCATCTTTAGAATTTTACCTTTTGTTCATATATTTGTGATTTCATCTTTATTATATATATATATATATATTCATTTCAACAGTGTAACTTTTCAGATTATATAAATATTAGTGACTATTTTTTAAACTAAAACTTATTCTTTATGTTAATTTGTAAATTTATATTTAAATATATTATAATATTATGTTGAATTAACCGGAATAATACGCAAATAAAGATTTTAAAAAACTTTATAAATACACCATGAATTAAGAAATGTGCAACGTCTTTCACAAGCACTCTGTCTTTCTTCATCGGATGCAAAAAAGACTTGCTCTCACTTTGAAATGAAGCCCGTCTTGCCCCTACTTTCAAAATTGCGGTATGTTATGTTTGCGCCTGTTAAAAAAGACAAACTTCTTTCGAAAGACGTTGAACATTTTCTTTATTTTAAGGTGTTATTAAGAATTTTATGCTTTTATTAAAGCACTTTTCAGTAACTTTTTCTATTACATATACATATTATTAAATATGTTAAAACTATTAGTAAATTTATTAAACATGCCATATGTGTTGAATTTTCACTCTGTTAGACATACTTTTTTAAGCATTACATATACACTTCTACACCCACTTTTTTTTAAGACACAACGTAAGAATTATTTATGCATAAAATTTATGCCATGCATGCGCAACTTATTTTTTTAAAACAGGCGCACCCTCTAATTTTTTTATAAAGTTGTATGAAACGAATCAATAAATTTATTGAGTGCTTCGCTATTTCTTTCTGTGGATGTTTTCACTTGTGCTGTTTGACTTAGTATGGTTAATTTTAAAACATGTATTCCACTCTTCAAACTTAAATAAAGTCTATTTCAAATAGCAATGGTGGATTTGATGTACATTTATGCCTGAAAAAGTACCTAATTCGAATAACACAATGGATCCCTCTTAACGAAGATGCAGTGCTAAGTCGCATGTTTGCTGTTCTTATAACAAATATTTTTCGAGAAGAAAGAATTTGAAAGAACATCTGCAAGTGCATTAAAAAAAAAAAAAAAATCTGTAACATTTGTCATGAAGTATTCTCCAAAAAGGATGTTTTAAATCGGCCATAAAGTAATACATTTGAAATCGGGATAAGATGAAAAGAAGATAGGCTTGTACCGGTAAAACTTGTAACAAATCTTTTGCATAAAAGTATAGTTTTATTATTGTTTGGAAATAATGGTGCAAATAAAATAAAAAAATATTCATCAATGACACACTGTCAGATTTTTTACTACCTTGAATGTATTTCATATTGTATTCTGTCATCTTGTTACTTAAGTTCATAAAAAAAGATATTGTTTTAATTTTGACACAATAAAGTTTTTGCAAACTGTGTGCTAGTTATACAAAATAATTGATAATTTCCACATGCACATAAATGTTTTACTACTCCAAAGCTACATTTTAAATATTTTGCTTTGTGATTTGCTACCATCATAAACTGGAAGTTCATTTAAAATCCAATTAATGTGTAGGCTGAAGGATGCAGACTTTTTTTGATAATTTTGGCTGAATATTTTCTTTATTCTGTATATTCAATTACAGAGTGAGTATGGTTTTATTAATTTTCAGACATATCTGGGACTAGAATGAAACATATTTAAAACAGCCAGCATGTCAAAAGCTAAGTTGCCTGCATTAATTTTTTATTTGTTTGTAAAATAATAGTAAATAGTAATTTTTTTTTCTTATTTTACATTTTCAGATTATTATATGGCCAATTGTCCCAAGAACGATACCCACCCTATACACTTCGCTGGTAAATATTATGAAATATTTTTTATTTCTTTTTCTTTTTTTATTTATTGCTAAATTCATAAATTTTACCGTCGTGAAACAAAAGCTTTAACTACAATCGATGCCACTGGTAATTTACAAATGGTGACATCGTTAAAAAAATGACTTAGGTTTCGAGATGTAAAAGATACACTAAGTAAAATATGATCAATTAGTAATAAAATTTAAAAAACTTGACAAAAATGTTAAAAAATGACTTAGGTTTCGAACTGCAAAAGATACACTAAGTAAAATATGATCAATTAATAAATAAAATTTAATAAACTTGAAGGAAATATGAACGGGGTTTGCAAGAATAGAACCAGAGACTTTAGAACAGCAAACAGGCACAATAGCATCGATCAAAGACTATTTCTGTTGCTCCCAGCTAGAAACTCATTTTATGTTGGATGTGCAAGAAATCATCGCCATAAACTCTTAACTTACACAATGCTTCATATATACATGTTAGAACGGCGATTGCAGGTTACAGATAGTCATTTTAAGCTTAAAAATATTAGAAGACATTGCTATATATTAAGAAACAAAGCAAACATCTAAAATAAAAAATATCTAACACATACTTTACAAGATTAAATAAAACGATTATACTGTGACTCAGAATAAAATTTTTGAATTTCAGTTCTGTTTAGTTATAACCCTTTAAGACCCAATTTATTCGTAAACAAAGCTAGTCATGCCTCTAGAAAGTAAAACATGGACTGCAACCGCTACCTGTTGATACAAAATGATACTTTACTCTATTTGCAAGCAGGATCATCGTTCGAGTCGAGTTTTTATGACACGCGACTCAGAAACAACAATTTAAATGAATGTCTAACCCGCACGATCGTGCGGGTTGTGTCTTAAAGGGATAACCGTGGTGAAAAGGTTTGACAATGTTTCTCGGGGATTCTCTTATTTCAGGTACACCATGTTGATTGTGTTGATCGTGGGTAACGTGTAATAATTGTTTAGATTATCTCTGAACTATGTCAATTTCATTAGAACTACAGTTATTGCTCCTGTAAAGATTTTTAACTTTTTCACTACTCAGGACCTCGATTTTTTAGATTTCTCTGGTCGAATGTGATATCTATTTTTTTTTTTTTTTTTTTTTTTTTTTTTTTAATTTGGTCACAACAAATGAAACGGTCAGAGCCAAAACCTGTGATCACAAGCCGTATCTCGAACCAGGGGTCAAAACATGTTAAGGCTCAATTTTTAGACTTGTTTTTAGGCTCAGGGTCAAAGTCAAAGTTTTCTTAGCTCACAAACAAATAAAAATAAAAGAAAACTTCATGAAAAAGAAAAGAAAACGGACTATTTTCAGTATCGAAAATGTAGCTTGTTTCTTAAATTGTTTTACAACCCTTGAAAAATCAGTTTGAAAGGGAACTGAATTGTTATTGATGGGGTATAAAGAGAAATATTCTATGTTATTTTGAAGTCATTGCAAACTAAGTGTTAGTAACATAAAGAAGCTATCTGATATCTGTGTCCCTCCTTGCTTTCTGTTTGAAGTTCTTTTCCCGAATTACTGAAAAACAGAACTCGTGTCTTGCTGCCGTAGTTGATATTTTAATTCAATAAAAATTGTGATTTTTTTCAACTTTCTGCATGTGATTAGGTATAAATAACAAATTTGCTACTTTGAACAGATTTTCTGGAAAATCACAAAACGTTGCCTTGATGGAATATTTATTATCAATTATTATTTATTAATTCTATCTATGATGAGATTTTTAAATGAGAAAATGAATCTTGAAGTAATTTCAGGAAATTAAAGTATTTACATTTTTTTTTCTAGAAAAAAAGCAGGCTTGTTAAAAAAAACTGGTATTTTACCGTGCAAGCACTAGGCGAACATCTCCAAGCTATTTAGTTCGCTTCGGGCTCGGCGAAAAGTCGTCCTCGCTGTCATCATTCGACCATGGACCCTCAGATACGGGCCAATGGGAACAGCCAGGAACAGGAGACCTCGATCGGACGACTGCAGTACGAGACTCACACGCTACAATACACTTAGAAGAAGTATTCTCTTTTCTGTACACTACTCTCTTTGTGTACCGCCACCGCTTCCCACCTCCACCTTTTATGTAACAGTGATGAATAATGCAGGCATTTTGAAATAGTGTAACATCACTGTTTTTTGGTATGCGAGATCAGTTGGTTCTGAATGTTAGAATATCAGTGGGGGTAATGTATGCAAGATCACAAGCTGATTATGCAAAAATACCAGTTATTAAATAGGCCGTCCAATTTATTTTACGTGATTTCAGATTTTTCATCAGCAGGCTGAGTATTGGTTCTGTGTATAATGCAGGCATTTAATGAGTATAATTCGAAAATTTTTACAAGTTAAAATTTGTCAGAACCAATAATTAAATTTAATTCTAAATTTAAATTGTGATTTATTAATATATCACAAAGTTTATTAAAATTCCTTACGTAATTTTTAAAAATATCAGTCTTTGATTTCAGACAAAGAGAGTCTGCTAAAGTATTTGGATAGGTAGTCTTCTGTAGTATCATATATCGATCTAAACTCGACAAAAACACGATCGTGTTTGATCAATATTGAATAGAATTCGCTATTATAGCAGGCTTTATCAAAAACTGCATCAGGATACACTGTAAAAAAAAAAAGTCCTTCCGGCCAGTGCCGGGAGGAAGAGGTAGCTTTCAAATACCTTATTTTAAAAAAGCCAACTTATATTATTCAAACACAAGAAGCTCAATTTAGTGGAAACCGAATATAGGAGATTCAATACTAATTTTTATCAATACTAAATCATTATGAATGAGAATTTCACGAAATTAGTCAGCTTTATCCAAGCTGCTTTTATTTAAAGTAACTCATATTTGGCTGAGATGTTGATGTATACTATCCACATGCTTTCTCACATGGAAATAGGCGAATACGTGTGTTATCGCGTGTCAAATACAAGATCGTTTCAAAATGTTAGCCATACTAGAAATTCAAAGTGCTAAAATTCAACCATTTTTTAAGATATAAACAAAAGAACAAATTTTCAGAAACAAAATCTGCTCCGGAATCTTTGTATCAAGGTCAAACACATAAAAAAATCTTTTTCATTTTCCAATTTTTTAATATCTCATTTTAAATTTTAAATTTAATTTTTTTTAAAATGGCAACCCTTTTGAAACAAGATGTCGAATGAAGCTGGCCAACGAACTCGGTCGAGATATTGGTATGTACTATGTACAGACCAAGTAACATCCAAATCGGTTCATAAATACGCTTGTTATCGCGTGACAAAAATCAGGTCGTTTTAAAATGTCAGCCACAATGGAAATTCAAAACGCTATAACTCAGCCATTTTTTTAGATATAGACGAAACAAAAACTGTTCCGGGATCTTTGTATTAAGGTCAAACACATACAAAAAAATCTTTTACATTTTCCAATATTTTGGTATCTCATTTTAAATTTTAAATTTTTTAAATTATTTTAAATGGCCGCCATTTTGAAACAAGATGGCGGATGAAGCTGGCCAACGAACTCGGTCGAGATATTTGTATGTATTATGTACACACCAAAGTACAACAAAATCGGTTCATAAATACGCCTGTTATCACGTGACAAATATCAGGACGTTTCAAAATGTCAGCCACGCTAGAAATTCAAAATGCTATAACTCAGCCATTTTTTGAGATATAGACGAAACGAAAACTGCTCCCGAATCTTTGTATTAAGGTCAAATACATAAGAAAAAAATATTTTTTCAATTTTCAATATTTTGGTACCACATTTCAAATTTAAATTTTTCTTAAAATTTTAAATGGCTGCCATTTTTAAACAAGATGGCGGATGAAGCTGGCCAACGAACTCGGTCGAGACATTGGTATGTACTATGTACAAACGAAGTTACATCCAAATCGGTTCATAAATACGCCTTTTATCGCGTGACAAAATTCAGGACGTTTCAAAATGTCGGCCACGCTAGAAATTCAAAATGCTATAACTCAGCCATTTTTTAAGATATAGACGAAACAAAAACTGCTCCAGAATCTTTGTATAAAGGTCAAATACATAAGAAAAAAATATTTTTCCATTTTCAATTCTTTGGTACCACATTTCAAATTTAAAATTTTTAAGAAAATTTTAAATGGCCGCCATTTTAAAACAAAATGGCGGATGAAGCTGGCCAACGAACTCGGTCGAGACATTGGTATGTACTATGTACATACCGAATTACATCCAAATCGGTTCATAAATTCGAGAGTTACAGTATGACAAAGGTCAGATATATATATATATATATATATATGGATATATATATATATATATATATATATATATATATATATATATATATATATATCAACTTTTGAACGGAGGGTGGTTTCGGGGTCTGGGGGTCATGATCGATGAAAATATACCAAAATTTTTTGAAATCGCTTTCCTCCGAACGGCTGCAATAGGTAGCTTTTTGTAATGAAAGCTACCTAAAATGCAAATTCATGGACTTTTACCGTATAATTTTACGGCCAATGTCCGTTTTTCAATCTTAATGGCCCAGTTCCGTAAATTTACGTTCAGGAAGTGTAATGTCTGAATATTGACTTGTTCTTATGGACGAAGACCGTTATTCTACACTGACCGTTCATTTCTGCTATCAAACCATTTTTTTACGTAAACCTCCTTAACTGATGCCTTTAACGTTAGAGGTCTGAACGGGCCGAAATTTTCAGTTCCGGGCCCGGCCCGACTCATGGAAAAAAATTCGACCCGAGTCCGGCCCGGCCCGTATAAAAAAATTATTGGCCCGGCCCGGTATAACTGCTAAAGGTTCGGCCCGAGACCGGCCCGGCTCGGAAAAAAGGTAAAATCTCGGCCGAGTGAATTTCGACAAGATTGATATTTACGTCGATTTGGTTAAAATTTTGACTCGTACGAGGAGTTTTGACCAAAAATATTTATCTTAGACATTTTTTTTTTTTTTTTCATGTTTATAATCTTCATTTTTATAAAAGTGCCGCAGGCTGCGATATTTATTTTTTAATGAATCTCTATTTCTAGTATGTAAATGTTTCAGTTATCATTAATATTGTTAATCCATGTTCTATTTATTGAAGTATTAAAAATCTGAAAAATGCTATACAGTAAAATCTCCTAAGACGGAATTGCATAGAAAAGAAAAAAAAAATGCGTTAGATACAAGTTCAAGTTCCCTTCTTAGCAAGTGTAAATGTATTAGTATTATATATTCTATTCTTACTTATTAGTATATTAATTTTGCATGGATCAACACGTTTTTCCGTTTAAAACAAGATTCCGTTATAGGCAGGTTCTTTTTCACACGTTTTACTATTATTTTAATTTAGTTATATTTTAATAAACGTAGAAATCTACTATTCTTTAAAGAATAAATTTTAATGTTTTATTGCAGAATAATGACGATTTAAAAATCTATGTATTTTTGCAAAAATGTTTTGGCCAGGCCTAATTTTACTGACCTTTGAACGGATCAGGCCGCGCCGAGACAATGATTTGTCTCGGCGTCAAAACTAGGACTGAAAATTTTGGGCCGTGAAAACTACGAATGAAACCAGTCCCGGCTCTATATAGATAAAATAAGTTAGGTCCGGCCGGATACTTCAGAAAAAATAAGGCCCGGCCCCGCCCGATACTTTAGAAAAAAATAAGGCCCTAACCTAGCCCGACCCGGCTAGATCTGAGCTCCGTAAATGAAAACAGGCTTTGGGCCGACCCGCGCATGTTTCAGTAGCTCTACTCCTAGCGCAGATCGCAGATCACTTCTTTCAGTGACGTAGTGTTTCATCGAACGCATGCGCTGTGAAAGTGGAAGCATCTCTTTACGCGGGCGACAAGATATCCAGGCTTCCGTTTCCGGTCACGTTGGATTTTCTAATGGCGGCCTCCGCGTCCTGATATCTGAGCTCATCTAGAAACCCATTTAAAGTAAGTAACACTTCTATTTACTTTCTTTTTTTAATCAAATCTTAAATGATGAATCTAGGAATCATTACTGAAATGTATAACTTTATAAACCATTATCATGGACGTGGTTTGTTTAGATCATAGAAGTACCAATAAGTGTTTGTAATTCTATGGTGATAAGTTTTTTTTTGCGTAGCGATGTAAACAGAAAGATTTTTGCCTTTTTTTCGCTACTTGAAATCATGTAATCTGTATGCATAATGCTAGTTCAGCGAATAAGAAATTTCAGCCAGTTTTTCTAAATGTTTTAACTTTTTAGCGTGTCGAAAAGTAAAAAAAAAAAAAAGACGATTTTCTTGATTTCATATCTTGAAATGCATACATTACGAAAATACAATTTTTAGAAGGTGGTAATAGTTACATAGTTCTTTTTTTTTTTTTTTTTTTTTTTTTTAATAATAAAGTGAAAAATTAGTTTGTTACAATTAGGGATGCACCGAATAGGGATTTATGCCGAATATTCGGCTTGCGGGTTAACCGAATACCGAATATTCAGCTGGTCAAATACTTTTATATCTCAGAGTTTAACTGTATTAAAAAGTTAAATTTTAAACAATTTTAGATAATATTTAGCACAGATACTTCCATTTTGACAAACAAGACTATTTATATAAGTAAATTTTGCATTAAAAATAAAATTTGTGTTTTGAGTTATTATTTAAGAAGAGGATATTAAATTAATAAAATTTAAGTTCCATGCCTTCTTCAGTGAATATAAACAAATGAATATAATTCTCTTATATTGAACAAGAAACAATATATTCCATCAAAAATTAAAGGTGTATATATGCTGTAGCTGAATTTCCGTTCACAGCTGTATCAAAAATGAGCTATTTTAGTGAATTTTGCATCATATTAATTTGTTTGTTTAGAATGTGATGATATCATTGGAAGTAACCGAATTTTGGCCAGTGATACAGTATAAGTACTGTAATCTGCATTCTTAATAAAGGAATGTCTAGCTCAGTGCTGTTTAGATATGAATAGTTGCTATTCCAGCACTTTTCATCATGTTATCATATTTCACAGAAATTAAAGTAACTCTTTTGACAATATAGTTACAATACCTTCATTATTGTTAAAGTAATAAAAGAAAATTAAAAGTTTGACCTGGGGGTACACTGTATTTTTGACAGAATAAATGAATTGCGATCCTGATTTGCTGGACAAAAAATTGCCTATTATTACACAAGTGACACTTTTGAAACAGCAAATGAATAATGTAAAATAATTCTCTTTTATTTAAAGATGATTCTGTCTAATTATTCTGAATATTTTTATTGACAGTTAAAAGTAAAAGTTGTGTAATGTTTAAAAAAATATTTTAAAGAGGTTTTCTAAGTATTTGGTGTGGCCAAATAGTTTGGTATTCTGCCAAACAGAATATTAGGCATACCGAATAGTTTGATATTCGGCCAAGCCGAATATTTGACAGACCAGATACTTTGATATTCAGCCTAACCATAATATTCGGAAGTATGGCTGAAAAGCAGATATTCGGTGCATCCCTAGTTACAATTATTACATTACACTACTAAATGTAAACAGAATGTTTGTTTATTCGACATAGTCTAAATTTCATTTTATAATAGATAGCTTTTAATAAGAAACAGGGGCCGATGCAGGGATTTTTTTCTTGGGGGCCTATTTTGTAAAAAGTAAAAGTTATTTTTTGTGAAAAGTAACATTTTGTAACGAAATATGAAATCCAGTTATGGAAATAAATATCCACTTTCCTAAAATAATGTGTTAGAAAAAATGTGATTACACTACTAAATTTTATATATATTATAAATTTTATAGATCTTATTCTACTAAATGTAAACAGAGTGTTTATTAGACATCCTCTAAACTTTATTTTGTAATAGGTGTAGCTTTTAATATGTAATGGGGTGGGGCTGATGCAGGGATTTTTTTCTTGGAGTCCATATTGTGAAAAGTAAAAGTTATATTTGTGAAACGTAACATTTTGTAACAAAATATGACACTTAATTACTGAAATTCATACCAAGCATTTATTAGTAACTTCTTTAGTCCTTCTGCTAAAGTTTACGTTTCTGATAAAAAAAAAAAAATTGCAGTTTACATAGTTTAACCTAACAATATTAAAAAAAAATTAATAGTATGTTTTTACAGAACAGAATTAGTTTTTACAGAACAGGCTTTTATGAAGGTACCTGTTTTATTAAATGCATTTTTGTGAAGGGCCCTAAATAGGCCCCAAATTTTGCCTCGATCGACCCCTGCATGAATAATTTAATAATTGATGTTTTTATTATTTTAATTTCTACATTTTGGGCAGATTTAACATAATGCAATGACCTACATTGATTTAGAGTTCAGTGTAATAATATAATAAAAATCTATTTCTATTAAGTTTCTATTTTATAGAGGAAAAATAATACTAGTTTATTTCATATGGCAAAATAAAGCTTGATTTTTTTATGGTGCAATTAAAAAAGTATATAATAATAATAATCATTTGCACCTCTAACTAATAAAATACATTGTAATATACTTAAAATATTTGTTAGTTGCTGTACTAAAATGCATAAAAGAAGTAGAAAGCTTTTATTTACATTAAACAGCATGCATAACACAAGGCGAGGTTATAAATACAATGAAAAGTTAATTTAAAATTTTCATCCACCAAAATAAACCTCTGCCAGTATTTCATCTTTTAAATGTAGCAAAGTTTAAATATTGGGGGGTGGGGGGGTATATTGATATGAGACTGTTTCTAAAATGAAAGTAAAAAAAGTATTTTTATTATATTTTCTTATGTTAATTATATGTATTGTCATTGTAGCCAGTGGCGCCAAATTATATGGACCCTTGGGGCGCTAGCCCACCTAATAATTTTGGGCACAAATGTCATAACCGATTAATCAATATTGGCGCAATTTTTTTCTGACGCCAATGTCATATACGCAATGGGTACTTAACTGGCACCAAAGTGTCATTATTTTGCTTGATATGGTAACCTGGATGTTGTTTATGCTGTTGGTGTTTTTGCCAAATTGGCGTCAGAAAAAAATCGTGTCAATATTGATATATATATATATATATATATATATATATATATATATATATATATATATATATATATGTATATATATATATATATATCTGTGCCTAAAATCGTGTCAATATTGATATATATATATATGTATATATACATCTGTTCCTAACTTTGTATGGAAAATAGTAAGGACGTCAACTAAACTTCCAGGAACACTGAAAGCTCCTTCAGCAGATGTATAAATAAAATTTTGGTACTTTTTGGTTAGCCGGGCGCCAGTGTCATATATAGGGTAGATGTGCAAGTAATGGACACCCTTAAGGAATTTCTTTTAAATTAATTTTTTTATTAATAGTTATAATTATTATATTCCAGTTTTTTCAATATTACATTAACCATTAACCATTATTTTATTATTATTTAACAATTCTTATAGTCTCATTTCCCAATATGAATCTAAATTTAATTTTAAATAACAAAAATATATCAAAACAGCGGTAGAATTCATATAAAAAAGTCACTGGTCCCAAGGACCAGTAAGCATAAGAATTTACTGGTCCACGGTAATCATCACTGGCCTGCTACATAAAATTCTATTAAGTCCCTTTAACCCTTTGAGTGACCCCCGCCCCTCCTAGAATATAAATCAAACTTCATTTGCAGCTATCCAAAATTTTCATCATAATAAAATGTAAAATTATAATTTGCTAAAAATTAAACAGTACATAAAGAAAAACTATAAAATTATTAATTAAATATTTCATTTCAGATTATCTATTTCAACTGGCTAAGGTTTAATGCAATTTAAAAAAAAAAATATTTTTTTAAATAAATTAAAATTATGCGATTTGTGTTCTATTGCAGTTTTCTCAGGGATGGTAAAGTTTACGTTTACCTCTTTACCTGTCAGAGGAGGGGGGGGGGGAAGTTACTGGCCCTGCGGACCATCAAATTTTTCAAATTAGTGGTCCGATTGAATTTTTGGTGGTCTCGGACCAGCGGATCACCATGGATTTCAAATGCTGTCAAAATACCCAAAAGCCCAGTAATGGACACCCCATAAAAAGTAATAAATATAATTGTTTATGACTGTATTTGGAACCAGAATTTAATGAATACATACTAATGAAACAAAATAGTTATTTTCAAATAAATTTAACAATTAGGATACCAGTAATTAATAAAGTATTTGTGACAATCATTTAGTACTGTTTGCATCAATTATTGTAATTATCAGAAGATCAATGTTTTAATTATTTTAGATGGATAGTTTAAAATACTAAATATCAGGCAAATATAGCTATCAAATTATTGAAACAGTGTGTGTGGGGGGGGAGGGGGGGGAGTTAAAAGTTAATTTTAAAAAAAGTTCTGGAATATTAGTGTTTAATTATTAAAAATAGTGAGACAAAATTAATCTTTCAGAGATTACTTGATGTATCATTTATAATAATTAATATTACAAATATGAAAGAAATGTTATTGTGAGTTGAATATTTTAAATACTAAATAAAATAATTTCAAAATAAAACTGTAGAACTGATGTTTGAGGCCACTGATCTGCAGATTTACAAGTTTCATGAATATTACTTTATAACTTTCATTAATAGTGTTACTTTTTCTTGCCTTTTAGTCAGGTGAATAAGGAAACATTTAAGAAAGGAAATAGATTTTTAATAGCTTCTGTAACTTAATTGTTTTTATTTAAAGGAGAGGGATTAAGCCCTATGAGCCCCTCTTTTACTTTGCTCTTAAACAATATTTTCTGCTTCCTGGCTGATTTGATTGCCAGATTATAAAATATTGAAATTTTATTAATCACATAAAATAACTTAAAAGCAACTATTTATAAAAATTTTGGTGTTATTACATTTTAATAAATATAATTTAAAAATTAAATTTGATTATTTAGGTTTGCAGTTAAGTCAAAATATTTTATGCACTATAAACATTACTGAAATTGCATTTTTAGCTATGTCTACATGGGGTGTCCATTACTGGAAAATGACTAATTAAGCATCCCAGTAATGGACCACCCCCCCCCCCTCTTAAAACCTTAAAAATAAATGAAATTTTGTAAATGGCCATTAGTATATAAAATTCTAAGTTTTCTATTGCTACTCAAACAAAAACATTCAAATTTTACAAGAAAATAAATAAAAATAAATTACTTAAACGAAGCCAGCTCTTAGCCTCTTCATTAAGATTTTCACAGAAAAACAGCGAAATTTTGAAACATTATTTTCTGCTTCTTGATTGGCTTAATTAAAATTGTCAACAATAATACAGTTTTATAAAACATACAAAGGGGAATTATTAAAAAAATAATTAAAGCTAAATATTTATTAGTTATTTTTTTATGAACCAAAAACATCAAGGGGTGTCCATTACTGGCACATCTACCCTACATACTCGTATATGTATGTATATATACATGTATGTATATATACATATATATGTTGTGTATATGTACAACATATGTATGTATATATGTATAAATAACACTGGCACCCGGCTAACCGAAAAGTACCATATACTGTTATGTTTTAATTTGACATACAGTCCTCCGCACTTAATCGGGTCACGGATAATCGAATACCCGCTTATTCGAATAGAATCATCCTCTGGAACCGAATTTATTCCTATTGGTTCTATGTTATTTTCCCCCGCTTAAACCAAATACCTTTTACGAACGTCCCCGCTTAATCGAATAACAACTGTCTGATCTATGTTTGAAAATAGGCGCGGAAAGCACGTTTCAGCTGGAATTTCCTTCCAACTTTTGTCATTTTCGGTTCCTTTACGCTGAAAACAAATTTTGCCGTGCATGGCAATCATTAATATCAAACATTTCTTTGAATATTACGAAGCCAGTTATATAACAGGTGCCGTTTTCTCTATAATCAAAATTGTAACCAAGTACGCGTGCTTTGCAGGATCAAAAACAGGTTCTGAGGGGTCAGCATTTGAATTGAAAACCCAGCGTGAACACAACATCATGCTACATCCAAATCACAAAACTCAATTGAATTTAGCTGATATGGATGTAGCATTATATACAGGGTCTTATCGACACACCCAGTCTAACATTACGCAGGCGCTGAGGAGTTTTTATGCAAGCGAATCAAACATACTATCAGCACAGGTTCGATTGCGCCTGGATAAGCAGAACTACATTCCAGAAATACTCGAAACACGTACACTCAGCTATTTACAAGTGCCAG
This sequence comes from Maratus speciosus, assembly GCA_963932465.1. Classification (NCBI taxonomy): domain Eukaryota; kingdom Metazoa; phylum Arthropoda; class Arachnida; order Araneae; family Salticidae; genus Maratus; species Maratus speciosus. The sequence goes on from OZ010797.1 coordinate 152,205,917, forward strand.
ATCACTTTGCACACACAGCAAGGCTACACAGCAAAGTTTGTATGGCTTAATTTCAGTATCGGGTTCGAGTTCTCCTGGCACATAAGTTTCCATGCTTGGATTTCAAACCGTCCGCATCGAGGTCCGAAAAAAAAAAAAAAAAAAAAAAAAAAAAAAAAAAAAAAAAAAACAACTACAAAATTATCTCTAGCAGACGCCTCCATCTTCTCATTTTATTAGATATTAACGAGGCTGAGGATCTACTTGAATTATGATACCTTGTTTCAAAGGCTTTTCATCTTCTGTTTAAGCCTCACATTTGCATTATTATGCAATTCTGGCAAGAGCCATTTGCATACTTATTAGCGAATTTATTTTGAGAAATTTGTCACTTCTTTAAAGCCAGTCGTGCATTTTGAATATTTTTGTTTGTTTGTTTCAGCTACTCTGGATGGCATGACAGGAAGGGTGAAAAATATTCGACTCGGTAATAATTATCCTGATGGTGCCAAATCCTTTGCTGGCTAGATTCTGTAATCCAACAACTCAACATATAGATTTTTATCTTCTTCCGCAGCTATAGAAAGAGAAAACTTTATTATCTGCACTGTTCTGTCAATTTGTAAATTTGCTCTTGAAAGCTTAAGGGTCTTAGGACTATTAAAGCTTCAAAATTTTCGAAATTTTAATTATTTTATATTTTAAACTCCTATCTCTTTTGAACACTTTGATATAATTGTTTCCTTGAAATTCCCATTAGAACAGAAGTTATGGCTTTTAGAATTGTACCCGCTTAATAGCTGAAGCGACTTTTCCGAAACTTTGAAGTCCTTTTACTGAAAATGACATTTTTGGGCATAACGCGCAGGATATCTAAAAAACTTTTCAATATTTTTTCATGAAATTTTCGAAATAGTTGTTTTATATTAGTCAATATAAACTGAACCTAAAATGTTCTTTTTATTGTTTTTTTTTTTTTTTTTTTTTTTTTTGAGGTGATTATACTCTTGAAAATCTCAAAATTTTGTATTACATAAATACAACTTTGTATTAAAATTATAAAAATGCTTTAAATAGAACTTTATTTAGGTTCAGTTTAATTATTATAATCTGAAGTATAATTAGGCACCAAAATTTTCATTCCAGCTGCAAAATGTATTTTGTAATCCTGCGCGTGAACTGTCATACGAATTTTCTGCTTTATAAATGTCTGACAGTTTGAAGCCCCCTATAAATATTAATTCTGCATCTTGTAATTTTTTAAATATAGGAAACAAAAGAACATACTTACACCTATTAATACATGGAAATTATTCCAGAGATAAACGTCTCTCTGGAATAATTTCCATGTATTAATATTGTTTCTATCGATGCTGGATCTAATTTTGTACTCATCAAATGGAAGTAATATTCATTGAGAACGAGGGGATTTATAATCCTAGGTTTCTTGCTAAGGCCAAGTAATCGTCTATGATCCGTTTGTAACTTAACATATTTTCCAAAAGTATAATAAATGATATGTTCTAAAGCATATATCACAGCTAGTACCTTTTTTCCAATTTGTACATATTGCTGTTGGATTTGGATCAATAATAGAGATCCAAATGCAACTGGTTGCCTTTCTTTCACATGTACTGCCTTAATTCCACTTTTACAGGCATCAACTGAGAAAGTAACAGCCTTATTTTCATCAAAGTATCTCAAGCATGGAGCTTACATAATTATTTCTTTAGAGCCTCAAAGAATCTTTGTGTATCTTCATCCCCATATCAAAGTAAAATCTTCATTTACAACTGTCTTAGTGCATGAGTTTAACTTGATAAATGTTGTGCGCATCTTGCTATGTATATTACTACATCCAAATATATTTATCGGTCTTCTCTACACTTAGATGTGGCAAATGCTATGTTTGTGTTTGTGTGTGTGTATGTTTCGTGCAATACCTGTCTTAAAAAAGCAGAGGATTATATTATAATTACGTAGGTATATTGGCGAGGTATTCGCAATGGGCTGGTTTTGATGAAATTTGGATTATTTGTTCAGAAAATATAGACCATTTCTTTTTACGTCATTTGCTTTCCATGCGACTTTAGGCAATTTTCGAATTTCATCATTCATTGAAAAGAAAATGACACATTTGAATAATTTATCTAATCGTTAAATTATGGGTGCTAAAATTTCCTAAGAAGGGTCTTGTATTATTCTGGTAAGCTCTAAATTTTGTTATTACTCGTACATTTGTTCGATTTTAAAAATTAAGCATATAACTTTTTATGTCTATTTTGTACATTTGTTCAAAAATATAAAATAATTTGTTTTATTAATATATATTTGCTACCATATATATATTTCCTTTTTTTCTCTTTTTTCTTTATTAGTTCCATAGCAAATGTATTGTATTTCATAATATATTTAAAAAATCATAAAAACAATTCCCTTAATGAATGATTAAGAATAAAATCTTGGTGAAAAAAAATAAAAAATTAGTTGATATTTCTCGTTCTACAGCTTAAGTTTGTGTCAAATATGAACAGTGGTAGTAACAGTAACATTGTGGTTTAAATTAAATGTGGATACTGTTAAAAGGCTGTCACAAAACCATTTTATAGCACCAAATCATGCTTGCTAAAATAGTCATTTGACGCAGGACACCCTTATGGATGATTATACTATACAGTAAGTTTAAAAATCACCAAATCTGATTATTTTGGGGCGTTTTAGAATGCTCCTGATATCGAAATAGATTAAAATACATTTTGAAGTGGTCTTGATTTTAAATATTATAGAATGACCACCTAAACTGTTCTTCCCAAACAAAAAGTTTAAAAACACCAGATTTTTAAACAAGATATAAATACAGTAAATTGAGTTCACGTTTTCATAACTACTTTCCTTATATGCGATTTTATTCAACTTATCCAGCCAACTTCTTTCATTCGACCTTTTATTCAACTTATCAAACGGCGCCAATCATACACTCTCTAAAGTGGTGACCCGAACAAACACGCAAACAACCTTCAACAACAATCATGTCGTCTCATAACCAACAGATAGCAGCACCAAGTAAATCATCTCTTGCAAGCAAAACCTGTGAAACGCTCACAGCGCATAAGCGTGTCATACTGCACATCACATATGCGTACGACAGTATCACTCACGAGTGCATATCGCTAGTGAGATGCCAGTGTGGGGATGGAGTATGTAGTGATCTCATCTGACATGATCTGTATAAAGCGAATTACTAGCTTAGAGTAACTGACTTAACATTTTGCTCGACGCTAACGTTCTCGCCTCCTGATCATGAGATCCCTGGTTCGTATTCCTGTGGCGCCAATCACACACTCTCTAAAAATGAAATAAAATGGTGTGCAGGTATGCGTCACTATGCATTTAAGGGTTAATCCAGGGCTCACAGTGTTCCTAAAATCTTGTTTCCTATTGATCGTAGCCATTTTTTTCCGAATTTAGCTCCAAAGCGCCAAAGGAAACTCCCCTCTCCCTACTTTTGGCGCCATCCTTTTTCACTTTCCTCCCATAGGGTCCCGGACACAGGAGTTGGAATAGGGCAGCTTTACAAATTTAAGTTTTTCAGGGACTTTTTATCATCAGTTAGCTCCAGAATTAAAATTTTAGAGTTCTTGCTCACTTTTTTTCATTGTTGCCATAAGTTGCCTCTCCCTCCTCATTTTATAATTTTTTTAACTTCTTTACTTTTTAAGTTAGATTTCTGCTACAACTTCTATTCACTTCGGCATTAGTTCTTTGGGTTGTCCTACCACTGTTTTTTCTTCTATCATCCTCCCTCTAGATTTTTTTATATTTTTTACTACTTTGCAGCTCTTTATTTTAGGTCTGGGTTGTTTCATATCATTGTGCAGGATTTTCAAAACTGAATTCGTCCCAGTTAATGCCTTGAAGTTTTACAAACTCAGTAACGTTCTTTCTCTTAACTTTTCAAACTTTCTTATTTTTCAAGTTAGATTCTCTCAATAACTTTTATTCACTTTGAAATAAGTTCTCTGTGTTGTCCTGCCACATTTTTTTCTTACCTCACTTTTTCCTCCCCATATCTTTTAATTTTTCAAACTTTGTTGTTTTTCAACTCAGGTGAGAGTTGTTTCATATCATTCAGCAGGGTTTTCTGAGCTGGAATGGTCCCAGTTATTGTCCAGAAGCTTTACATTTTCAGTAATTCATTGCCTTTTAACTTTTTGATCTTCTTTAAAAATCAAACTTTCTGGATGATTCAACTTGTGCCAGTAATAGCTAAGCCTAAACAGTTCGTCTTATTTCTTTTTTCTTTGTGGCTCTCATTGCCCCTTTAAGCTAACTTTTAGGTTCTTAAGTTCTTGCGACTATTAGGGAGTTCTTTTCGGGACTTTTATCATTTATTCAGATTTTTGACCTCTAGTTTGTCATACCCGTTAACTGTCATGTTTTATAAGGCAATACACTATTAAAATTTAACATACTATATTTCAAATGAAAATCAAATTTCAAATTTCAAAGTAATTGCTTAAAAGGCGCAAAGGCCAACATAGTGAAAAAGATTCCAAGCCGGGACTCGAACCTGGGCCATCAGTATAGCGCACTGACGGTCTATACTGATAGCTATGCGCTGTATACTGATGTATACTATGTATACTGATAGCTATACTACAGCGCACTGATAGCTATACTGATGGCCCGGGTTCGAGTGCCGACTTGGAATCTTTTTCACTATGTTGGCCTTTGCGCCTTTTAAGCAATTACTTTGAAATTTGAAATTTGATTTTCATTTGAAATATTGTATGCAAGGCGAATGTTTCTCTCTGGAAAAATTTCCATGTATTAATTTAACATACTAATTTATAACTTTGTGGAAAGTAAACTTTACAGCTCAAGTGCGGCACGAGACGTCTAGACTATCGGTTAGTGTCCGTTTTACATATTTTTATACTTAGAATTAGGATAATCTCATCAGGGTTATTCGGCCTGTGCACTGGCAGTGGTCCTCGCATTCTTTGCGATTTACTTTGGCTTTCTACCAGCCATACACTTTTTACGAGGGTAGTGGAAGTGTGCTGTTGGCATCATCTGTAAATACTGTGTTCTTTTGTTTTATACTCTTTATATCTCTTAAGCTTTTACTTTTCACTTTTTCACTGCATATAACTGATTCTTGACTATTATTTTTATTGTCAATTGTTTGTACGTTTATGCTCTATTCAATTTGGGATTCTCAATTTGCTTTTCAGTGTATGAACTTCAGTAGCATGGGAAGTTCCATTCTACTGATTCACGTTCCATTTTCCCCTTTTCATTTATTCTCCGCATTAACGTCTATAATTATCATTCATTTATTTTACTTTGTTTTATTTTATTATTCAAAAATACCCTCAAATATTATAAAAATTATTTTCTCTTCGCCACTTTCGATGGTTACAATTATCGGTTTTTGCTTGTATCTATCTATATACCTTTCTTTCAATGATATATGGTAGGGTCCTGGCATTACCTCAGACCTTATCTCAAAGTATTCTAACTCTTACAAATAAGGACTAATCTTAAATTTTATTAAATCTTTATTTAAATTTTTATTTCAAAGAAAAGAAGAATAGGCACAGACGTTGAGAAAAAGTTATCTGTGGCCATTATTTCCCATAAATTTAGAATTTTTAAATATATCTGAGATAGACAAAGACAACTATAAATAAAGTTGAACAAACAAGAACATAGGCTGAGAAAAGTAGATGCTCCCAAAATTGACATTCTAAGAGAAAGACGAAGAAAACAATTATACTTAGATGGCTCCCAATAAATCAGCATTTACTGATCAACAGTTAAGTCCCACATCAACGTCAACCCCTAAAAATACATCGTTAAAAACATCTGAGAAAACCGAAGGGAGAATAATGAATGATAAAACTGAAACGAGCGAAAGGGGAAGAAAGTCAAAGGAAAGTGTTAATGTATCGTCAATAGAGAAAATGGAACTCGACGGTTCAAATAGAGTAAAGTATAGACCCAAATCAACCGATTACTCCAAGGCTAAAATCACCATACGAAATTTAAAGGAAGGGGGAAAGAATACAAGAAGGACTGGCTATCAAACAATCTTATAGGAAATCTGTCAGTGTCAAAAGATAAGGAAGAATCAGAAAAAGAAAAAGAAAGTGAATAAGAAGGTGGATATTATACATAGAAAGAAGGAAAAGAAAGACATAAAGGAGAAGTGAAAGAAGATGGCTAAGATTATGACAGTGAAACAGAGAAACAGATCGTATATTGATAGCTACGGCAAAAACACCACAGGTATGGAAGGGGAAAGAATAAAAAGTATGTCTACGCCGAATTTGACAGAAATACCAAAGTTTTCGTTACAAAAGGCAGAACAGCTGAATCTTGATCGCATGATATTAATTTATGAAAGACTAGTGAAAAAGAAATCAAAGGGAAGCACAAAAGAGGCAAATGTGTATCTAACGTATCTAACTGACAGAATAAGACATAACGAAATCAAAAACTCTGAAAGAACGCAAGTGAAATAGCATAGTTGGAAAAAGATGGCAGAGTGCATCAGAGTGAATTAGATGAATTCGAGGAACAAGTGGCCGTGATGGAAAAGCAGATAAAAGAAAAGGAACAAACAATAGAAGAATACATAGGAAAAGTTGAAAAACTTGAAATAGAAATGGGGAAACTTAAAGTAAAATTACAGAATAATAAAAGAAATGATCAAAAGACAGTATACAAAACAGGGAAGCATGAACAAAAAGAATTAGAATAAGTTAAAATTCAACTAGTAGAAAAAGAAAATAATATAAAAATTCTAAAGGAAGAATTAGACAAAGAGAGATATAAACAGGATGAAATGAAGGAATTACTAGACGGAAAAGAGAAACAACTGGGAAAACTAGAGAAACAATACAATGCGATACAGCAACAAAGAGCAGAAAATAACAGAAAAGAAACAAGAAATAAAGGAACCACAAGCAAAATTAAAAAATGCAGAGAAAGAAATAATAGAGAGGAATGACAAAATAGAACAAGATAGCGAACTGGAATTTGAGAGATCAAAAGTAATAGAAGATATTCAGAGGGAAAAGAAAAATAAAGAGACTGTAAAAGAGAATAAATTCCTTAAAACAGAACTTAGTAATTTAAAACAAGTCCAAGATTTGTTTACAAAATCAAAACAATTCCTAGAGGATGAAAAGGAGAAAAAAACTCAGATGTCTGAAATAATAAAAAAAAACAGAAGGGCTCGCTGGAAAGTAAGAACAAAGAAATAATAAACAAAACGCTTAAAATAGAAAACCTTCAAAAGCAAATAGAAATTATCCATGAGGTTAAAATAAAGGAAAATGGTAAAAATGATCAGCAGAAACAGAACTACATATGTGCAGTAACACAAGTATACCTGGATCTCTCAATAAAGAAGAGTAGGAAAACTACTGTAGGATTACAAACAAATGAAGATGAAAGGGAAGATCTAATTAAAAAATTAAATGAAAAAGTAAAACAATTAGAGGAACACCTTAAAATGCAAATAAAACAAACATTGAAGTTACAAGAGTAGGTTAAGGACAAGAAGGTATAATAGAGGAATTAAATAGCGCAAAACAAATCTTAAAAGGAAATAACATAAAATAAACTCGAAAAGGAAAAAAACAGAAATAGTGGAGGAATTAAAGATCAAAATGATAGAACTTGAGAAAACAATAAAATATACTAAAAACCTACTAGTAAGTCCAAAAGTACAACAATTGCCAGAAGAAACCGAAAAAATAGATAAAAGTTCAAAGTCAGTAATATTATTAAAAGTAATTAAATCAGAAATATCACTGTTCAAAATACAAGAAAATTTAAACACAGACGTAAACAAATACGAAGACCACCCAATAATAAACACTAAGATCACCAGGAAATACAATTAACTTATAATAAACTCAACAACGGGAAATGAAACGGATGCGTTACTTAAGTTTATAGAAAAATAGAAGATACAAAAGATCAGGTCGAAATATTTATAAAAGCAGAAGACCTGAGGAAGATAATACTCTTGAGAATACCAAGAACAAAAACCCAATCCCAAGTCATATCACAAAAAAAAAAAATCCTAACTCTACCTTGAATCTCTTTAAAATACTCCAACGAGAGAACTCACAAACGTGCCAACTAATACTGGAAGTTGATATTTAAACAGCAGCGAATCTGTTGCAACAGGGGTGATTCTTGTGTATACCTTAAGATATGTACAATAAACTGTTAAAATTTCAAAAAGATCCATCATTCAGTTTTCTTACAAAAAAATCATAAAAAAGTGCTTTTTTTTCTCTTAATGTAGAAGGTCTCCTTAAATTTTTATCTGTTTTGCCACTTCATATGCCGAATACTATGCATTCTCATTACCACACTATTATGTTTAATTATAAGACAAAATTTCTGCCTTCGATCAGATGGAATCCCATGCTCTTTTTCCTTTCTTTGTTTTTCTTCTTCCGAAACAGAAAAGAGCTCATATCTCCTTAACTATTAGATTAGGGAATGTACTTCCTATCCTTTTCGGTATCCTTGTGACAAGAGCTTTCAAATCATATCAACTTTCGCCAAATTTCAGAACTGACACTAGGGGGTGTTCCCTAGTTAATACTAAAAATGTCAAAGTTTGTTACATTTTCAATGGGGATTTTATGTATTTTGGGGTAAAAAGAGATCTGAGAACTATGATGAGCTTGTAAACAATCTGCTGCAAAAGTATCAGCAGCTAGGTTGCAGTATGTCCTTAAAAATTAACTTTCTTCACTCTCGTCACGATTTATTTCCTGCAAACTGCAGTGTTTTGAGTAACAAATATGACTAATGATTTCACCAAGACATATCAAAAATGGAAAAAGCTATCAGGGTTCATGGAATGCGACCATGTTTCCAAACCACTGCTAGAATTTGGGTATAGGTTCCCTTGAAATTGAACACATAAGACAAGCGAAAAAAAAAGAGAACTTCTTTATTGATGACATAAGGTTAATATTTTGATACTGATATTAAATTCTTAATATCGTGTAAAAAGTTAGTAAAAAACTAAATAATTTGGCATATTTTTAGAAAAATAGTTTATGATCTTTGAAACTTACTTAAAAATCATAATTTTTCATAGTTACAATATTTTTACACAGAGAGCTAAATGGTTAATTCATACTCTGTGACCCCAAATTACTATAAAAATATATTGTTTATTTAAAAGGCAAATAAAAAGTTTTATTTTGTAGACCAGTGATATCAGCAACAATATGGTTGAATTAAATGTGGATATCGTTAAAGAATTTTCATCAAAAACACTCGATTGCCCTAAATCGTATTAGCTAAAAACATGCTAATTGACGTGGAAACAATTAGAAAAGATTATTTCATAGGTTTAAAAATCTCGCCAATAGCATTTTTTAACTGGCCGGGAGCCATTTTTATTTTTCGCGCGGTAAATTGAAAGCAATGCATTGATGCTGAAATTAAATATCTTGGTTTATGGTATTTACTTTTTATTTTTTTATTATTTTTTCTCCTTTAATGAAATAAGTTAAAATCATGTATTTTAAGTATTTGTGTTTTAAACTAAAGTTATGCATTTTAAATAAAATGAGTGAAAGAATTACATTTGTAATAAAATTAATGAAATACGAAAAAATGCTACGGGAACAATATTTGGCTATTTAGCATATGCGCCCGGCTAACATGAAAATACCGAGTTCTTGATTTATCTTTCAAAATATTCCAATTTGGCAAGGGATTGTACAAGTAAATTAAATTATGAATGAAAGTAACATGATGCATTGTTTAGCACAAGCAGATGCATTGAAAGGAAACCAAACTGGTCGTCAGGGACGTGTTTTTGATAATAATAATAATAATCGTATGTTAATTTTTGAAATATAAGGTGAGAGAATAATTAACTAGGAACTCAAATTTATATTTAAAAAATAATTGAAAAGAAAGCAAGAATAATTTAGAAATTCTTAATCTAATTACTAATTTAAATATATTAATTCATTGGTTAATGAAAACAAATAGTAATAAAAATATTAAGATTATTAATAATAAAAAAAATTAAGTATTTGGGCAAATTAAAAGTTAATGATATACGAAAAAATGCTACGGGAACAATATTTGGCAATTTAGCACATGCGCTCGGCTTATATGAAAATACCAAGTTCCTGATTTATCTTTCAAAATATTCCAATTTGGCAAGAGATTGTACAAGTAAATTACATCATGAATGAAAGTAACATGATGCATTGTTTAGCACACGCAGAGGCATTGAAGGGAAAGCTAACTGGTCGTCAGGGGCGTGTTTTTGATAATAATAATAATAATCTGCATGTTAATTTTCAAAATATAAGGTGAGAGAATAATTAACTAGGAACTCAAACTTATATTTAAAAATTAATTGTAAAGAAAGCAAGAATAATTTAGAAAAAATAATTTAGAAATTCTAAATCTAATTACTAATTTAAATATATTAATTCATTGGTTAATGAAAACTAATAGTAATAAAAACATTAAGATTATTATTAATAAAATGATTAAGTATTTAGGCTAATTAAAAGTTAATAAAGTAACAAAACAAGTTAAAGGTTAATAACAATTATTTGATACAATAAACAAAATAAATTGAATAATGAGCAATATAAACTTAACTCACTCAAAAAGCGAATCCGATCAAATCCAATTCATTTTTTCGACAAAAACATTTTAAATATTGTACAACCGGAATCACTCATCAGATGGTGCAGCAACGTGACTACTTAAGGGGGCTGGTCACTCGCAATTCTCCTCCGTAATCTTAAGTCTACAGACTTTTGATGTATTCGTATATTTAAAATATCTCCTCGGGAAATTCATATTTTAAACATATTTTCTCTATGTACTCTTCTTAAAGGATGTCTCTTTTTTATTTTTATTTTATTATTATTACTATTTTTTTTTTTTTATTTCTAAAAGCTATGCTGAATTTCATATTTTATTCGTTAAAAGCGGACGAACTGCGAGTATGATTTTAACACTTCCTATAAAACGTACTAAACTTGAAATTTCATTTCACAACACTGGAATAGACTGTTAAAAAACAATTTTCACGGTTACCGTGTAGATTCACGCTTGTAAAGGATGTACAAAATAATCCCGAACATATTATTTCCATACACATCACAGCAGAAGACGGCTTTAATTCCAGGTGCGGTCGAAAGTGGGAAAATATCTTAAATGTAAAATTCATTTCTGGGATGTCAGATTTAATTTGAAAAGTGATTTCCTTCACAAGCGACTGTATCGTGTCGACTCATGATATAAACTAGGGTTTGGAGCAATGGCTGGTGGCATTCGTACTTAAAAACACGCAGTTTGTTTATACATTGCTTTATTGGGCGTAGAGACATCTTAGCCAGAGTCGCAGTCATCCATGGTGGCACCCGTCGGTGCCAACCCGAGCAGTCCCAATCTTATGTCTGTTCCCAATGGCGGTTTGTAGGAATCTGCCTGAATTTAAAGTTCTAAAAGAAGATCACCACTAGCAGATTATTTTATTACAATTTGTAGCCTTAGGAACTATACTTATATAACAATATCAATATTTTGCTAATTTTGGACCTCCTTCTCACCCCGCCGCTGATATAATTATCAATGTCCAAAAATTCTTTTATGTTTAGATTCTTTTTCTTTCTTTTTATACACTTGTAGTGATATACACATATGATTATACATTCATTAGTCGCATACTTTACGGATTCAAAAAGCCGATAAAATATCAATACATGAAATAAATTTATAAAAAAGTTACTATTTAAATGTATTTAACAATAGCTTATTGTTACATAATGCATTGAAAAGCAATATTGTGTTCTTGTACTCACTCTCTGCCCGGTGAGGTCAGAAGGTAAATTTATCAACAAAACAGTGGACAACATTCTTTATCTTCCTTTACTGGTAAACGCAAGTATCGTGTCCTACATATTATGTTTCTGATTTCTCTAACAGCGAATTATATGCGCATATGGCAGAAGTACAGGAATGCCAAACGTTGAGGTATTTCAAATTTCGAAATGAAATGATTTTATAAACATTTAATGGCTTTAATAGTTTTATGTTTTCACAAAAACATAAAAATAATAATAAAAAAGGTAACAGATTATTTGGATGTAAAGAAAAAGATATTGAAAAAAGAAAAGTTTGGTTACGTCAAAAATGTTAACGGTAGCAGAAGGCAAACACCCCCTCCCCCCAAAGATATATTACGATATCATGTGCCAGACACCCTCTCCCCCCAAAAATGATAACGTTTTGAATGCATAGCCCCTTAGACTGCTTTAGATAGATGCTCTTGAGTAATTTGGATAATTGGTTTTCACTTTAGTATATGATACGAAATCATGCTCTCTTAAACTTAAAAGTTATAAATACTTGATAACTGTGCTCATGTGTTGTGAGTAACTTCTGAATTTAATTGGAATTTGAAGTATCAAGGAAATTTAATATTTGAGAAGTGTCAAGGTATCGAACATATGTCTGCACTGGTGATTATCGAAAATAGGCGGAATTTCATAACATCTCTTATTGGATTCTAACGGTTTGAAGTGCTTCTTGGGGCAAATATAGAAACCGAATTAGCAATTAAAAGGAAATTATACTAATTGAAAATGTTTATAGAGCATCTTATAAATTTTATAACATACATATATATATAAATATATATATATTTCTTATATGACATACTGGTTTCCTATGTTCATATCTTGTTCATCTTTAGAATTTTACAAATTTATTCATATATTTGTGATTTCATCTTTATTATATATATCGTCGGTACCATGTCAAACTATCCAATGTGAAAATAGCCACTTTTCAGGAGGGCAAAAAAAAAACTGTTTTAATTGCGGATTCAAAATCAGCTCCAAGCAGCAGTAAACAATTATTATATTTTTCGGGTGCTGTTTTATATTCATTTTAAGCATGCTATTGAGATAAATCATTTGAATAATTTTACTCGTCAAAAAATCACATTGGATAATTTGATATGGTATGCTTATTTGTAAGTTTTCAGCTTCCTTGAACTTTTTCAGCTTCAAACTATCCAATATGTCACATTGGATAGTCTGACTTGTAAAATTTTTGTGCTTTTCCCAGGTTCGCCTTTCCATAGTAACGAATATGCCATATTGGATAGTTTGACTTGTATTTAATTATTTAATTTGTAACAATTTTGGTATTTACATATTCAATATAAAACTCTTAAGAATTTTCTTTAATAATTTTAATAAAGAATATATAGTAAATTAATAAAGAAAAAAGCTTATTTTTAAACATTCTGCTAATTTTATAAAATATAAAAAAACAAAAATATACCAAATAATGGGGTGAGCAACAACCGGCACTTCATACCCGTAATTACAAATAGTAATCTTCGCACTATTTATTCTAAGAGATTCACGGGCCGCTTCCTACCACTATTATCGAACAGAAATCTTTGATTTATTTAATCCCTATTAAAAAAGTTGGAACAAATGACTTTTAAGAAAATTTGGAAGAAATTTATAATAGGCTCTTTTAATACAATAATTGCAAATATTCTCCCGAACGGGTGGAATGATAAAGGAGCAATCCCTTTTTTCAGTCTATTAGCGATAATTTCTGGAAATGCGTTTTATATTATGGTATGCGTTTTAAAACCATGTGAATACTACGTGGTATGTATAAATTCTATAGATTGTATACAGGACTATCTAAAACAATTCGTTACCATTACTAAATATTATTCTGAACTTCTTAAACATAGTTTTTAATTGTGTTATGCATTTCAAAGCTGAACTATAGTTAATATATAAGATGTTTGTGGAATATAAGTAAAATCATATTCAGGGCAACGCACAAAACTAAAATCATGGACAATTATGGATGATAATTTCTGGAAGTATCATTTTAATAGTTTTAAGCGTCTTTTAGCTTGCATTAGATTTTTAGCTTATTATGTGGCATGCATACGAATCCGTAGGTAATATACAGGGTTCTACAAAAGAATTTAGTTATGCTCATCTATTGGTAGAAATTACCGAATGTGAATTTTCAACCTATTATAAAATTTAACATTTTCCAACAAGGTTTGAAAAGTGTTTATGAATTCGGTTTGTCTGTCCACGCACTAACTCACGTAAATATACTCGGATTTTCATGCAATTGAAATGTGCTAATGATGCTTACAATGGCATGTTCAGTATTCCATATGAAGTGTGTAACATTATTAGTTCATTTACAGGGGCACTCAAAGGATTTCCATTACATTATGGTATATGGCAAAATATCGTTTAGAGAGCATTTTAATAACATTACGGAATTTCATATGTATTAAAACTGATATAAATCATTGAATTTCATTACAAGAAGATTATGACAGAATAGGGCATGCATTCATAGCATTTGTCGTTCATTTACAGGGACACACAAAAGAAATGAGTTACACTACTCTTCTTGAGCAATAATTGCTGGAAGTGCGTTTTTGAATTTCGGTATGCGCTTTTAAACTTAACGATTTTTTTTGCATGCTGCATTAAAATTATATACCTCGTATACAGGGCTGCACAAAAGAATTTACTAAAAAGCAATTACCGCCCATAGGCAGAAAATTACTCGAATCAATCTGTGAAGCCCTGTAAATGATCTATAGATTTGTATATAATCTAGATACTATGCGACAATTTAGTTTAATTAGAAAACTCGTAAAGCAATTTATACTTTCAACCTTAACAATTTCCGCCATTAAACGGAAATATACTCGAATTCCTTGTATAGCCCTTTATATTATCTACAGATTTTTATACATGTTACGTAATATGGTAAAATTTAATTCAGGCAAAAAATTGTTATAAACACACTTCCAGAAATTACCAGTCATAACCGGCAATATTTTCAATTCTTTACGTAACGCTGCATATTAGGAATTTCTACTAACATATTTTAATATAGTAAAAAGAAATAAAAGACCGAAATTGCATAACTCAATTAAAAACTTCCTTTAAGAAATTCACGCCCATGCAAAATAATGCTTACAAATTCTTTTGCATAGCCCTGTATATGATCTATATAATTTATACGAACCACGTAATATTCAAATAGTTAAAAACTCATACTATAATTGAAAACGCACTTCAAACAACTATCGCTAATAGACAGCAGTGTGAGCAAATTTTTATGTCTGTCCCTGTAAATTAACGATAACTATCAAAAATGTCATACTCTACAGTGAGCAACTTGTAATGTAAATCAATTACGGATGTCAATTTCACTTTGTTTGGAATATTTTAAAATTATTAAAATATGCTTCAAATATATTTTTTTTTTTACTATAAACCATTATACAACAAAATTCCTTTGTATGAACTTGTAAATAATAATAAATGGCTTGCACACCATATTCTGCATGAAATAGGTTTTAATACACTTGATAAATCCATATTAATTTCATTCGTTTTAAATATCGTAACACCATTAAAAGACACCGCTCTTTTTCCCTATTGAGTGTAATGTAACGGGATTCATTTGAGTGTCTCATTAAATGAACTAAAAATTCTCACATTCCATTAACAATAGAAAATATAAGCTATAGTAAACGTTAAAAACATATGTCAATTGCGTTAAATTTCAATCCATAAATAAAAATTTTTTTGTCTTCCTAATGAAAAGACTGTTTTCATATTGGATAGTTTGACATGGTACGGATGCTTAGAAAAAGAAAAATATCCAAACATTTGCGGCAAAGGATCGAATATGCCACATTGGACAGTTTGACATTTTAAATTTTAGAAAAATGTGCATATTGGATACTTTGAAACAGTCATTATCTAAGTTTCTAAGCAAGCTAGAGACGTGATGATTTTGATTAATACGTATCATGCACAATACAACAAAATGGCACAAAATATGAAAAATGCATTTTTTCACATTGGATAGTTTGACATGGTAGCGACGATATATGCAGGTTGGTTCAGAACTATATGTCAAACATGTAAAGGCAGGAAGAGGGGATCTAAAAAAGCCGATTCCTTACAGACATATAGGTGCGGAAATGCAGTGTTGAGGCAGTATAGGGCGCTGTTGAATGCGGCGGATAAATGCTCATCGTTGACTTGAATCGTCATTTCCTGCATGGATTTCGAGCAGCATGTGATAATACACCAATGCGGAGCTTTCCGACATGCATTTCATGTATGGGATTGCGCAAGGAAATGGACTAGCTGCACAAATGATTTAGATTGAACGATTCCTGGGTAAGATTCTGCCGGATCTCCGAAAATTTCAAAGTTTTCATTTCGAGATGTGCTTGAGCGGATCGATCGTTTTAGGCTTCCAGGAGTGATAAGGTCAGTGTAAGATATCGCAGAATTCCTGCAGTGGAAGAAGCAATATTACACACAGTAGAGGATAGTCCTTTGACAAGTTGAAAAGTTGTTGGACGTGCGTTGGGTTTGAACCATTTCCTTGCGTAGCCCCATACATAAAGTGCATGTCGGCCAGCTGTGCATGGGTGTAACGATGCATGTTGCTCGAAATCCGTGAGGGAATGACGATTGAAACTAGCAAAGCACGTTCATTCACCGAAATTCACAGCGCCCTCTACTACCTCAACACTATTTCTTCACGCACATTCCCATACGAAATCTGCACATTTAAGTCCCCTCTACCTGCCTTTACTTTTTAACATACAGTTCTGAATCACCCAGTGTATACACAGATTGTTTCAAAACTATAAACTATATCTCAGAAATGTAAAGGCAGGTAGAGAGGACCCAAGTAAGCAGATTTCAAACAGTAATGTGGGTGCGGAAATGCAGCGTTAAGGCAGTTGATAGCGCTGTTGAGTTCGGTGGATAAAAGCAATTTGCTGGCTTAAATCGTTATTCTTTACATGGATTTAAAGCAAAATGCATCTTTATACCAATGCGGAGCAAACGGATTAATTTGTATGGGGCTGCACAAGGAAATGGAGCGGTTGCTTAAAGAATGTAAATGGAACGATTCCTGGGTAGGAATCTGCCGGATCGCCGAAAATTTTAATCGGTAGTTGTGCGCAAGTGGATCATTTTATAATTTGAGACGTGATACAGGCAATGGAAGATATCGCACAAATTTTGTAGTGAAAGAAGCAGTATTACGCACAGCAGAGGTTAGTCCTTCGAAAAGCTGGAGAGCTGTTGGACGTACGTTGGGTATGAGCCATTTTCTTGCTTAGCCTCATACATGAAATGCATGTCGCCAAGTTTCGCATTGGTGTAATTATGCATGTTTCTCGAAATCTGTTGACGATTCAAGTAAGCCATGCGCTTTCATCCTCCGTTTCATCCGTTTTATAAAGTCAACAGCGCCCTCTACTGCTTTAACGCTGCATTTCTGTATCTACATTCTATAAATATGCTTTTTTATGCTCTTATCTATCTGCCTTTACATTTCTGACATACAATTTCAAAACACCCTGTGTATATATATATATATATTATATTAGATCTATTATATTATATCTATATCTATATATATATATATATATGTGTGTGTGTGTGTGTAATCAAAAACAACTCGTTGTAAATGATGCCGCCAAGCCTCAAACCTAAAACGTCAATCATAAAAAGAAGTTATATCATATAAAAGGAAGCGATATAGAAGTGCATACTCCGAGTGCTGTGTAAAAATCTATCACTACTCATAATGTTTCCAAAAGACTCGGAGTGAGGTACAGTATGTGAAAACTGCTTGGCGACCTGCAGGCTTTTATAATGTTTATTCTTGTAATTACATATACTATATGACTTTTTGTTTAACAATTTTCTTCTTGTTATCTCCCCATCTCCTATCGGTTGTATTCTCCCATTAAACTGTGAAAATTCGAAGCTTATGGTGTTTACATGCCCATTCTTATTTAACATCATGGGATCGATTTGTTGATTACCACTATTTGAACGAGAAAGACCACTTTTACGAGGAGGATTTTCTAAGTAAACGTGTAATAAACATTTTGAGTTAGTAAAATAGCAATAAAAAATAATGATCATATGAATATTACTAATAATCCACCTAATAATAGACGTTAGTTAAACTAAGATATATTGCAGTAAAGCCTGCGTAAACGGAATTGCACATGACAGGGAAAAAATCTATTCTTGTAAGGTTACTAGTATTATATAATATTCCTTATGTTGGAAACACGAACTTTACGTTTAAGAAATAAATCTGTCATACACAGGATCAATTTTACAAGTTTTCCTTTTAATTTTAATACAGTGTATTATTAAACGTATTTATGTAATTAAAAATTATGTTTAAAATAATAAAAAGTATAATTGTAATAGCAGGTGATTACTCAATTACATACCATTTCCTGCTTGTCTTACAAATCTTTCTGATTTATTACAGATCTTTCTCCTACAAATATTTATAAGAGTGATATAATGAGAAATTAACATTAATTTTTTCGACTTTCATAATTTTTCGAAATTGTTATAGGTACTTCATAAATCAAATATACGCCTGCAGGTCGCCAAGCAGTTTTCACATACTGTACCTCACTCCGAGTCCTTTGGAAACATTATGAGTAGTGATAGATTTTTACACGGCACTCGGAGTATGCACTTCTATATCGCTTTAAAAGGAATTTTAAAAGGATGTGGGCTGATATCTATAAGCATTTTAATAAAGTGGGCCAAAACTTCGAAAATTTTTCAATAAATTATTTTTATTTTACGCTTTTAGCGAATTTTTGCCTTTTTTGTGTTTAACCCGTAATCTCGCGAGTTCTAACCAGCTTTAAATGTTCAATGCAATGTGCGATATACATGTCGTAGGTTAATTGGAGAATTATCTCTTATTTTCCAATTAGAATAATATTTTTCTGGCCTCTTGCATAGAGCCTAGACAGCGATTAGGCTAAATGACAAGTAACCACTTGTTTCCCTATCAGGTTGATTTTTTTAGACTTATAAACCCATAACTCGAACCGAACCCAAAAAATAAATTACAACAGACTTTACGCCGATCCGAGCAAGCCAAAATAATTTCAGTCTACATGCAACCCGATCCGAACTGAAAGTTCCATTTGAAAACACCCGAACAAAATCGTATAGCAGACGAAAATATTGAAAATAACCGCAACCCGATCCGATCATGACAAAATAACTTCCGGCACACGCAACCCAACAAAAATCTAAAAATTCCCCTTGAAGAAAACCAGAAATCTGACCCGAACCAAATCTAAACCCAACGAAAATATCGTAAAGAACCATAATCGGATCCGAGCAACACAAAATAATCTCCGTGGACCAGACCCGAAACTATAAATTCCCTTTGAAAAAAAAAACGAAATCGGATCCGAATCAAATCTGAACCTGACAAAAACTCCAAAGAACCATAACCGGATCCCAACAGACAAAATAATTTCCGTGGACATGTTACCAGATCCGAACCTATAAATTCCATTTGAAAAAAACCCGAAATCTGACCCAAACCAAATCTTAACTCGACAAAAACATTCCATTGAACCATATCCTGAACCGAACGAAACAAAATAATTTCCGTGCACACGCAAACCGACCCGAACCTAAAAATTTCATTTGAAAAAAAAAAAAACGAAATTTCGACGCGACAAAAATATTCCAAAGGTCAATAATTCAATACGAGCAAGACAAAATAATTTCCGTTGACATGCAAACCGATCCGAATCTGAAAATTTCATTTCAAAGAAATCCGAAATTTGAACACGACAAAAATATTACAAAATCCATAACCGGATCCGAGCAAAGAAAATTAATTTCCGTGATCACGCAACACGACCAGAACCTAAAAATTCCATTTGAAGTTAACTTGAAAACAGACCCGAACCAAATCTTAACCTGAAATAAATATTCCAAAGATCTATAACCCGATCCGAGCAAGAAAAAATAATTTCCGTCGACAGGCAACTCGATCCGAACCAGAAAGTTATAAATGAACTCTATCCAAAACCGGTTATGGTAGGTTTTCGGGTTGACTTCAAATGAATACGATTGCGTGTCGACAGAAATAATTTTGTCTTGCTCGGATCGGGTTACGGCTCTTTGAAATATTTTTGTCCCTTCCAGATCGGGTTCGGGGTCGGGTTTCTGGTTGATTTTAAATGGAATTTTCAGATTCTGGTCGTATTGAGTATACACGGAAATTAATTTTCCTTGCTCGGAACGGGGTACGGCCTGATGTATTTTTATTTCGGGTTAACTTCAAGTAGAACTTTCAGGTTCGGATCCGGTTGCATGACAACGGAAATAATTTTGTCTTGCTCGGATCCGGTTATGATTCTTTGGAATATTTTTGTCGGATTCAGATTTAGTTCGGTTCGGTTCAGATTTCGGGAGTTTTCTAGCGCAATTTTTAGGTTCGAATCAGGTTGCGTGTCCACGGAACTTATTTTGTATTGCTCGGATCGGGTTATGGTTCTTTAGAATATTTTTGTCGATTATAATATTTTGTTCGAGTCATATTTCGTGTTTATTTCAAACTAAATTTTTAGGTTCGGATCGTGTTGCGTGTCCACAGAAGTTATTTTGCTTTGCTCAGATCGGATTATGGCTCATAGGTATAGTTTATTTGTCGGGTTCAGATTTGGTTCGTGTCAGATTTCAGGTTTTTTTAAATGGAATTTTTATGCTCGGGTCGTGTTGCGTCCACGGAAATTATTTTGTCTTGTTCGTATCGGGTTATAGTTTTTGGGGATGTTTTTGTCGGATTCAGATTTGGTTCGGGTCAGATTTCAGGGTTTTTTTTAAATAGAATTTTTAGGTTCATTTCGGGTTGCGTGTCCAAGGAAATTATTTTGTGTTGCTCGGATCGGGTTATGGTTCTTTAGAATATTTTTGTCGGTTATCATACTTGGTTCGGGTCATATTTCGGGTTTTTAAAAAAAAATTAGGTTCGGGTCGCAAATTCACAAACACTCAACGTCCCACCGCGCTTGACGCCAAATCCTGTAGCCAAGCGCTTTGGCGAAAAAATGAACTTTGACGTTTATATGTGCATGCTGCATTTGTTTCGTATACCGTAGTTCGAAGTTTGCATGTGCGAATATTTATATCCGCTTTATATGAATATATTTTGGATACGCTTACAGAGTTAAAAGAGAGGTCCTCCCACCCTTTTGCAGATTAATTCAGTCTATACAAGTTGTATTATAGATTTATATACTATTATATTACTCGAATATTATGCTGTTACAATAAAATAAGATCCCAACAAAAAGTTTTCGGTAAAAAAAAAAAAAAGCGCCAAGTTCTCCTTAATGTTTCGGCCAGAAAAAGTAGTGATATCTGTCTGAAGTTCGCAAAAGTTAAAAGCCAAAAATCCCAAATCTTTCATTGAAAATGGCTTCCTGCGACTTGGCCGTTAATGCCTTCTATAGCATTTTCAATTTAATGTAAATTACGCATTTATGATTTATGTAAATATTAAAAGTAATATTAGAATGCAAAGAGGCGAATTCACATGAAGACATTACAAGTAAAAGATTTCTCAAAAATACTACTGAGTTTCAACAAACATTAGTTTTGATTACAAATCATTTAGTTCATTTCTGGTTTAATTGAAATTTATTTTGTACGGTCTAAACCTAAAGTCATTAACATGAAACCTAATATATAAAACAAAATTTACTTTTTTGAAGTCTCATAATGTGTTACATTATATTTTAATGTATAATATTGAAATCTTGTGCATTGACGAAAGAGATTTTTCATTTGAACATATATTATAGTTTGTTTGCATATATTAAGAGGTATTGGAATAACCTTAGAATGCACTTATTCGCTTTAACCCTTTCAGGGGCAAAACACTTCTATTAATAAAATACTGAAATGAAAGAATGACACCGGAATTTACAAACAAATGTATTTGAAAATAAGTTGACTCTTCTGCACGTACAAACTAAAACGACAATTTCCAAATCAAAATTCTGGTGTCAATGTCCCACTTAGGGTCCCACTTAATTTAAATGATCCAAAAATAAACCACCGCCCTTGAGGGGATTAAACTGTTAAAAGGGGATACTAATTGTGTTTTAGCAATTAGTCCTGTTGGAATATTATCTTCTGAATACAAGTTTTTTGTTATTTTTAACTTCTAAGCATTTAAATAGACTGAAGTGGTTTATATGCTTTCTTTAAATGTGTATTTTATTTCTCTACTTTGTGTCACAAAATGCCTAAAATCCTCAAAATATGGATTTCGCATAAAGTTCATTTGTACACACTTTAGAATTTGAAAAACCCTCTTGAAGGCATTAACGGCCAAGTCGCAGGAAGCCATTTTCAATGAAAGATTTGGGATGTTTGGCTTTTAACTTTTGCGAACTTCAGACAGATATCACTACTTTTTCTGGCCGAAACATTAAGGAGAACTTGGCGCTTTTTTTTTTTTTTTTTTACCGAAAACTTTTTGTTGGGATATCAGTACTTTTTGTATGTTTTTCCAAGTTTGTTTGTCTAAACTATATTAATATTTTAAAAAAATTAAATTTCGGTACTTTTATGTTAGCAGGGAGCAAATCTCCTCATTAGCATTTTGTTTTTTTTTGCCAATAGCAGTTTTTATTTTTCACATGTGTAAATTAGAAATTATACATGAATAATTAAAGAACAATAAGAAATAATAACATAATATTATGTTATTATTTCTTATTTATTTATTTCTATGTTAAATATTCTTTTAAATAAAATGAGGGAAATGCATCTATTTTAAATGAGATGACTGAAAAGTTTATATTTTTAAATAAAATGAATGCAGTATGAACAATGGAGTTGGGAACAGTATTCGGCGATTTGCCACTTGCACCCAGCTAACATGAAAATACCTAAATTTATTTTATTGAGCTTTACAAATTTATACTTTATTTCTTTTTATATTTAAATACTAGCCGCCTCTAGCAAGCAGTATTTACTCTATTAATTGCATGTTAAACGTTGCATCATGTTACTGTTATTCATAATTTAATTTACTTGCACATTCTTTCGCCAAGTCGGAATCTTTTGATAGAGAAATCAAGAACTCTTTACGATCATGGAAGCACATCATATATTTTGTGTTGTTATGTATTTCATCTTTCACGACAAAATCTCTTAACTCACTTATGCATGTTTCCTTATCAGTTATGATTCGTTCTCTAATGCGAAAAGTTTTAATCCTATTAAGTAATCTTTTCTAATTGGACTCACTGCCAATTGTTGTATTTTAACTGATACGATTGGGTACAAGTGAAATGGTTGTTATGAAATCCTTTGAAAAATATTTGCTTTTGCATTAAACCATATTCATGCTAATATCTTTTTGTTTCATGTTAACCTTTTCAATAGGCTCGATTACGGAAGAATAGAAGGTCTACGGGCTCACTGCCATGATTCATTTGAAAATCTACCATTCTTCTCATCTGATCGTGTTGAAGAGTTAGCTAATGTGCCATGGTTTTAAGATTTAAGCTAATTTTATTGAAACCTGAAAACTAACATACGAGGAACCGGATTATAGAAGATTCATTCTAACGTACACATCGATTAACAGGTTACATATTATAGAATTATAATAATAATAAGGAGAACTGGCAGTTTCGGTGCTTTAATAGTTTCCGTAAATTCTCTTTATACAATACAGAAGTTTTAGCAGAGTAAAAATTAACAACATAATCACAGTAAGTATAATAACAGTACAATATAATAACAATAGCAGAGGTTTGTGCAGTGACAAAACTATTGGCACTTTGGAAATATTTGTACGTTATACCATTTAACTATTCAGATGATATGCGGAAAAATATAAGTAGATGACTCGCATTAATAATTAACTCATTGAAAAATAGCCACTAGCGTCAAATACTCGCCAAGCTTGTCGACATTTAGAGAAGTGTCGCCAAATTTGGTAATGTATGATGTCAATTCTCAAATTTAGCGACAAAAAATGTTTTGTTTATTCTGACGTCATAATGATGCATATGTATTATGTATTATACACATACCTATAATACGTATGATGCAAATGTATTACGTATTATATGCATATGTATAATATGTATGATGCATATGCAGGGGTCGCAGCATATAGGACAAATTGTACTGTACCTATCAGTATATTTTATCGATAATCGTCAAGAGACATTTTTATAAGATATGCAATAGGACTATACCATGAAGATTATTGATAAAAGTTACTGGTAAGAACAATAAAATTTGCCCTATATGCTGCGACCCCTGCATATGCATAAAGTTCATTAACATCACTAAACCGCACTTAAAGGAATAGTGTTCCATAAATAGTAAGGATATTTTCCAGATTGAACAGAGTGCTATTGAGATTAGAATTTCGACATTTATAATAGACCGGGAGGCGTCTGCACATAGGATTAGTTAAAACTAGATTTGCATATTAAAGTGCAACCGGTCTGTTAAGTCATATCTTGGTAGAAACCACCTGAAGACCTAGTGGTTGACCGATAGGTTTACTATTGTATTTTCCTGCATCCAAAAGTATGGAAACATAGAGGAATGGGTGCAGGAAAACACAATGGAAAATCCACCAATTAACCGGTAAAATCGGGTCTGTAGGTGATTTCCACAAAGATATGACTCGGGAGACCAGTTACATTTCAATACGCTAATCGATTTTTAACTAAACCTAAAATTTCAGCCGTCACATCAATGAGGTGATGATCGGTGCAGACGCCTCCCGGTCTTTAATAAAATTTGTTTTAAGGAAGTAAAAGATAGAAAGATGGACAGATAAACTGAAAGATTTGCCTGATTAAGATTTTTATAAAAGCATATAAAAATTCATTCAGCTTCAAATCATGTAACACCTTTATAACTCAGGCTAATTTTCTGTAATCGGGTTTTGGCGACCAACATATATTATCTATAACTATAATCTTTCTTTTACAGATTTAAAATTAACAGTAAGTTGGCTAATAATGCAATATAATAACATTAGCAGCGGTCTTCGGACGCTGTCGCGCATCGTTAAAGACAGCTTTATTAGTTACATATTACATTTAATTAAAAGGAGGTTTTTAAACTTTCATGTGAGAATTAGGATATTTTTCCACTATAGGGACCTTGGCTTTTTTTTTAAATCTTGGCGTAATTCGGAATTCAGAAACTGAGAAATGATGCCAAATGATATAAACAACTATGAAAACGAACGTGATGAACTTTTATGTTTTTTATATACATACAAACATTTTATTTATACATGTATAAAATATTGTTTTTTATATACAAATTATGGCACAGATGTCATATTCGCCCCATATTGGCACGATTTTTTTCCGACGCCGATTTGGCGAAAACATCAACAGCATAAACAACAACATCCGGATTACCATATCAAGCAAAATAACGACACTTTGGCGCCGCTTAAGTATACATTGCGTATATGACATTGGCGTCAGAAAAAAATCGTGCCAATATGGGGCAAATATGACATCTGTGCCCAAATTATTTATGTTGGTATATAAATATAAATAAACGGGTTCCTTACATTAAATAAATTGTATACATATGGAAAAAATTGCTTGTGTATATGACACAGTAAATAGGTTGCCAGAAAATACGTTATTTATCAAATTTCTTTTCTCGTCAAGGCTATTTTTTCTATTTCGCCAAGGCTACTATATCGGAAACGTACCGAATTGCGATTATATTTGTTAAATGTTTTATTATCGTAAATATACCATAACCTATACTGATTAAAATTTTTAGGTTATATTCATTTTTTATATTTAACAAACATCTTTGGAAAAGCATATATATAAAATTTTATTCTGCTTGAAATTACGTGACCCCTTCAAAACTCTGTAATCGAGTTTTGGCGACCAACATTGGCACAATTGAATGTGTTAGGACCTGTTTATGGCCAAATCAACACCCCTTGTTTGAAGGGTTTAGAGGCGGAAATTCTGTGTTTTCAGATTTTTCTGGTTAATTGTGCTGCAAAACCGACTTACTTGTGAGATTTCATTATTCTACGACTTCTAGAAGTACCTTAGTTATTTGATGATGCGAAGTGAGTCAGTGACAAAAAAGCGCTTTTCCGAAATTTAATATTTCGAAAACTACTAAATACAAAAACATGAAACCGTGGAACCTTAGTTCAGTTTGATCATACGAACATGTGTATAAAAGAAAAAATTCTATATCTCTCCCTAAAACGACGTTATGAGGGGGTGAAAAGTATGCTGAAATGGTTCAGGAAAAGGTAGCTTACGGCTTGTGCGAACTTGGCGGACGCACTGCCGTGCTCCCAGATTACCGTTAAAAAGAAAGGATGGCGTTGAAAAATTTAAACTGCATGTTTTTAGCTTTATGAAGGTATAATAGTTGAAAGAATAGTTGCCATAGTTAATCAAGATAAATCAACATAGTTGAAAAGTGTTTACGATCTTAGTTTTTCATATAGTTTTGGGGGTTTACTATGGAATTACTATAAATCAATAATTGCTGGAAGTACGTTTTCAATTGTGGTACGCGTTTTTAAATGATTTTTTTTTTTTTTTTTTTTTTTTTTTTTTTTTTTTGCATATTTACTTGGTGTGTATAAATTCTGTTGATTATATACAGGGCTGAACAAAAGTACATTTTCGTTTATCGACGGAAAGTTTTAAAGGGTATTATTCAACTGTGTTACGCGTTTAACTGAATCAACTTTTAGCATACTATGTAGTATACATAAAAATCTATAGGTCATATACAGTGCTGCACACAAAAAAATGGGACATTTCTCAGACGATTGATGGTAATTGCAGAAATTGGCTTTTTAAATAAGTTATCGTTCTCCAAACTGTTTTTTTAGATATCATCTTTCAGCTTAATAAACTGTGAAATTTTGTTGCAGTATTCTCAATGCGTAGTAAAATGTTGCATGATCTATGACGGTCGCATGCTTTTTTCGTTCTTGTTTATTTTTGAATTAATTTTCCAAAAATTATAGATTTATTTTTATTCATTTTGTTAAACAGTAATACTATGAAGTACATTCTAAAGGAATAATACAGAGCTGCAAAAATACCACGAATACTACAGTAATGAGCATGGTTAGATTTTTACTTTTTCAAATTCATCATAATTAAGCATGATTTTTAATTTCTTTTTAAATAAATTTGATAGTAGTCCATAAAAGAAGAGTAATGGAGCATCCAATTAATGGATACTGGCCTTAAAATCTTTAAAATAAACTCAATTTTGTAAATGGCAGTATATAAAATTCAAATTTTTCTATTATTATGGAAAAAAATGCCGATTTTCTACTTCCTGACTGGTTTAATCAAGTTTGTAAGCGATAAATTCATTACAGCGTACAAGGAGAAGTTATGAAGAAAAATTAATAAAAGCTAAATTTTTATTTCCTATTTTTTATGAACCAAAAACTTTGAGAAAGGGGGTGTGTGTGTGCTATGTCCATTATTTAATATTTTCAACCTGTTATCAATCAGCAACAAAGAACTTAGCACTCTCAACTAGTAACTAAGATAATTATAGGGAATTTTCATTTATTTATGGTGATCATTTAAAGAAAGGCCAAAGTTATAGAGTGGGTCTATAAGATTAAATATTTCACTATTCAGAATATATATACATGCATATATTCAGCTCACGGAGTAAAAGGGACTCTCTTTTACTCCGCGATTCAGTTCATGCGTTATTCAAAATACGACCGTAGTAATGTATTTTGTGGGCTGACACTAGATGGCAGCACATGATGCGTCTAAAACTCCAAAAATAAATACTTTAGCTTAAGAGAAGAAAGATTAGACTTCTTATAGAGCATACATCTATAAGATTAAATACTTCACTTGCTCATAATGCATACATAATTATTCAGAAGATGAAATAAGCAATTATAATTTCGAATTCGTATTCTTGAAAGTGTTTCGTAAGCAAGAAATACGCGATCAATTTAACGAAATATTGAAGGTCAAAATTAGCTTCAGAATTGCAAGCGTGTTGGAAGTTCATTTTCTCGCCAAATGGCTTGACTACAGGGTTTGGCGTCAAGCGTGCTGGGACGTTGAGTGATTGTGAATTTGCGTTCGGGTCGGGTTGCGGGTTCACGGAAATTATTTTTTCTTGATCGGATTGGGTTATGGTTCCTGGGAATATTTTTGTCGGGTTCAGATTTTGTCCCGTGGCAGATTTCGTTTTTTTTCTACAGGAATATTTAGTTTCGGGTCGTGTTGCGTCCACGGAAATTATTTTGTATTGCTCGTATCGGGTTATGGTTTTTAGGGATAATTTTTTGGATTCAGATATGGTTCGGGTCAGATTTCAGGTTTTTTCTTTAATGGAAGTTTTAGGTTCGATTCGGGTTGCGTGTCCAAGGAAATTATTTTGCCTTGCTCGGATCGGATTATGGTTCTTTAGAATATTTTTGTCGGTTATCGAATTTGGTACGGATCATATTTCGTTTTTTTAAAAAAAAAATGTTCAGGTCCGGTTGCGTGTTTACGGAAATTACTTTGTCTTGATCGGATCGGGTTATGTTTCTTGAGAATGTTTTTGTCGGGTTAAGATTTAATTCGTCTCAGATTTCGGATATTTTCTAAAAGAATTTTTAGGTTGGGGTCGTGTTGCATCCACGGAAATTATTTTTTCTTGTTCGTATCGGGTTATGTTTTTTGGGGATATTTTTGTCGGATTCAGATTTGGTTCGGGCCAGATTTCAAGTTTTTTAATGGAATTGTTAGGTTCGGTTCGGGTTGCATGTCCAAGGAAATTATTTTGTAATGCTCGGAACGGGTTATGGTTCTTTGGAATATTTTTATCGGGTTCAGAATTGGTTCGTGTCAGATTTCGGGTTTTTTCTAATGAAATTTTTAGGTTCGGGTCGTGTTGCGTCCAAGGAAATTAT
Source organism: Maratus speciosus (assembly GCA_963932465.1). Classification (NCBI taxonomy): domain Eukaryota; kingdom Metazoa; phylum Arthropoda; class Arachnida; order Araneae; family Salticidae; genus Maratus; species Maratus speciosus. Next base: position 152,234,816 of record OZ010797.1, read on the forward strand.
TTTGTGTTTCTTGGATCGGGTTATGGTTCTTTAGAATATTTTTGTCGGTTATCATATTTGGTTCGTGTGAGATTTCGGTTTTTTTGTTATCAGGTTCTGCTCCGGTTGCGTGTCGACAGAAATTATTTTGTCTTGCTCGGATCGATTTTCACGAATCCAATACTTTCTTCTTGTAAAGGTAGAAGAAAGTAAAAATTATTATTCCGGGACTTAAAAGTCAAAAGATTGTGAGAATGCCTCACATATTACGTATGCCACGCTGCAATGATAAGAAGCTAGCGGGTATTAGAAAAATTCTTTTACTAAAATAATAATTATTATTCCGGGAGTTAAAAGTCAAAAGACTGTGAGAATGCCTCACATATTACGCACGCCGTACTGCAAAAATAAAGAGGCTTTAAATGAGTAAAATAAAAAAGAAATTGATATTTTTACATGAAACTTTCAAAGGATTGGACTACTCATAAAAACAATTCTAATGGCGTAAACCGTGTAAAAATCCAATAATTACACATTGCTGTAGCCCTGTCAACAGATTTGGTCAGAACAAGAATTTCAAAAGTGCAAAAAACAGCACTTTTAAAATCGCATTTACTAAAAACCTATTGGCCTGATTCCATTTTATTTTTGTTTTCTGAGTCACGTGGCACGCCCCATTCCATAGAATCAAGAATTTTGTTTCTATCATAAATAGAACCGGAGATATAGAGGGGTCAAAATCCCGCTTTGGTCAGTCTGGAAAATATAAACTTGACAGAGTAGTAAAATTTTTTGAAATATCGTTTTGCATTAATTGGCGGAAATTCCTTTCATTTACGGTTCATTGCTTTGTTATATCTTTTGCTTGGCGAGAAACTCTGTCGAGTTTCTATGATATATATATATATAATAAAATCAATTACTCAGTTTAAAATCGAGACAAAATTTCTTCATGTTATGAAATATCTTTTTCCGAGTCGAAGCATCAAAACTTTTCGGCCGATTAAGCGTCAAAATTCGTCAGTCAGAATTTCATTCGAATCGAGTGTTAAAATCTAAACAATTATCATTTCGAATGTTTTCGTGTATTAATCTATAAATAATCAACATTTTTAACAATACAAACCAATATTTAACAAGATTAAAAGAAGATAAACGACATGAGTGATATTGAATGACGCAACACATCTAAGAATTTACATATTAACAAAAAATTGCTTCTTATTAGTATTAAAATAGATAGTTAAAATGGGCGTACTCTGGATAAATAGGTATTTTGCGAACAAGTTAAAGCACTAAACATTACATGGAATCATTTTATTTTAGATAATTTTCATGATTTAAAATTATCTTAATAGTAAAGAACATGTATAAAATTTTTATTTACATATTTTAATTTCACAATATAATTTTCATTTCCTTTATTTATTTATTTTAGTTCAAATCTTGGCCTGTTCTAAAATCAAAATAGCTGATATGTTTGGACCTTTGGAGCCTTTACAATAATGTATCCTGGAATGGAATAATAAACATTTTGGATTGTAACTGTCAACGAAATAAACATTTTATCTCTTTAACATTGTAATTTACCTGTATAAGTCCTTATATACTCTACACAAAAAACGTGCTTAAAATTCTAAGATCATTGAAAAAAAACCAATCATGATAGTTACCATGTGAAACTATCGAATGTTATACTAACTGTTTTACGCGATAGCCCAGTGGTTACGAAGTTGAATTCGGAATAAATTGGGAGAAAGCTGAAAATTGTTTTAATCACTTTAGTTTAGGTCTAGAATGAATGCATTAAGTTCCCCCCCCCCCCCCCCCTCGTACTAGATGAGTACTAGAAAATGTGTATAGATTTATAGTATATAAAAAAAAAAAAAAATAAAACACGTATTTATTACTTACCACAACAATATCTCAAAACAAATAACTCTATCAAAACATTGTTATTACAAATGTTGTAGAGCGTAAAGTTCTAAATAAAATGATTACCCGCACTGATTATTTTTAGTATGCTCACATCTGTGTCACAAATCTCACAACAGTATTTCAAAGTGTTGCCTAAATCATTAGGCAAGATCTTGAAACCACAACAGACAAGTTATCCGTCCACCCTGTCCCCAATTTTCACATCATGTTTTTTTTAATTTATTGAAATCTTCACAATGTTCTTGTAATTATTTTAAGACTTTGTTTTAGAGAGAACAAATTAATAACTGAAATAATGCATTTTTTCATAAATTTAAGCATATTTCTAAAATAATTCATAGATGACTGGAAATATTGTTTGTTATTTCCGATATTGTGTTTGAAAATGGAGTAGTATTCAATATGACGCATTATTATTTAGAGTGAATAAAAGTACGTACGTATTACAACTAAGGAGGTTGAATAAAAAATGGCAGGATTAGAATAAGGAGGGGTCAGGGGGTTGCGGACGGAGGAGCGAACAAATGAAAATTCAAGAGTCTCGTTTTTAGCGGGAATTCAAGATCAACAAACAGAATGACCTTAAATTTGAGTATGTTACGGAAAAGGGTAAGATATTTTATATAAAAAAAATTATGATAGATTATCATAGAAAAATATACGAGCGTAATACGTTATATTCATAAAATTTTAAAAGCTTCGAAATGTTATAAAAACATTCATCATCTTTACGTAAAAAAAGTCTTATTTTTAAAAAATAATCAAGCTTTTAGGATGGTGATAATAATTGCAAAATGACATGTAAGACAATGATTTTCCCCGGTAACTACTGAAGTGATTTCAATACGTTTTTGTATTAGTTTTTGGCAGAAGCTATGCTATAAATTGAATTTGTGGTGGTAAAGAATAAAAAAAAATGCAACTGATATGTTAATTTGAGAAGATAAAACTTTTTTTTCAATATCGCTTAACTTTCTAATTTTATTTTATTTCTTTTAAAAACGATGAATTTATAAATTAATCTCTCTATTCTAAAAAAAAGTAACTACCGCTGTCACCGCCGCCGCCGCCGCCGCCGCCGGTTTTGAATTTTTTGTGACCGGAGGTCTTTCTTCGTTAATATTAAGCAAAATATTGCATACAAAAATATGAAAATCAGTGGAATTATAGAAAAATGTTTGATAAACACGCTGATGCAGACAGTTTTCAAATCGAAGAAATATATAAAGAAATATTTAAGGCTAAAGTTGGACAAAATCGTTCCATTAAAAAAGTTTTATAGGAGGAAAAACTGTACATCGGGATTTAATCATTTTCAGATCATTTTATGCGTCAGAATTTCCCGGTGTGCAGACTGCACTCAGTTTATTAATTTGACTCATTTTTTGAGGTTTTATTTCTGTTTTAAATTCAAATTTTCAGCATTTCGAGAGATATTTTTTTCCACATTTTAGAAAATGGTATTAACTTAAACTGTTGCCAACTGTATAAACAGCGCAAGTAATAATATTAGCTTCAAATTAAAAATTTATTCTACACGTGACTATTATAAACAAGAAAATATAAAAAGCAGGAACTCATTGAGGTTTGTTTGGTTTGGTATGTGTTTATGACGGCCGATTACCAACACGTGTGATATAGGCGCTGGGGGGGGGGGGGGGTGCCCTTCGTGGGGGTCTTTCTGAGGGAACCTAACCCGTATTTACGCATGGGAATCCACGGTTTCGAAGAACCACGAAAACTCCGAAACGGTTAGGCCGACGGGTGTGATTGGGTTCGAACCCAACACCTCCTGTCTACCAGCTTCGAGAGCAGAACCTCTCAGCCACTGGTGGGACGGAACTCATTGAGAATTATCATAAAAACCGTATTACACGTGGATTTTAAAAGTGAAAGAATGTTGTAAAATAATAAATTCATTAACATGCGTTAGAAGTCTTAAATAGGAGAAATTTCGTCACATTTACGTCACATTACACATTACGTAAAATGAACAAAAAATAATATTGCAAAACAGTTTAAATTTAAAAAATGCGCGAGGCATTTATGTAATATTTTAAGATGATATTTTCAACTATTTTTATTAGGATAGCGCAAATAAATTTCATTTCTAACAAAATTATTTTCACGTGAATAGTAAAAGGAGAAAGAAAAGTTTAGTGAAAATTACGTCAGATTAAAAACGATACATTTAAAGTGTCATTAAAAAAAACTTTCTTTTCGCTTTGCTAAAAAATACCGGGAGGCAAAGACTTCGTTTATTTAATTCATTTTATATTAGCTTATTTTGAAATGTCAACTGATTTTATCTAATCAAAGATAGAAACAGTCATTGTGTCATTTAACAGCCGCTGATTTGGCTTAAAAATTCCCCAATCAAAGAGAAATGAATAGAAACCCGTTTATAGGGAGATCGCCACTGTTTTTAAACTTATAATTCAATCTTCCGAAATATTTTGTAAGCCGATCAAATTAGCGTGCTTTTAGAGTCTGCGGTGTCTGAACGGGGGTTGACGAGGGTAGCTCGTAGGGGGCAGCGCCCCCTAGTCTCTCTGAAAAAAAAAAACAAAGAAAGCATTCTTATGTCATCATGTTTTGATCGCTGACGGCGTTTTTAAATCTGAACGTTTTATTGAACAAAGCAAAAAATTTGTAAATTTAAGATCTGTAAGAAAATTATCTTCTCTTAAATATAATAAGTAAATCCAATTTTAAAATTTGAGCTATTAAAAAGTGTTAATTTGATCAAAGGGGGCTGCGTAACACTATTTTATGATTTACGTTCTACGTCGACTGATTTTTTACATTTCAATTCAGCTTGTCCTGTGATTGATGGTAGATTTATGTTGTACCGCGTGATGTGGTAATCAAATTATTCATTTTCCTCCATCCTGGAAAATCCAAATCTCTCTCCATCAAAAAATATGTTGTTTGATTAAGTTAAAAGGTACTTCAGCAGAATATATAACAGCATGACAATAAGCAGAACATATTTGATGAACATAGAGGTGCATAGGTGATCATGTTATGTTTGATAAGTCGATGTCATCCACTATGTCTCAAGAAAAATTTCTATCAAATGGTAATGTGAAGAAACTGCTTATAAGTATGTTATGTGTGCAGTTTCAAAAAGAAGATTTTATTGTGAAATAACCCTATGAAGATACTGACTATCTGATAATTAAAAGTTCTTTGAAAATAGAAAACTGGTCACAATGTGTCGTAGTACTTTAGGAAGCATCGACTTCTTGATAATAATAGCAGCATCCACTATTTCAGAAAACATTTCCTTATTGGCGACTAGAAGAGGTAAGACAGAAGATGTTTCATATTGTCTAGCAAATCTGAGCATTGTTCTAGACTTAGGTAAAAATATTTCGTTTCTCCATGGGTTCTGTGGTTGAGCTACCACATCCGCTCATTTTAGACAGTTGGAGATGAAAAAGTCATAGATCTAACATTACTGTACTGTAACATGTTGTGAACACTGTCCGTGATGAAAATGATTGCCCTGCTAACATCATTAAAGCAGTACATAATTTTTTAACTCTTCATTTACTGAATTATGAATTTATGAAAATTTTTATCTTCTAAAGTATTTTTCGTGAATTTTTTAAACTACATTAGAAGATTTACATAATCATTTACTAAATTGTAGAAGGATTTTAGAAGTACTAAAGGATTTAGAAGGATCAATTAAATCTGAAATTTTAGGGATTTTGTGCAATATTTATAACCCCACTCAAATCTTTTATTTTAAATATTTTTCTTAGCATTTTGTACAAATATAATGTTCTTATAATAGAAATGTAGAAATATTTCCGAATTGAAAAATTACCCCTCCTTCCTCCCCCAACCCCAAGAAAGCTGAAAGGATGCAAAGGCAAAAGAAATCCTTCTTTTAAAAATATTTTTGTTTTTGTAACCAATAATGGTTTTGGAACAATTAATGTACCTATAATTCATTCTAAACTGTATTACAACTAATCAGTACATTAAATGAATTTTATAATAAGTTATTTTAATGTCACTTTTAGGTACCGTAAGTAGATAAAGGGTTGTGTGGGAGAAAGGCCAGCGAAGAAACATTAGAATCTTTGAGATTTCGTCATTTTTAGAAATCATTGTTAAAGTATAACTTCAATTTAGCACCACACTTGAGCATCTACACGTGAGCACCTTCTCCTTCAATAAAAAAAGGTTCAGCTTTGGGGTGGATTTGGAAAGAACTCTTTTGTTTGGGGGTTGAAAAAAAAAACTGGTTATTCCCAATCTCCACCCACAAGGAGTCAGTTTCTCCGACACTTTTTCTATATCATTCAAGTGTAAAAAAAAGACATACTTTGGGCTACAGCTGTAGGAAAGCTGACATCAATTATTCTATAATTTTCTACCAGTGCAAAGGGCAAAGATGAACCAATTCTCTGGCGGATGATAACATTACTACTAACTCAGCCAATCAAGAGTCGGAAATCAATATTATGTTAGAGGAAGTAATTTCAGAAGAAATTGACTTATTGGAGGTAAAGTGCAAACCGCTGCAAGCGGGGAAAAGTATCACCAATCTGACACTGATGCTTATGACACACTTTCAATATCTAAAAATATTAAAATATAAAACTTTTTTCTGTACAAAATATTACTTTAGATATTATGTTAAATAATAAGTGGCAAACATGATTTTTTTTTCTCCCTGAAACATGGCTGATGCTTTCGCGTGAGGATTTTCTTTATTTAACCTCTGAGAGCGTTTTTACGATGTACATTGTTCTCAAAATTGTGGTAGGAGTAAATACAAAAAAAAAAAAAAAAAAAAAAAAAAAAAAAAAAAAAAAAAATCACCAGTCCTAGCCCGTAATCAAGTGGTTAAACCATAAATCTCAAAATATGCAAAATAAGCCTCTAAAATAATTGCAAAAACATCGTATAGGCCTCAATATATTAAAAAAATACACGTATATAAAAACTGGAGGCAGTGTGAACTGAAAACTTAGTCTGTTCCGTTTTCAAGCTCTTGATTAGGGATTTAGGGAAACTTTGAAATGGAGTTGTGTGAGAGAGAGAGAGCTTAATGTCTAACAAAAATGTTAAGCGTGGGTAATCATTTTATTCAGAATATTAAGCTCTACAACATTTGTACTGACAATGTTTTTGATAGTTTTTTTTCTTTTGAGGTATTGTTAGGGCATGTAAAAAATACTTGTTTTTCGACTATAAATCTAAACATATTTTCTAACACTCGCCTAGTAAGAGGGGAGAAAAGTTAGTACATTTATTCTAGGCTTCATCTAAAATTATTAAAACGGTTACCAGCTTCCCCCTAATTAATTCCTAATTCAGCCTTTTTTTCTTCCCCTACAATTGGGCTAGAAGAGGAAAAAAGCTCTTTTAATTGTGTTGAAAATACGAGGAGATACATTATATAGCCTAAACCACCATAAACGTCTGGTTTTACAATTTTTTCTCGAATATTTAGAGAAATACTTGACGAATTCTTCTAAAACTTCATAAATTTATGAAAGACATTTGAGCAATTGGAGGACATACAATAAATTGAAGAAAAAATATTTGGAATCATCTTGTAAAATAAAATGTTCAAAATGATCTGCAGAAGCAGAACTTGATTATGTAGACTTTATAGCAGAAACTCGACAGAGTTTCTCTTCAAGCAAAAGGAACAACAATGCAATGAATCGTAAATGAAAGGAATTTACGTCAATTGATGCTAAACGATTTTACAAAAAAATTTTAATATTCTGTCTAGTTTATATTTTGCGGACTGACCAAAACGTGATTTTGAAACATCTGTAGCTCAAGCTCTATTTATCATAAAAAAAAAAAAAAAAAAAAAAAAAAAAAAAAAAAAAAAAAAAAAAAAAATGTGTCCATGGAATGGGGCGTTCCATATGACCCGGGAAATTAAAGTAAAATGGAATCCGACTAATAGTTTTTCAGTAAATACGATTTTTAAAGTGTCGTTTTTTGCACTTCTTAAATTCTTGTTCCGACCAAAAACTGTTGACAGGGCGGCAACAGCGTGTAGTTACCGGATTTTTCGGCAGTTTGGTGCAGTTGAATTGTTTTTATGAGTAATTTAAACATTTGTAAGTTTCGTGTAAAATTACTGTTTAGTTTTTTATTTATATGAGCTTGAAATAATTACTTCCTATTCTTAACATAGAGCAAAACAAAAATAAATAAATAAATAAAATTAAATAAATAAATGAACTCACTTTTTTCGAAATGGTCGTATACACATGATATTGAAAAATGTTACTACAGTCGGCTCAAATGAGCTTCCCATTGTAAAAGAGAATTGTAGGATTTACAGTTCGTTTACAGGGTCACTTAAAATTCTTTAGATAGAGCTGAAGAGTTATGTAATTATCCGATTTGTGTAAAAGTTTTGTGTAAAAATATTAATTTGTGCATCTTTACGAGTGGAGGATAAAATTTACTTCAAAAAAATAGTGTTCATTAACCTAAACTATCAACCACATGCAAAAATAAAATCTGTCAATAAAGCAATTTTCTTCCTTTTTTTATTTATTTCATTCACCAACCAATTTTCTTTACATAAGGATAGGAAAATATTAATAATGTGCCTCATTTGCAGATTTCATTATTACAGAAACTTTTTGATGTAATTTTTAAAATTGGTTTCATTTATCAACCCATCTTCTCTACTTAATGCTGCAGAAACAATAAATATCTCTCTCAACTGCAGATTTCCTCATTGCAGAAATTTCCTTATATATCATCAATTTTATTGATAAAGCAATTTTCTTATATAATGTTTTACAGTTATTTTCATTCAGGAATTCATATTCTCTAAGTAATGCTGGACAGACACAAAAAATCTTCATCTGCAGATTTCATTAATAGAGAAATTTTCATATATATTTTTTTATAATAAGTTTAATTTGACGATAGACCTTCTCGACGTGATGCTGTGGAAACATTAAAAACCTCATTCATCTCATATGTATTTTATGGATTATTACATATGAGGACCACAGAAGCCAGCGGGTATAAGTGACAAAATTGAAAACAAAAATTGAACTAAGTGCACAGGCAACCTGGAAATATGATTTTTTCTTTTGAGGTAAAGAAATGTAAGTGATTTTACAATTAGGTGTTGTGTTTTAGAGATCAACCAGTTTTGCCGAATAAGGGCTATTGATAAATTATAAATTTAAACAAAATTGTGCTCTTCTGTTTTCACATCTTTTTAAATAAGAGTTCAAAGACCACTGTGAAACAAGCAGCAGTTTCCCATTTCAATTCAGTCAATTATTATTGATGTTCAATTTTAACATCAATTATCTTTGAACTCAATTTACTCCAAATCGAAATTTTGTCACTTGTACCACTTGGCTTCTGATGTCCCCATTATATTTTTATAACTAGTAAATCTGCAGATCAGGAGCCTCAACGTCATCTTTGTAAGTCATTGTTTTTTAACATTCATTGCATAATATTCAACTTCCTACAAATCGCTTTTTAAAGTTTTAAAATTACATAAATGTTTATGAGCATATAAGATACTTCGTAAAGTTCTTAAAAAGAAATTAAAAGTGTTAAACAAGTGGTTGTACATTGATGTTCTGAAATTCTGATGAGCTACTTATTCTGGTAACTTTTTAAATCAAAAATTGCATTTCATCAGGGGCCCCCCTGAACCCCCCGTAGTCTATTTAAATTTATATTCGTAATTTTTTAATGGATGTGCGGATGGTTATAGTATATTTTAGATTATTTTTACGCTGTGATTTATAAGGATAAGCATAAATTTTTTTTATAAATTAATAAAATTTAAATTTAAAATAAAATATTCATGTTAACCGTACACAGACAATAAATCTTGAAGTGACGCCAACAATGTAACCCTAAAAAAAAAAAAAAAGGATGAAGTCAAAGAATTTGGTCCCTGTTCCACGTGGTTGTTTTGTTTGGGCCGAATGAGGGCATTTAAATCTGAGCGATAACGCACATCGTATTGCAAACTGTTTTTACGGCATACTGCATCTCCATCTATCTCTTTCCTCCGTGAATAATAGTTAATTTTATTTTACCCAAGATCTTTTTATTCCAGCATCTTTGTTTTCGATAAATGACGTCTAATTCACCTGCTATGCGTACTTACTCAAAACTTTTCATCCTGTTATATTAAGAAATACTCGAGAGTTTTCTTTTTATTTTTAATATGCCGCCATATTAATTTTTCTATTCTTAATTTTATTTTTCATTTTCCTGTTTCACGACAAAACATTTCAATTGAAAATTGTTTAAAAGAAAATATTATTCCGGGTTTTGATTTTCTTGGCAACAATTAAAGAAATATTGGTAAATGTTATGGGAAAATGTTACGTTATTCTCTATGAAAATAATGAACTTTTGTATTTTTAAGCAAAATATTTCAATAAAATAAATAAAATAAATGAAATATTGCCTATTTTTATTTCTGGGCTAAAATCCTTCTATATGCAAAGATACAAATGCATTAATTCCTCTGTTTTGACGTTGGCTTTACTCAAGCATTATACACGCAATTATACTAATACTAGAAAGGTAGCCCGTCAAAAATGACGGAAATTTAGATATAAAGATATATACAACTCATGTGCAAGAATGTGAGTTTTCTCGCTTGTTCCGCAGTGATAGATGAAAATAACACATTTTAAGAACGAAACACATTTATGAAAAACTGTGTACAGTAGAAGACCACTAATCTGCACAGTTTGGTTCCAAGTGTTATGCAGATTTGAGGCTTTTTATGGTCATGTCTATTCAATCTTTGTTTACATTTTTTTTAAATTCATATATTGGACAATTTAGATTGTTGAGCCTTAAAAATAAATAAATAACACACTTGAAGTAAGGTTAAAAACTATTAAATTATCGTATACGATTTCATGAAATGGTATTATATGGTATTATATGTGTGTGCTTCACGATCTTGGTTACGACGTTGGCGAAATTGGCTGCAACTTGTCATAATCCTAATAGTGTGGGCCGCTATAACAAAAAAGTAACCAGTTTTTAGTAAAATTTCTGATATAAAGTAGCTTTCAAAAACTTGTGTAAAATTGCAGGCCGTTTTCGTGTTATGTCAGTCCTAGGAATAATATTTCTAACACTGAAGATTTTCCATGTATATATGGAATTTAGAAAAGCTTCTCCAAAAGAAAGGTCCTGAAATGACATTGTAATTCCTCTAACTTCAAAGTTTAATCGGCCCCTGATGTTGAGTACTGAAATCTAATAAATACAGTTATTTTGAATATTACAACAGAATTAAACAGTTAAACTTATTTAACTTAAACCCACTATTACTTCCCGATGTTATTTTTTAGTATTAAGAAAGAAAATTATTTAAAATTTTCAAATCATGCATTTATGATTTTTTTCCGTCTTTAATAACTAAATAATGAAAAAATAGGCTTTTGTTCTGAGCTCATAAATATGACAATAAAATAATGTAACTAAGAGACATTGCAAAATTAAATCTTTGTGATTACAAACCATAAACAAACGATACCGCCACCATTTTACCTACTATGACGTCATTAGAATATTGCCCATTGATTGTTGGAGAACTTACTTTGTGAATGATTACCTCAATGATTTAATATTTTTGACGTTTCACGATGAATGAATCACTTGTGTTTGTTTAGGTTTATGGAATGAGATATTAAGCTGTGAACCAAATTTCAATTGAAGTTATCGAAGGATATATGTATTTTTAATCGAAATTAAAAACAATGCTTTGATCTCGAAATAAAAAGTTTTAGTTTGTATAATTTGTTATTTATGTTAATTATTTATTTAAGTACTTTCCATTATAGCACATTTTTAAAAAAAGCTTGGCGCGATTCGGGCATCAGAAAGTGAAGTATGTTGCGAAAATATATAAACAGCTATGAAAACAAATCTAATGAACTTTTATCTTTGTTTATATATGCACTTATATACATAAAAAAATCGTTTCTAAATATATATATTTTTTTATATACAAATTACGGCACAGATTTCAGATATGAACCGGGATACCTAACTGGCCACAAAATGGTGTTATTTTGCCTGATATGGTAACCCGGCTATTGTTTTTTATTTATTAATAAATTGTTTATTTAATTTTATTTTCTGTTTTTTAATTACATAAACTGCTTTGTTCTATAGTTATTATTCAAACTTTTATTTATTTATAGTTATTTCCTTTTCAAAATGATAGCAAATAATTGAAAAATATATAAGTAACTGGCATTCGAAAGCGAGATTTCTGCCAAATTGGCGTCATAGAAAAATCACGCCAACCCTCATGCGTATATAACATCTGTGCAAAAATTACTTCTGTTTCTTTATAAAAATGGGTAAATAGCTTTTTTTATATTAAATTGTCGGCACAGATGTCATATACGCCCATATTGGCGCGATTTTTTTTGACGCCGATGTCATATACGCACCGGGTACTTAACTGGCGCCAAAGTGTCGTTATTTTGCTTGTAATGGTAACCCGAATGTTGTTTATGCTGTTGATGTTTTCGCCAAATTGGCGTCGGAAAAAAATCGCGCCAATATGGGCATATGTATAATAAGTATATGACATCTGTGCCAAATTGTATACATATGGAAAAAATTGCTTGTGAGTATGAAGCAGTAAATAGGTTACCAGGAGATACGTTGGCAAACTTCTTTCTCGCCAAGAAACTTTTCTCCGAAGTATTGTACATGAGCAATGATTGCTAGAAATGCATTTTTAATTATGGTATGCGCTTTTATGTTTCACTACATTTATGCATACTATACTGTGTGTATAAATGCTACAGTTCATATGCAGGGCTACACAAAAGAATTCGTAAGGATTACTGAGTATGAGAGTAAACTGCTTAAAGGAGGTTTTTAAAGGAGTTATGCATTTTTACGCTGAACTGTATTTAGTTTCCTAAGAAATGTTTGTAGAATAAAGATAAAATGGTATACAGGGTCACGCAAAGAATTGGATACATAACCGTCTACGGATGATAATATCTGGAAATGTGATTTCAGTAGTTTTAAGAGTGTTTTAGTTTAAATTAAATTTTAGCTAAATACTGGCGTGTAATAACGGTACTATTGGCTATGGAGGGTAACTGCTGAAATCAATTTAAATTTTTTTTTATGCGTTTTCTAAAATGTTTACTTAGTTATCGCGTCGACCAAATTACTGCCGCCAAATTGTAAGATTAATTTCCAATAATGGTTGCATTAATTAATTAATTGTAAGATTAAATGCCAATAATGGCCAATAAAACCATTAATTCGACGTTTTATTTTTATTTTTGTTAATGTTTTACTATTGATTTGGCGATTTATATAATTTGGCAAAATTGGTCGACGGGATATCTAAGAAGTAACGTTATCTTATTTACCTTATTTCCCTAAATAACGAAGTTTTGTTAAAGCATTCAGGATGTGTTGGAAAGTGTTTCATATTCTATGCTTAACGCATGATTTTTCTTTCTTCTTTAGTCTTATTTTGCATTTATTTTATTCTTAATTTTTTAGTCTTATACTGCTTTATAGAAACTTTGGCACAGTTGTCATATACGTTATCATATATTGCCGCGATTTTTTTCCGACGCCAATTTCGCAAAAACATCAACAGCATAAACAACAGTATCCGGATTACCATATCAAGCAAAATTACGACACTTTGGCGCCAGTTAAGTACCCGTTGTGTATATGACATGGCGTCAGAAAAAAATCGCGCCAATATGGAGCGTATATGACATCTGTGCCGAAACTTTAATATTTAATGTTTAAACTCTTCGCTCCACTCCCCTTGCATATAGTACAAACTATAACACGGATAGCGCAAAATAATAGACAGTTTGGTACTTTTGCACTGTAGGGGCTTTGGCATTTTTTAAAAAAAAGCGTGGTATAATTTGGGCATCAGAAAGTGAGATTTGGGTATTTTTCCGTTATGCGGACACCATTGTCGCCAAGCGTAATAGTTGGCGCAAAATCGTGAATTGAATCGTTTGAAAAATAAAAGAAAAACCATTGTTGATACTAAAGTCGGCATTTAAAAAATATAACATTTGAAAATTCCAGACTTTTACGAACTATTTCATCAAATCACAATTATATACTTAAAATAAGTGAACAAATAACTGCTATAAGATAAAGCAATAAAATAAAACTCGTATTAAACTGCTGGCATAAAATTACAAATATCTTTTAGGATTTTGAAATAATTGGCGCATTAGCATATATTTTGGCATGGTGTCCGTATAACGGAAAAATATTGAGATTTGTTGTCAAATCATATAAACAGCTATGAAAACAAATTTGATGAGCGTTTTTGTTTGTTTTATATGTATATTATTGATGTTTTTATGTTAAATAAATCGTATAAATATCGAAAAAAATGCGTGTGTATATAAAATGAAACAGTGAATAGGTTACCGGAAAATATGTTACCAAATTTCCTTTTTCGCCAAGGCACCTATACTGGAAAAGTACCTAAAGCACATTAAAATCGCGCAGTTAGGAGCTCACACAGTACACCGTTGTCTATTGGCGGTTATTTTATTAGTAGCATCGGGAGGAAGATGTACTTTAAATTCTCACCCATAGATTTCGAAAAAATATCTTAAAAGAGTGGAGTTTAAATTAAATTTCGGTGACCTCCATTATAAAAGATTAATGATTTTAAATGGGAATTTCGCCAAATTAGCCAGCTATCGCCAAGTTGGTTAACATTTGGCGCTACTGTGGTAACCCTGCATTAATATTTTTCAACAATTACTCATTTCAATGAGGCGGTCCTACCGGAGTAGTGAGGGACACACAGAGACTTGGATTTTATATAAATAGATTATTAGGACGAAATACGTTGCTAGGCAACAGAGAAAGAAAAGGAAAAAATGAAATATGCATTATGTCAATTTGATAAAACAAAATCCTTTATATTATTGGAAAACATGCATAAATTCCCCCCCAATATTATAAACCTAAATTAAAAAAATCTCGCAAATATATTGACATAATTTATTGGAATAATTTAATAATGTTATTTAGAAATTTCAGCATCAAAAATTTACCCTTTAAATCCATTTTTCATATGAGCCATTTCTTTCAACAAATGAAAATCTGAAAATCGTCCGACTTGCCATTGAAAAGCATTATAGAGCAAAATAAAATGTTCCATATTTCCCGAACGAATGAACCAAATTTAACCAAAAACTATACAGCTAAGTCCGGGTACCTCATCAACATGCCCAGTGAATTTCAAGCCGATCGGATGCTTTTTGCGGCAGTTATCGCGGAACAGACAGATAGACTAACAGAAACCAAAACTTTTCGTGTCTCCAAAGTAAGCCTTCACTGACGTTTCGGCAATTACTTTCATAATCAAACATTTACTTTACTTAATGGTGTGAAAACACTAAAAATCAGCAGATTCCATTAATTCATTAATTTTTCTGACATAAGTTTTATAAATATTATCATTCTGCATCACATCTGATCTGTGTATTGCTGAAAAAACATCCAACGACTGATTTGAATAAATGCAGTTTTGATGATTCTACACAACTGATTCTAATTGACCTAGAGGCGGCAGCACAAACAATCACCACATCGAGTTCACGGCTGAAATTCTAGAATTAGTTAAAACTCGATTCTCATATTAAAACGCAATCGGTCTGCCATGTCATGTCTTCATGGAAAACATCTGAAAACCCGATTTAATCGGTTGACTCGTAGGTTTACCATTGTGCTTTCGTGTAGCCAAAGATATGAAAACATGGAGGACTGGGAAAAGGAAAACACAATGGTAAACCTACGACTTAGCCGCTAATATCGGATTTTCAGGAGTTATCCACTAAGATATGACTTTGCAGACCGATTGCGTTTTAATATGCGAATCAAGATTTAACTAATCCTTGAATTTCATCCGTCAACTCGATGAGGTGATTGCCTGTGCTGCCGGCTCCCTGTCTATAAATAAGCAGATAATCTGATGTCCACATTAAATGAAAAAAAAAGAGTGAAAATCAAGTAAATTAACATGAAATCGCTAATTTTTCAATATTGATAAAAAAAAAAATCTTTAAATTCCAGGCAACGCCCGGATCAAAAAGATGGGTATTTTAGCTAGTACAGTATAGATTTTTAAAAAGTTGTATAATAAGAAACGCGAAAGGAACATTTCACATTTAGAAATGTGCGAAATTTTAAATTTTGAGAAAACAGCATTGTAAGTGAAAAACATCCGTATAAATGTAAAAGCTTATATCTCTACAAAGAAGGCAGAACTGAAAAATTCTTTTTGCAACTGATGAAATTGAGCAATGAGCATCTAGTTTCATCATTCACCAAATAAAGACAAGACCAAAATTGTACGCCAAAAGTGGCAAATAAAGTGCGTTTGTACTATAACTAGTTTTATAAATATTTAGATCTTGGAGCAATAGCTGTTGCACTCTTATGTAAAAAGGCACGAATGCAAAGTTTATTACGATTCTATATATTAAATTTAGGAATACGGAAATAATAGGACTACATCTTAAAAGAAGTAATCCAACCAATAGAATCCTTACCTGTCATGGGATATCACTGAATGAATTACGTTTGATAGGATTTACTAGAAAGAAGAAAACTTTTATTAATATCTTTTTAAGTTTTGATTCAATATTAATAAAATTTGAAATGACTCGACACAATTCTGCAATGATTATAGATATTAAATTTCAAACTATTCGGCCAGGTAGTTTTTGCGCTGTTATAGGAGGACAGACGGACGGATCAGACGACTACAGGTGCTACATATGTATCTAATTACGAACGTACCTAAATATAGATTTTCTTGTCTAATTTCGGGATTTTGAAAGTCCAGTGTCCCCTTAACCTAAACCTTTCTAATACGAATTACTTTGTGGCTCATACACTGTAAAAAAATTACTGTAGGTTTACCAGAACAAACTCGATGACAGTGAATGTGCTGTTTCTTTCTTTGGTTTTCTTTGGTTCCTTTGTTCTGTTTCTGCGAAAGTGTTCGCAGTAACCTTTTCTCAGTTACTGCATTCTGTGGGTTTTTGATATGAGTAATAAAGTTTTCTTTTTCTCGAAGAACCGTCCATTGTTTTCCTTCCACTGGCGATATTCTTTGTTTCTATTAACTTACAACGCCACCTGTCAGTGCGATTTTAAGTTTTTTTTTTTTTTTTTTTAACCACACCAAAAAAATTCTCAATGCTTTGGGAGCATACTGGTGAAATTTCAGCTCATTTGGGTCAGTGGTTCTTTTGTTATAGGGTTTTACTTTCACAACTTTAAAAAAAATCACCCTGTATATACGATGGAAAAAACTACAGGGTGTCATGGAAAATACAGTAGTTGCGTAAAATTAACAGCACAATGTGCTAGCAGTTTGGAGGCATTTTTTTAAAGCACAAACTGCTTGCGTCCAAATTGCCAGCACATTGTGCTGCTAATTTTACGCAACTGCTGTATTTTCTATGTTAATATAGTCAGGAAACCAAAGAAAGATACAGCACATTCACTGTGATCGAGTTTGTGCGCGAGATGAACAGTACTTTGAACTGTAAAAATGTCGTTTTTTTTACAGTGTAGCAATTCTCTTATCACAGATTTTTCTGATATTGTTTGATAAAACCGGTAACTGCTGACCTATTTATAACGGAATTCTGTTTTAAAAATATAGAATTCATAGTCCCATCGATTCCGTCTTCACAGGTTTTATAGTATAAAATTTTTATGTTTATTTTGTATAACAAAGCCTAATAAGAAAAAATCCGTTTTAAATAGGTTTCTGTCTTGCAGGTATAATTATGCGGTATTCTTACCTAAACTTAAAAAATTCGCCGCAGGGACAGTGAATTTTTTACTATTAAAATTTATTACTAATTTTTTACTGTTTTAAAACAAGATTCTTTTATTTACAGACGGTACTTATAAGTACCATTAAAACAACTTGTTACAAAATTCATTTAATACATAGATTAGTTGTAATAGAGTTTAGAATGAGATATAGATGCATTATTTTATCTTTTTCCAAAAGTATTATGGGTTACACAAAACAAAAATATTCTTAACAGGATGATTTCTTTTGCCTTTGCATCCTTTCAGCTTTTTTTGTCGTTGGAATGGGGGGTAGGGGGTGGAGAGGAATTTTTCAATTTGGGAATATTTCCATAATTTCTATTGTTAAAATTTTACATTTGTTCATTTCCTAAATCTACAAAATAGTAAGAAAAAAATATTTGAAACAAAAGAATTGAGGGAGATTCTAAATACTTCTAAATACTGCACAAAATCCCTATAAATTCAAATTTAATTAATCCTTCTAAAATGTATTAAATGATTATGTAAATCTTCCAATGGAATTTAAATAATTCAAGAAAAATGCTTTAGAAGATAAAATTTTCATGAATTCATAATTCAGTACATAAAAGATTAAAGACAGGCTCCATTTTACTACACTGTAAAAAAAAATGGTAACGTTCCATGTAAAATCCAGGAACGTTTCGCCTTTTCTCAGGTTTTCAGAATAATTTAGCTCTTTCCTGTGAAATTCTGGTTTTCTTATCTGAAACATTCCTGAACAAAAGTTGGAAACAGCAAAACGCTGCGGCCGCCATTTATTATTTTTTTTGCTATAATCCGTTGCTCGCGCGCGAGTGTCGAAAACGAATTCCTTAAATGAATGTAAAAAAATCAATATGGAATGCAAATAAATCAATAGACGACATAATCCTCTACGTCTCTATTGTCAAGACAATTCAGATGAAAATACAATACCTCTGTGACATCGCTAAGAGATTATCTCTCGTACTTGTCTGTAGAATGTTTAACGAGCAGACTGTGTAAAAAAAATACACCTATTATTTGGATCTCCATTAACCAGGGGACCATCAAACATGATTCTCACCGATTTTGATTAATTTAAAGTATGTTTTAGAGTTCTTATCTCTAATTATTCTTGTGAAAGGATTTCTTCAAATGGGCCTTAGATTTTCAGAAATTAGATGCCGAGGTTTAGCATACGTTTCAAATACCCATTAGTTTGCAGCTCTCAACGTGTCTTTCCTGGTGTGGACGCAGAAAGCTCGCATGCCACACGTACGGCCCGAGCTCGATGCTACCTCTTGACTTTTTTTTTCTTTTTTAATTAATTTTATATTTTAACACTTTATTACAATTTGATTTAAATTTGATATATATTTGACACTTTGAATTGCTGCAAATTTGATTTTTTTTTTCGGAAAAAATATACAATTACGTTTAGGTTTTTTTTTTTTCATGAAAATTTATATGTATTTTATCTAACTTGTAAACTAACATAATTACTGACGAAAATCCAAAATATTTTATGTCTAGATTTTTTTTCTAATTATTATTTACATTTATAACTCTAGTAAAAAGCCCGCAAAAAACTATCAGACCTAGGATCTTAACTATCTTAAGACGGCTCTGTTAAACTTTTAGGTGCGTTCTTAATTATATACATACACAGTACTTATAGTCGTGGCCTGGTGTGTCTGTCTATCCGCATATAACAGCGCAAAAACTACCCAAACGAATGGTTTGAAATTTAATACATATAATCGTTCCAGAATTTTGTCATTTCAAATGTCATGAAAATCGAATCAAAACTTTAAAAAAATATTAAAAAAAGTTTTCTTCATTCTATTCAATCCTATCATACGCAATTAATTCAATGATATCCCATGACAGGTAATGATTCCATAAGTTGGATTACTTATTATTTATGATGTAGCCCTATTATTTCCGCATTACTGAATTTAATATATAGCATTCTAATACATTTTGTCTTCATGCATTTTTGAATAAGACTGTATCAGCTATTGCACAAAGATTAGAATATTTATAAAAACTAGTTATAGTACGAACGCTCCTCATTTGCCATTTTTTGCATACAATTTACAATTTGTTTTAGGAGGTCGTGCAAATATACTGGAAAAGTTTCCATTCCATATCTAAGAACAATAATGTATGAAGAAAGATGTTCTCAGTTGAAAAATATAATATTGCTGATTACACAAACGAAGATACAATGACGGTAACAATTTTTTTTTTTTTTTTTTTTTTTGTACGATGTGCTGAACGTTTTCTGTGCAGGTGTTTCCATTGTGACTCGTAGTCGTGGTGACTAGTAGTCGTGGGCAGAACGAATGATTTTGATTTTCGTATGAAACATTCGACCATGCGCAAAAACATAACTGCTAACCTTCGTCTTCTTTTTTTTTTTTTTTTTTTTTTTTTTTTTAATTTGTCGCTATCAGAATTTTTTTTAATAAGAAATAATAATTTTTTCAACTTGAATTAAATTAGAATCCACATAAAAATAAAAATAAAAAAAATTCTTGTAAATTTTGTATGAGTGATTGGTTAAAAAAGATCCAAAGGCTGGAAACTCAGCTATTTTGATGTTAATTAAATAAAATAACAAGTAAATAAAGAAAATAAACATGATTTCATAAAAAAATCACAAAAATCTCTCTATTCTAAAAAAAAGTAACTTACGCTGTCACCGCCGCCGGTTTTGAATTTTTTGTGACCGGAGGTCTTTCTCTGTTAATATCAAGAAAAATATTACATGTAAAAATATGAAAATCGGCGGTTTTATAGAGAAATGTTTGATAAACACGCTGGTGTAGACAGTTTTCAAATCGAATAATTATTTTAAGAGATATGTAATGCTAAAGTTGGACAAAATCGTTCCGTTAAAAAAGTTTTATAGGAGCAAAAACTATACCATGGGAATTAATTCATTTTTAGATCATTTTATACACTAGAATTTCCCGGTGTGCAGACTGCAGTGACTTTTTTTAATTTGACTCATTGTTTGAGGTTTTATTTCTATTTTAAATTCAAATTTTCAGCATTTTTTTTTTAATTTGTCGCTATCAGAATTTTTTTAATAAGAAATAATATTTTTTTTTAACTTGAATTAAATTAGAATCCACATAAAAATACAAAAAAAAAAAAAAAAAAATTCATGTAAATTTTGTATGAGTGATTGGTTAAAAAAAGATCCAAAGGCTGGAAACTCAGCTATTTTGATGTTAATTAAATAAAATAACAAGTAAATAAAGAAAATAAACATGATTTCATAAAAAAAATCACAAAAATCTCTCTATTCTAAAAAAAAGTAACTTACGCTGTCACCGCCGCCGGTTTTGAATTTTTTGTGACCGGAGGTCTTTCTCTGTTAATATCAAGAAAAATATTACATGTAAAAATATGAAAATCGGCGGTTTTATAGAGAAATGTTTGATAAACACGCTGGTGTAGACAGTTTTCAAATCGAATAATTATTTTAAGAGATATGTTATGCTAAAGTTGGACAAAATCGTTCCGTTAAAAAAGTTTTATAGGAGCAAAAACTATACCATGGGAATTAATTCATTTTCAGATCATTTTATACATTAGAATTTCCCGGTGTGCAGACTGCAGTGACTTTTTTAATTTGACTCATTGTTTGAGGTTTTATTTCTATTTTAAATTCAAATTTTCAGCATTTCGAGAGAGATTTTTTACTTATTTTAGAAACTGGTATTAATTTAAACTGTTGCCAACTGTATCAACAGCGCAAATAATAATGTTTGCTTCAAATTAAAAATTTATTTTACACGTGACTATTCTTACCAGAAAAAAAAAACTTTCAAATTAGGATTAAATAATTACGTATGAAAAGCAGGAACGTATTGAAAATACTTCATAAAAACTATACTTACACGTGAATTTTAAAAGTGAAAGGATATTGTAAAATAATAAATTCATTAACATGCGTTAGAAGTCTTAAATAGGAGAACTTACGTCACATTTACGTCACATTACACTTATTATGTAAAATGAACAAAAAGTAATATTGCAAAACAGTTTAAATTTAAAAATTGCGCGAGACATTATTTTGATATTTTGAGATTACATTAATAAGATTAATATTAATTTTATTGAACGGGTTTAGAATGCTTTCGAGCGACTATTTAGTAATTTAATTAAAAAAAAAAAGTTTACAAGCTGAAAATGAAGCGTCATCGACAAAAAATATGATTCGAAAGAGAAAAATCTGTGAAGCAGAAAATAAAGAAATTACTTAAATTGTTTAGTTGAGATTCGTTAACCTTCTGTGTCGTTTCCGTCAAAAGAAGACACTGGTATTTGTGAAGTATATTTGCATTTTGATGCAGATTTGCTTATTATATTAGCTTATTTTGAAATGTTTAACTGATTTTATTTAATCCAAGACGAAAAAAGCCATTGTATCTTTTAACAAAAGCTGATTTTTTCTTAAAATTCCCCAATCGAAGAGAAATTAATAGAAACCCATTTATAGGGAGATCGCCACTGTTTTTTTAAATTATAATTCTTTCAAAATCTGTTTAAAGCCGACCAAATTAGCGTGCTTTTAGAGACTGCGGTATCTAAACGGGGGTTGGTGAGTGTAGCTCGTAGGGGCCCGAGTCCCCTAGTGTATAAAAAGAAAAAATATGTTTTTAAATGCACTAAAATGTAGAAATAGGAATTTCGTTAAATTAGCCAGCTATCGCCAAATTGGCTTCATATATGACAACTTATTTTTGTCACAGAACTTGGCGATATTTCGCCAAGTTGGCCAAAATGTGGCACTATTCTGGTAACCCTGCCATTAGTTCTTTTCAACAAGTACTCTTTGTTGAAGCTGATATCGATTTCGCCATAGGAAATCAGCCGTTGCAATGCCCCCCTCCCGTCACTACCCTTACGGATCGAATTAAAAAAAATCAATTTCCAATTTATGTATTATCCTCAAGAATATACATATATTCCAAATTTCAAAGCGCTATGTCAACAGGAAAAAGCTGAAACATAAGTCACAAGATTTGACTGCCACATACAAACAGAATTGTTAGTTAAAAGAAACCATGTAAAAAATAAGACCTTTGGCGGCCACGTTTCTGCACTTGCTCAAATGATTCTTTCGAATTACAAAATCTTTATGCCCATCATATACTCATAGTTCAAGTTACCATGTATTGCAAGTGAATTTTAATTAGGGTGTAAAAAAATCATGATTTAAAAGAAAAGAAAGAAAAAACGGATTTCTTTGATTTAAATCAGAATTTTTTTTTTACTTAAATCGGATTTTTATGATTTTTTCCCCCAGCGTTCAAGTACTGAATAGCTACCGAAGGTTTTAGGTTTCCGAAACAATTCAAACTTTAATATCTATGTTTTTACACTTCAATTAAAAAAAATTTATAATTATTATTCTGTAAATACAAAAATTATAAAAACTGCAAATGAGTAGTTTCATTAGTTAGTAGAATATAATAGGATTATGCACATTAATATTTTTAAATTATTATGTAAAGCTATATAAAATACTAATGATATTTGCATTTATTTAAATTCTTAGTAATTGCATTTAATCTTTAATTGTTAGTACTACTGAAAATTAATAATTATTAAACAATTAACTCTTCAATTAGGAACATAATATACATTTTTATGCTTTAATTATTAAAATGATAATTACTAATTTAGTATTCATTCTTGAAAAAAAAAAAGGGGGGCAGGATGCTAGTTCCAAATAAAGGGCACTATTTCACAAGAAAATATATTAATAATGTGTTTAGTAATGGTATCAGAAAAACTAATGTATATAATTTTTTAGTAACTGCATTTAATCATTAATTGTTAAGCTACTTAAAATTAATCTTATCATGGAAGATGATAGCATTCCAGAGTGACGCAGCCTTAAGCCTAAAATCATAAGAGTGGCGGAACTCATATACACCTAACTCGAAAACAAAGGAAACACGAAAAGCCGCCACTTCATAACTCATCAAATACAGCTCATATTGTTCTGCTTTTTTAATAAACAGTCTTATATCTGCAGTCTAAGCCTATTCTGAAATTTTTACATTTCTACGTGCAGTATACTTTGAGATCTCGATACCGAATTTTAAAATAATTCCGACTGTGCAAGAGTGTCATTTCTTGTTCTAGAAAACGGCCTGGGCGTTTTTTAAAAAATTGATATATAATATGAATCTGTTGTAGATGTAGGGAATAACATATCACTTGTTTCCAGAAAAACTCTACTTTCTTACATAATTCGCATTTTTTTCTCAAAAATGACCTGCGCCATTTTATTAAAACTAATATATAATATGAATCTATTTTAAAAGTAGCGAATAACGTATCTTTTATTTGCAGGAAAACTGTTGTTTGTTGTATAAACCGTATGAAAACCGGGCCTATATTTTTTCGGCATTCTATGAGAACTTACGCAAATGCGCAACAAGTTACTAATGTATTCCTGCGCATGCTTTCTTTTTCTTCACTTTTGGGGAAAGCTAGCTATCAAAACATTAGCCGAGCGGTTAAGATCGCTGTTTTCATAGTCCCATGACCTACGTTCAATCCCCAGTGATGCTTTTATATTTATTTTCACATGCTAATTTTGATCTTTTTTTAAGTCAGTTAATAAAAAATATTTGACCATTATTATGAGTTCCTTTGTAATTTTTTATTGCCAATTAGATCATTAAATAAAATTTTAATAATTTTTTTTATTGTTATTAAGTTTAACAAAATTAAATTACAATTATAACTAAACTAAATGAAATAAAACTTCATTTTAAACAAATTTCAATAATAAAAATTCAAAATTTATGTAAGTTATTTTTTATTACCATAAAGTCCTGTTAATCCGCCACCTCCTAAATGCAATGGAAAATCGTAAAATAATCAGAGAAGTTTTACTTACACGGTATTAAAATTATAGTACAGGTAGAAGTTCTGGGACTCCGCAATTCTGAATTTCCGAAATTTCCGGATTTTAGAGACTCAGGAATAACAATTTAAATTCTAAATTAAAGACGCACTTAAAAATAAGAAACACTTACTGCATAGTTTCTAATACTCTATATAAAAAAAGTAAAAGAGCCGTTACACCGGATGGAGATGAAATAAAAACGAATTATTGAATTAGAATACTTTCTTTTATTGTAGCAAGTATTATTGAACCACCAATTGGAAGAAGGAAATAAACGCCATTTTTTGACGCATTCATTTTTCTACACTTTTACATTCTTTAGACGTATCGCTTAATTTTGAGTTCGAAGAAAAGAACAAAAACCATTCGCTTCGTATAGATTCATGCGGCGATAAAAATAGTTAGTTGAAAGAAGGAAACAACCTTTTATCTCCCTCTTGCAACTATCAAATTTACGAGTATAGAAATAGTGTTTCTTTTTGCCCGTTTTTTTTTTCGATTAAAAAAAAAAAAAAAAAAAAAAAAAAAAACACTTCGCTATTGGTGGGGGACGCGATACTAGCGATCTAATAGCCGCCATTTTAGAGCGCTTTCAGCAGACCTTACCAAAGCTACGAAGTTACCGACCAATTGTAGGGCAGTATGAAATAAAAATCAAGGCGAATTGTGATGTCAACCACAATTTAACAATGGCACCAACGAAAGCTATCTTGTTGAACTGCAGATGACGTCACAATTCGCCTTGATATTTATTTCATACTGCGTTACAATTGGTCTGTAACTTTGGTAGCGTTGGTAAGGTCTGCTGAAAGCGCTCTTTGTTGTGTTTCAAACTGCATTCGTTTAGCGTCGCGTCGTGGAGATTATTAACCTATAAAATTGATTATTTCATTATTAAAGTTTGAATATGACCAGTGAAAGTAGCTGTAACGATTCCCCTGATAATGAGTCAAAAGCTGAGACTCCGTAAAAGAAGAGAATAGGTGTTAGAAATGTCCATTTATACAAAGAAGAAAAACAGAAATCACAGCGTCTACTTGGTCAATCTTATATGAGTACAAGTACTAGGAGATTAGTGTCAGCTAAATCTAACAGTAATAGTGACTGTGTCTGTAAAAAAAAACTACACTCAGCAGTTTACTAGTTAAGAAAAACAGCAGTTGCTTGAATTCGTTTACAATGGACGACCGAAAAATGAACATGAAATATATATGACGAGTCTCATTGAATACGCGAAGGTTAATCGCCGCCGTTGAAAACGCAAAAATCCGAAAAAATGTGACAATACGTTCACGTATTTTGCTATGAAAGGAAATGAAAAAATTCAAATATGCCGTCAGGCTTTCTCCATTTTATACGCTATAAAAAATAAGGCCATTTTTCGCCTTACCTCCCTTAAATCGGTGGGGAAACTACCTGAAGATAAACGAGGGCAGCATCGTAAACCAGGTAATGTCTTTACAAACGAAGCAGTTACGGCTATTGTTGAACATATCCGATCATTTCCCCTTAAACAATCTCATTACAGCAGCAAAAATACGCAATATTTAGAAGCGAACCTAAACGTCAAAATAATGCATGAACTTCTTTAAAAAAAAATACCCCCAACACCAATCTGTAAAATACGACTATCACAGAAAATATCTTAATGATAATCATGGCTGCAGATTCCGTCGGCCACAAGTAGACTTTTGCTCGATTTGCGAAGAACCCGATGAAAAAATAAAAAGTCCATCTCTCAATGAGAATGCGAAGACAGTGGCGATTGCGGAAAAAAATGATACATCTTAAACGTGCTAAAATATTTTATAATAAACAGAAAGAAATTTTGGCCTTGTATCAGGAAACAGAAGATGTAGGAGACAGTGTATTTCATTACATGCGAGATGTGCCCATTCCTAAGATCTCAGTTCAAGAGATGTTCTATTTAAGAAAACTAAGTTCACGACTTAAAGACGAACTCAGCTGATTTCTACACTTACCACGAGGATAAAACTAAACAGAGCCCGGATGAAGTATGCAGTTTATTCTGGAAAATTATACAGAACATGTATTCCTCTGTCAAAGAACTACACATTTTAGCGATGCCTTCAGGGACAAAATAGAAATAACACCTTTATAAGATTCTTTTTCACTCTTTTTGCAATGAATCGTTTTGATAAAATATAGCAATACTTTCCTGTGCGTGGCCATTCGTTTTTACTGTGTGACAGAAATTTCGGGACCGCTAAAAGACTCATTAGGAGAAAGGACAGAATTTACGTTCCAAATGAATATAATAATCTTATTTGGCCAGCAAAAATCAGAGGTTTTTCAGTTAAAGCCATTACTTCTAACGACATGGCAGCGATATTTTAAGAAAAGCTGTAAGTCATTAGACAAGGCAACAATATTCAAGATTTCGCAATGTAGAAGATTTGAGTATAGTTCAAGTCATAAAGGTTACTTGACATGTTCCAAATTTATTTATGGTTTCATTAAAGCTACATTTTTGCTCCAAAAACCTTCTACAAACCCGAAAATACTAGAAACTGCAGCATATGTTACTAAAACACCCATAAATGAGAAAAAAATGAACGACATACAAAAAATAATCCAATATATTCCTGACGAATTCACCGATTTTTACGATATTATTCTGACCTGGCCAACTTCAAGATACGAAAGTGAAGAAATAGATTAACAATAGGGTGTCCTTATTTGTTTTTCTAATACATAAATAGTTTTCGTCATTATATTATTTATTATTTAAAATTATTTTGTATATAATATATGATAAATTAGAAGAAGGGAAAAAATTCAATACATTTACATATACATATATAAATTAATATTATATATTAGCTCTATTAGTAAATAAATCAGAAGTAATATTTTCTTCATTATCATTAATATCACATGAGCCTATATGTTGAAAGTAAAAAGTTATAAAGTTTTTTTTTAATTATCTCCATTCTTATTTTTTGGATTTTTTCCCTTCTTCCAATTGGTGGTTCAATTATGACCGCCACAAAACAACGATCGTGGTATTTACATTCGCTGATGACACCATCTACGAACAGTTTAAATAAACAACATCTAACTCATACAATATTAACAAATAAATACAAAGGGAAAAAAATTAAAACGAAATTACTAAATAAATAGGAATTAGAAAACACCCAAACCATGTTTTATTTAAAAATTAATATTTTTTTAAACATTTCTGTCAAGGTTCTTTCCTTAGCTTAGGCTTGTTAGAAATTAAAGCCACACTTAAAAATAACTAATACTGTAGAGTTACACATACTCTATAAAAAAAATGTAAGAGAGCCGTTACAACGGATGGAAATAAATAAAAATCGTTTATTGAATAAGAATTCTTTCTTTTTGTCATAAAATAACGATCCTTAACTTAGGCTTGTTAGAAATTACTTTTTCTCTAATTCTAAAGTCCCATAATTTCATGTTCAAATATCATATACGGTGGATTTTCCAAGTCCATAATTCCGAAAATAGTAGTAACTGGTGTTCCATTATCAAACGCCTTTAAAAGCGAAACTTTATCCACAATAGTTGGTTGGTTGGTTGGTTGGTTGTATTTATGTCAGCCAATTATCAGCAAGTGGGATATAGGCCCTAAGTGGGCGGGAGTGCCTTCTCTGGAGGTCTTTCTAAGGGAACCTAACACGTATTAACGGTTGGAGAACCAAGGTTCGAAGAAAACCACGAAAACTCCGAACGATTTTCTGGGGATTCTTCGCGATTTTTTGGGGATATCATGTAACATTTATCCTGATATTTGGTTTTGAAAAAAACAAATGAAAATAATAGTGCTGCTGATTATCTTGATTTGAAAATAAACATTTCAAACGGTATACACATATCAATTTATGATAAACGGGATAACTTTAATTTTGAAGTTAACCATTTAGTTAATTGGAGTTCAAATATCCATAAACGCGTTTACGTCAATATCATAATAGGTCAGATTTTTCGCTACTATAAACTCTGTTCGAATAAAAATTTATTTTTTAAAGAACTTTTTAATTTAACCAGCATTTTGTATTATAAAAACAATATACCTTTGAATTTCATTAATAAATATACTAGTTTTACAGACAGTCTTCATTTTTGAGGAGTTGCTATGCGATTGACAGTTAATGATTTGTATAACTTAAAGCCTTTTTTGGACGGTTTTACAAGGATGTCTGCAATTGTGTGGCAACAGACATGGAACGTTTATGGACAGATTATGGATCACTGGAATTTAGTTATTGTTTTTTGTGGCTGTGTTGCTAGGATTTGGGTAAAATAATTTTATTGTTTCAGTATACATTACACATACGTTCTGAATCAGTTGTATCTTCGAGATGCACTCTTTATTGTGGCGTCGGGTCCGGTGGGGGAGTGTTCGCTATATGCTTTCAATTGTTTTTATGCATTTGATTTATGCTTTGCGACACTCTGGCCGAAACCCACTGCCACTACTGAATAATAGTTTGTTGTATATTGTAATTAATCTGAAACATTGCTGTGCTTTCTAAAATGCCCACCGCTGAAGAGGCCACAGCCTTTTGTTGTTTTTTCTTGTTCAGGTTATATTTGTTTAAATTTCTTGGATGTTTTATGGGTATACTTAGTTTATTTATGGTGCAGGATTCTGGGTCTGACAAACGCATTTAAAACATAATGTGCTATATATAATCTGTGGGGTTATATGCAGCTGTAGCGCTTATCGCATGGATTTTATTTTTATTTTTATATTTTACTTTTAGTTTAACTTTTGATCGTTTTGAGCTTATATATATATGTGTATATACATTAATTAATAGCATAACGCCAGTTAAAATATAACATCATTATTTTTAAGTTCCATATTTAAAATTCTTATAGCAATAAGATGAAGTGCTTGATCGCAAACTTTTAACCCGTTAAGGATTTTTTTTTATCCACTAGGGGGCTCTGCCCCCTACGAGCTACGCTCGTCAACCCCGTTCAGACACCGCAGACTCTAACAGTACGCTAAATTGATCGGCTTTAAGAAGATTTCGGAAGATTGAATTATAATTTGAATCTGACAATTATAATCTGACGTAATTTTCACCAAACTTTTCTTTCTCTTTTTAATATTCACGTAAAAATACTTTTGTTAGAAATGGAATATTATGATCATCTTAAAATATGAAATAAATGCCTCGCGTAATTTTTAAATTTAAACTGTTTTGCAATATTATTTTTTGTTCATTTTACGTAATAAGTGTAATGTGACGTAAATTCTCCTATTTAAGACTTCTAACACATGTTAATGAATTTATTATTTTACAATATTCTTTCTCTTTTAAAATTCACGTGTAATTATAGTTTTTATGATGTAATTTTCAATGAGTTCCTGCTTTTATATTTTCTATTTATAATAGTCACGTGCAAATAAATTTTTAATTTGGAGCAAACATTATTATTTGCGCTGTTTATACAGTTGGCAACAGTTTAAATCAATACAATTTTCTAAAATATCTAAAAAATATCTCTCGAAATGCTGAAAATTGGAATTTAAAATAGATATAAAACCTCAAAAAATGAGTCAAATTAAAAAACTAAATGCAATCTGCACACCGGGAAATTCTGACGCATAAAATGATCTAAAAATTATTAAATTCCTATGTACAGTTTTTTCTCCTATAAAACTTTTTAATGGAACGATTTTGTCCAACTTTGGCATTAAATATCTCTTAAAATAATTCCTCGATTTGAAAACTGTCTGCATCAGAGTGTTTATCAGACATTTCTCTATAATACTACTGATTTTCATATTTTTGTATGCAACAGTTTTTTTAATATTGACGAAGAAAGGCGAAATTGGATGCTGATCTTCCGGGAATATCTACGCAGATTTTCATTGGTCTATTTCCAAATCAAAACTTTTTTTTATATAATAAAAGGATACTAAAATTATAAAGAAGTAAAAATTGTTTGTTTGTTAGAGAGCTACCGAACCGATTTCAAAAGTAATGGTTTCAAAATGATGGTGTTAGTTCAACTTCGAACATAGGCTATATTTTATGTCGATGCTACTAATCCAAAGGGGATGCAGGAGAAAAACAACGTTCTAAAAATGCGATTTTTGAGTTGCTGAAGGGCCTAGAAATATGAAGTTTGGAATATTAGTTACTTATAAGATATAAATGTTGTCTAAGAACAGTTCTTAAACAATTCGAAATTTAAAAGGGGTAAAAATGTACAAAAAGCATTCTAAAAAACATTCAAAATGGTGGTTTCTACACAATCTCAGAAAATACTAAGCCGACTTAAAAGATAATGGCGTCAAAATGATGGTGAAAACCGTTTCTCCAACATAGGCTTTGCTTTATGTCGGTGCCACTAACCCAAAGGGGGTACAAGAGCAAAAAACTTTCTAAAAATGCGATTTTTGCGTTACTGAAGGGCCTAGAAGTATGAAATTTGGAATATTAGTTACTTATAAGATATAAAGGATTTCTAAGAAGAGTTCTTAAACAATTCGAAATTTAAAAGGAGTGAAAATGCCCGAAAAGCATTCTAAAAAACGCTCTAAATGGTGGTTTCTACACAATCTCAGGAAATACTAAACCGATTTAAAAGATAATGGCGTCAAAATGATGGTGACAACCCTTGCTCCTACATAGGCTATGTTTTATGTCGGTGCCACTACCCCAAAGGGGGTGCAGGAGAAAAAAACATTCTAAATTGCGATTTTTGCGTTACGGAAGGGCCTAGAATCATGAAATTTTGAATGGTAGTTAACCTTTTCAATTCGGCGGGTACGACGTATGTACCCTAAAAACACTATCCCCAAACAACGGCTAGGGTACAACCGTCTGTACCCTAAAGTTCGCTTCCCCCGTTTGGAAGGTAGGGTAAACAGTCATCTGTCATCTCGGAGTTTTAGGGGAAGGAGTCTCTTTTTTTCCAGAGTGAAAGTAGAAATATATTTTGCTTTGGCGCGTTAATGCAATAACAGGTTTTTGAATTGGCGATTTCGTAGGCAGAGCTCTTTTCTGTCATTCTATGATGATAGACACGTTTGCTAAGTAATATTATTTTCTTCTTATTAAAAAAAGTGTAATCATTTTATTTCATCAACATAAATGCAAGATAGAAATGAAAACTTCTGTATGAGAAGATACCGTTTTTCATTTATCTGACACACAGAAGAAAAATGTTAATTTAAGAGCACAAAAGATTCTTTCAAGAATCTTAAAACATGCAAAAGCTAGTAACCAATTTACTGCATTAACATAAACACAAGGTTAAAGTGAAAACTTTTGTATAGAAAGATATCGTTTTTCATTTAATTTACACACTGCAAAAACAAAATCCTATTTTAAATGTACTGTCTATTTTTACCAGAATTAAAAAAAAAAAAAAAAAAGAAGAAAACTCTAATCATTTTATTTCCCCAACATGAACACAAAGTTAAGTGAAAATTTCTGTATCAGGGTGGATATTTTTGCACTTAACTGACACTAAATAAAATGTTCTGTTAAAAGAATTGTTAAGTTACTGTTAGAAAACAGTTACAGAAAGAGAGAGAAAAAATGTGTGTGTGTGCATGTGCGTGTGCGTTATAGAGAGTTGAAGAGAAAAAAAAGGATTTTTTTTTTTCGAGAGGGTAGGCGAAATAATTTGTATGGTTATTGAATAAATTTTACAATAAATTCTCAAATAGAGCAGAAAAAATTTAAGAATTTCAATTTTTTAAACTGCATTGGGCGTGGGAGGAAGTGATGAGTTATGTTATATTATGGTATTATTTATGACGCCCAATTATCAACAGGAGGGATATGGGCCCGAATAGGGGGAGGGGGTCCTCCGTTGGGGTCTTTCTAAGGGAACCTAACCCATATTTACGCAAGGAAATCCAAGGTTTGAAGAAAATCACAAAAATTCCTAACGATTAGGCCGACGGGCGCAATTGGGTTTGAACCCAGCACTTCCCGTCTACCAACTTTGAGAGCAGAACTTCTCGGCCACTGGTAGGGAAGGGAGTGAAGACAGAGATGCAAAGAATTTGAGAGGAGGGGATAATTCAAGAAATAAATTATTTATGTATTTATTGTTACTGCAAAATATTAAATATGTCAAAAAATTTAAAGTGATATAAAGGTTAAACTATGCTTATTTGGTACCAGAGAGCAGTGGGCAAAGGGAACAGCAGTACTTTTGGACAGAGTAGATGATTGATTATTTATTTACTGTTAATATAAAATACAGTTTTTTCTAGAAAAACAGTCAGTAATGCGGGGGGCGCAGTGGGGGAGAAAAAAAGCACGGCAGAGAAGAAAAAGAGCATCAGTAGACATATAAGGGCATTAAAGAAAAACTTGCATATCTAAAGCTAAAAAATAAGTTTGGTAAACAAATTCATCTGAACAACGTTGCCAGCGCTCTTACAATATTGTAGAAATGTAGTTAACTTCACCACTTTCAAAAAAGAAAAAAAAAAAGAGTCTTGGTAAAATCTAGTTACTTGACCCGTTTTACTTTTGAGTATTTATATACCTTTCATGCCTAATTATAAATTAAAGTTAAGATGATCACAAACGTACTTTTAGTTGTCAACCTCCCGATTTTTTGAATACTTGTAAATTCTTACAAAAATGCTCGCTTTATTTAATTTCAGAAATTGCGCGATTGTATAAAACAAGTATTTCTGCATAAAAATATTCGCATTAAGACAATCGGGATGTTGTCAACTATGAAAAAACCTTTATTAAAAAAAATAAAAAAAAAGAAGAAGAAGAAAGAAAGAAACCCTACCATGAAATGATTGGCTTATCTGACTCGATGCGATTCATTTTACGAAATTTACGATTTTTTCCGTGATCATTTGGCGAAATCCTCAGTTTTAGCTCACAGGCTATCAAAGCCTGAGAGGAAATGTGCCCGCATTTTTTGTATGAACATACGTATGTTTGTAACGAGGCAACTCTTGGTAAAAATATCCGATTTGCTTCAGTGTTTTTTTTAGGTTCATTCTGATAAGGCGCTTTGCCTGATTAGTTTTGGAATCCATTGGTTAAGCACAAAAGGGGGGGGGGTCCCGTTCTAATCCCCTCTCCTTAATTTAGATAAATGGGCTTTTTATCCTGAATTATCCGATTTGCTTCAATTTAATATACCGGTTTATTCTGATAAGGCGCTTCCCTGATTAGACTTCGAGGTTCATTGGTTAAGTATAAAGGGTTAGGGAACGGGTGACCATTCCCCCCTTAAATCAAATTAATGGGTTATTCATGCAGAATTACCCGATTTGCTTCAAATTTGGTATACCGGTTTATTCTGATAAGACGCTTTCCTGATTAAATTTGGACGTTCATTGGTTAAGTATAAAGGGCAAAAACGGGGGGCTAATACCCCTTAATTTATTTTTCTGGGGCATTATTGTTTGAAAGTAGAGTATAATGTATAATTAATGTGAATAGCCTGTGAGTTCAATGCCTTCAGTTTAAGTGGGCTATTTTATTTTTATTATTTATTTTTAGATCGATTGACGAAAGAGATTTTTCTTCCGTGATCGATTGGCAAATGTCACAATATTTTTACGTAACCAATTGACAAATTTTGCAACTAATTTCCGCGAATTTTTCACGAAATTTGCGACATTTTCCCTTGATTGATTATAGAAATTCGTGACTTTTTCCTCAACCGATTGGCAAAATTTTGCTATTTTTTGTGCGATATCTCGGCGGAATTCACGAATTTTTTTTACAGCGACCAATTGAAGAAAATCGCTATTTGTTTTGGGGATCTTGACGAAATTCACGTTTTTTTTTTTTTCTCCATCACTTAAAGAAATTCAGAAATTTGATTTGCAAAATTCCGCAAAAGAAAGGAAATCGCGGTCTTTCTTGAAATTAAACAATTTTGTGGCAGAATCACCTGCCGGTGAAAGAATTAAAGAGGGAAAATGCAGAGAGGGATTTTCCTAATTTGTGCGCGATTCGCTCAATCTCGCACGCACTCGTAAACCCTGCCCTTAAACGAAAACTTTGCCCCCCCCCCCCCTGCTTCATCCTTTAAAAAAAAAAAAAAAAAAAAAAAAAAAAAAAAAAAAAAAAAAAAAAAAAAAACTTTTGAAATGGCGCCCCTTTGACTGATTATGAGAATTCGTAATGTAAATATTCCCAGAACCATTGTCTCGTGCTTAATATCCCTTATAAGGGTTTTAAGTTAAAAAAAAAAAAAAGTGATGATTTTTTTTTAAATTTCCGAATTTTTGGACTGATCATCAATTTTTAAAAATGATTGGAACTAAATGCTCTAAATTTGCGGAAATTTTGGAACATTGGCGCTGCGCTCTGAGAAAATACTCAACAAATTTTAAAAATAGCACAGCGCACTTAAATATTACCACAGCGGGATTAAAAAATTGCAAGGTGCAGCGCCGCGCTAAATATGCAAAGTTAATCTGTAAAATAACAAATAAAGTAAAATGACTTAAAAAAAAAGAATATTTTAGGGATTTTTTCTTGTAGGGTGAGGGTGAGTGTTCAAAAAGGAAAGCATTTAAATGATTCTTTTTAAGAGGAAATTTACCGAAATACGGAAGATTGTCACCTTTGTAATTACACTTTTTACTTCTAAACTAAGCATAAAAATATTTAAAAGAACTTATAAAAAATCTCGATTATAATCAGGACCCAACTTATGCAGAGGCATGCGGGGCAGCTGCCTCTCGCTTCCCTTTTTAGGGGGTCCCCATGACAGTAATAATGATTTTCATTAAAAGGTGCCAAATGGCCAAAATTCATGTATTTTCAAACATTTAGGAAGGGAGATCGGTACCATTCACCTCTCTTCTTTCAGTGCCCCCATGTATAAAACAAACTATATCATTAGAAAAACAATGATTAAAATTTTATTATAACCTCTTCGAATTCTATTGTTTTCAAAAGAAATCCTTTATCAACATTTTCCCCATAACGTGGCAAGTTAAAACCACTAATTATGACCAATTTGGGGCATTTTCCTTTAGAAATGTTATAACGTACGTAGATAAGCAGAGTAAAAGTTTGCAAACAAATACTCGTGTCAACCAAACAATCATTTTTCCCATTATTATCCTACTAATTTTTTTTTTTTTTTTTTTTTTTTTTTTTTTTTTTTTTTAAGTTGTGACCATCTTTTTGTGATACCCTGTATACAGCTGTGAGCACACCAGTTACAAAATTTATGCATACATGCAATACGTATGAAGTTTAGTGCTAGCCACTTCCACATTATTCACAAAAAAATCTATAGATAGAAAGAACGGGACCCCCCAGAACGATGCTTGCCCCGGGGTTCTCCATAGCCTAAGTCGGACCCTGATTATAATACCCCTCCAAAATGTGATTGCTTTAGCTTTAAAAAAGAAGGGTGGGTGATTACAATCAGGAATTTACGGTAACTGTTTTTATGAAACTTACAAATTTTATTTTTTTATTTAGAATATTTCGTTTTAATTAACAAATTCCAAACTTCTTTAAAAATGTGTATTTAACTCCCGAGAAAATGGAATACAGAATTCTAATTTCTTCTATTTTTATCAGTGAATATTTGACTAATTCATATAATTAAAATTAGGAGCAATATAATAGTTCATAATTTTTTCATTTACACTTAGGAATATTTCTGCAGTAGTAAATGTAATAATTCTAAATTCTTATTTTATAACTGGAATATCAATTACATGGTTTTTTCCCCCATCATTTTGCAACACGCTCAAAAAGCACTGAGTTATTATGGGTTGTCTTTTCTTTTTTTATATACTATAAATATATATTTTTCTGACCTTGAACCGGTAAACGAAAAAAAAAAAAAAAAAAAAAAAGGATATATATTTTTTTTCAAATAAACAAAAAATATTAAAATCAAATTTATAATTTATAAAAAAAAAAAAAAAAAAAAAAAAAAAAAAAAAAAAAAAGAAAGAAAAAACTTATATTTCGATCAAAGCGAGATCTTGCATTTAAAAAAAAAAAAAAAAAAAAAAAAATGGAGATTGTTTCAACATGCTGCAATGTGTAAGAGATTTTCTGAATGAGTAACAATGAAAACAATTCAGATCTTTTTAAAATGTCTATTATTTTATCGCTTAGGAATATTCTTAGTATATTATAAATTAAAATCGCTAAGTTTGCAGCTTCGCCATCTAAATATTTCAAGTATTTTATGATTCAAAAAAGCTAAACCAGAAAACACAAATTCAAAGAACAAAACATGATTTAAAATCCGTTTATTCCATGATTATTAATGATATTTAATATAATTTGTGACACAATGTAGATTTTTTAATATTTAGTGAAAAATAAAATCAGTTAAAATAGAGGCCGAACGATCTGTATAATGAGCATTTGTAAAAATCAATACACATTTATTTATTCTTAAATATATTATCACATAAAAGAAAAAAAAAGATTTGCTCGGAAATATTCAACTGAAACTATATTTCTTCTAAAAGCGCCAAAATAACCGATTCTGAGGGAAAATTCCTCACCTCAGTCGAAAATGCGAAGAATCCTGCAATTTTACAGCAACCATTGTGAGAAGGCGTGGATTGACACTTTCCAGGGAGAAGGACAATGGATGCTCCCCACTTGATCATGTAGTAAAAGGGGGAGGAAAGTTCTTCAGTACGCCGTATTTTGGTTTAAAAAACAGACAGCTTAACCCGTTTCCAAGAGGCTAATTATAAGATATCAATGATCTCTAAGGACATTTCCTAAAAAAATCGAAATTTAAAAGGTGGTCAAAATGCGCAAAAAGCATTGTAACAAACGTTCTAAATTGCGATTTTTGTGCAATCTCAGGAAGAACTGAACCGATTTCAAATATCATGGTGTAAAAATGATGGTGACAGCTCTTGCTCCAAGATAGGCTATATTTTATATCTGTTTCCACTACCCAGAGGAGATGCAGGAGCAAAAAACGTTCTAAAAATGCGATTTTTGAATTATGGAAGGACCTAGACTCATGAAATTTTGCATGGTATATATTTATTAAATATAAATGCGATCTCTAAGAGCATTTCTTTAAAAATTTGAAATCTAAAAGGGATGAAAATGCACGAAAGCGTTGTAAAAACGTTCTAAATGCCAATTTGTCAGCAATATCTAAGGAAGAATAAACTGATTTCAAAAGTAATGGTAGGAAATTGATGCTGTAAGCCTCTGCTCCAACATAGACGCTGTTTCATGCCAGTATCACTTTCACCTAGAGGTTGCAGGAGCAAAAAAAGTTCTAAACTTCGATTTTTGTGATCGATAGGGCCTAGCAACTTGAATTAGGCAAGGTACATATTTATTAGATATAAGTGATCTTTAAGAACACTTTCAAAAAAATTGAAAATTTAAAAAAAGGTGAAAATGTGCGAAAAACGTTCTAAATTGCGATTTCTACTCAATCTCTGGAAATACCAAAGCTATTTCAAAAGTAATGGTTGCAAATCAATGGTGACAGTCCCTGCTATAACATAGGAAATATTTTATGTTGCTGTCACTACCATCTGAGGTTTGCAAAAGCAAAACATATTATAATTTGCGTTTTCTGCACCACTGAGGGGTTTAACACGTTGAAGTTTGGCATGGTATTTACTTACAAGATGCAACTGCTTTCTAAGAACAGTCGAAAGAAAATCCCAAATTTAAAAAGATGAAGTGAGTGAAAAGCGTTATAAATTACAATTTTTATGCAATCTTATCAAATACCAAACCGATTAAAAAAATAATGATGACAAATTCTTGATGATAGAAACTGCTCAAACATAAGCTATATTTTATGTCTGTGCCACTACCAGCAGAGGGCTACAGGAGCTAAACACTTTCTAAATTGTGATTTCTGTGATACTGAAAAGGCTAGAAACTTTAAATATGGCATGGTAGTTACTTATAAAATATAAATGCCCTCTAAGGACTGTCGAAAATAAATTCGAATT
Organism: Maratus speciosus; assembly: GCA_963932465.1. Lineage (NCBI taxonomy): Eukaryota > Metazoa > Arthropoda > Arachnida > Araneae > Salticidae > Maratus > Maratus speciosus. The sequence goes on from OZ010797.1 coordinate 152,273,470, forward strand.
AAAAAGGGGTGAAGCGAAGTTAAGATGCGAAAAGCATTCTAAAAAAATCTTAAATTACGATTTCTATGGAATTTCAGTGAATATAAACCGATTATAAAAGTAATAGTTGCGAATCAATGGTAACAGTCTCTGATCCCACACAGGCTATATTTTATGCCGATGATTCTACCACCTGGGGTTCACACGAACAACAAAAGTTCTAAAAAATGCCTTTAACAGCTTTCTAAATTACGTTTCTGTGGAATATTAGGAAATAACAAAACGATTTCAAAATAAATGTTGGCAAATTAATGGTGACAGTTCCTATTTCAACATTGCTCTTTATGTTGAGAGAGGTGGTAGGACTTGGAATTTGACATGATAGTTAATTTTAAGATATAAGAAAATGGTTTCTAAAAAATTCAAAACTTCAAATGAATACTGAAATGAGCATATTAATTGATCATAAAAGTTTCAAATTTTTTTTCAAATTATCATTTATTTAGTTTTATTTCGTTTTATTAATTTAAGTCTCATTTCTGCCTAATGCAGCGTAATAATGATGTTTAGTCAAACTGTGTTTTAAATAGTAATTTTTGAATTATTCCTAAAAGTAATAGTACCTTTTAATAAAATAAAAATTTAGTTAGAACAATTTAATAAAAATTAGATATATAAATATCACTTGGCATATTTAAAATTTTACGCGAGCAAAACCGCGGGGTTTGCTAGTTGATTATATAATACCTATTTGTGTATTAAAATGTATTGTTTCTTTTTGTATGGCCTTTTTAATTGGTCACTTCCGGTTTCAGAAAGTTTATTTCCGGTTTATATTTCGGGCTATAACTTTGCTTCTAACACCCGCTGAACCAAAAGTAAGGCATGCCCTCCAAGGCCCTCCAAGGCCCTCATGCAAATGCCCTCCAAGGACTGTCGAAAATAAATTCGAATTAAAAAGGGGTGAAGCGAAGTTACGATGCGAAAAGCATTCTAAAAAAGTCCTAAATTACGATTTCTATGGAATTTCAGGCCTTTTATAGAACTTTTGTTGTTCGTGTAAACCCCAGGTGGTAGAATCATCGGCATAAAATATAGCCTGTGTAGGATCAGAGACTGTTACCATTGATTCGCAACTATTACTTTTATAATCGGTTTATATTCACTGAAATTCCATAGAAATCGTAATTTAGGACTTTTTTAGAATGCTTTTCGCATCTTAACTTCGCTTCACCCCTTTTTAATTCGAATTTATTTTCGACAGTCCTTGGAGGGCATTTATATTTTATAAGTAACTTACGTTTCTGTGGAATATTAGGAAATAACAAAACGATTTGAAAATAAATGTTGGCAAATTAATGGTGACAGTTCCTATTTCAACATTGCTCTTTATGTTGAGAGAGGTGGTAGGACTTGGAATTTGACATGATAGTTAATTTTAAGATATAAGAAAATGGTTTCTAAAAAATTCAAAACTTCAAATGAATACTGAAATGAGCATATTAATTGATCATAAAAGTTTCAAAATTTTTTTCAAATTATCATTTATTTAGTTTTATTTCGTTTTATTAATTTAAGTCTCATTTCTGCCTAATGCAGCGTAATAATGATGTTTAGTCAAACTGTGTTTTAAATAGTAATTTTTGAATAATTCCTAAAAGTAATAGTACCTTTTAATAAAATAAAAATTTAGTTAGAACAATTTAATAAAAATTAGATATAAAAATACCACTTGGCATATATAAAATTTTACGCGAGCAAAGCCGCGGGGTTTTCTAGTTGATTATATAATACCAATTTGCGTATTAAAATGTATTGTTTCTTTTTGCATGGCCTTTTTAATTGGTCACTTTCGGTTTCAGAAAGTTTATTTCCGGTTTATATTTCGGGCTATAACTTTGCTTCTAACAACCGCAGAACCAAAAGTAAGGCATTTTGTCAATCCTAAATGTTTGAACTTTAATTTAAAGTAATAATAAAAAAAATCGAAAATTTTCGCAAAAACAGCGATTTGATTGTAGGCACATACTTTAATCTTGATTATGATATGTATTACAATCAATCGTTTTCCGTTATTCTCTTTTGTACATCAGATGTTTGAGAATAACCAGCTTTGCAGGACGCGTGTTCTTGTCGCTGCACAAACCGCCGATGTAAAACAGAACAACAAAAAGCCGAGAAAATTATACATAAATCGCTAATTCAGTGGCTCTTTCTGGCGGAATATTTCCAAATTCAAGGAAGATAGCCAAAAACCAAAAAGGCTATAGCCAAAAACATACATAAAAAAATTTTGCTCAATTTTTTTCATAAATTCATACACTTTCGAATGTAAAATAAAGAGAAAATGGCACAAAAATCGCTGTGACAGCAACCCCTTCGGGCAGAATATTTTCAAATTCAAGGAGAAACTGCTGGCCACAGCCAAATACATACACAAAAAATTTTGTTAAATTTTATGCATAATTTCATACACTTATTGATGGTACAATAATGAAAATTTCACAGACATCACTATTACAGCGCCCTATTCAGGCGGAATATTTCCAAATGGAAGGAGAACCTGTTGGCCAAAGCTAAAAACATACGCAAAAAATTTGGTTCTGTTGCATGCATAATTTCATACACTTTTCGATGGCACAATAATGAAAATTGCACAAAAATCGCTATTGCAGCGTCCCATTTTGGCAAAATTTTCCAAATTCAGGGAGGACCTGCTGGCCATAAACAAAAATATTAACAAAAAATATAATTGAACTGTATGCATAACCTCATACATTTTTCAACGATACAATAATGAAAATGGCACAAAAATTGCTATTACATCATCCCTTCTGGCAGATTGTTTCTAAATTGAAGGAGGACCTGATTGCCACAGCCAAATAATACACAAAAATTTGGTCCAATTCTCTACATAACTTCATACGCTTTTCTATGGTACAATGGCGACACACAGACAGACGGACAGACAGAATTTTGTAAAAATATGTTTTTTGGGATCTCAGATCCCTGAAACATGTAAATCCGTCGGAAACTGAATGTCGAAAAAAAATTTCGATTATAATACTTTCTTCTATTGAAGATAAAAGAAAGTAAAAATAAGTTTGGAAGACATTTCATGTGTTTTATGGATAATAAATACCTCAAAACATTCGTGGATCATGAAATTTCACAACTTTGAATGCAAGCTGGGAAAATAACAAGACAGAAGTTTAGAATCTAGCTCTTTCGTTATTATATTTACTGGCTCGTAAAAAGCTCGTTGATTACACAGAAACGGAAGTTAAAATATCTTTAAGACATTTATGGCCAATTTGTTTTCTATGTTTGTCATACAGCTGAACTTGCTTTTATATTTTCCTTTGCCATGACTCATGTATGGCCACTTCGACTAAGTTCGCATTAGACAAATATTCGACGGAATACGTAATAAGTATTCTTGAAATTGACTATACATCACGGTTGTAACGTGAACATATATATTCAACCGTCGCATGGTTTACAGTTTAATTCTATTCTATATCGTACAACATCTATCAACGCTCTCGAGTTTTGAGAAATTTTTTGCTGACCTGTTTTTAACTTTTGAACAATACGGAGTCATGAAGTTGTCTTTTTACCTTATCTTCATAATGTTTTCCATTTTCTATTGCGGCGGTAAGTTTTCAACACATTTTTAACCGGTTCAAATATTTTATTCTACAAAACTATATATTTTTTCTGTGATAGAGTAGCAATTATTTTTATTTGTTAGAAAAGCATTCTCAAGAAAAATTCTACATTGTATATACGACACTCCGATTATAAAAGATTTATAATTAATAATAATTCTATTTTTTTATTGCTTTATTTAGCACAGTATACAGATGTGAATAAGTCTAGACTTACAAGGAAGGTCTCCATACAGGCACATTCAGAAAAGTCTGAAAAAATTAAATAGTGTTTTTCTCATGTTTATATATATGTTTATAATTTTTTTTTGGCGGAACCTCGATAGAACGTTCGTAAAAAAATAATGAAAATTTCGTTTATTTGGCGATGAAATGAAATTTCGAAAAATATTTTTTGTCGAATACACTTTAAGATAAAAATGTTTCATATTGAACTTGTTTAAATAAATTTAATGTAAATAACTTTAGTTTTGTCAACTTTAGTTTGATTTAAATATAGTTTTGTGGTATATATATATTTATAATGAAAGTTTACTATCAAGTTTTATGAATTAAAACAATATTAAAAAAAATTTAAATTGATTCAATATCTCAAAATTAAGTCCAACTGAGCACTGTCGATTCAATTTTGTTGCTGTGAAAACGATGAATTCTTTGACATTGAAATGAATAACTGGTAAATGAATCTTGCCATTATTTTCGAATACGCTTAAATATATGAAAGTATTTTTCATATATGAAATTGTTTTAAACTAATAAAATTAAATAACAAGTAACATAAATACGTAATACAAAAAATGTATTTATTAAACTATATCATTGTTTATGTTTAAATTCATTAAATACTTTTTGCCCGCATGCAATTTTCAGGTACATTTAAATCGTTTGCTTTTGGGGAGGAAAAGTACTGCTCGCAAAATCGCGGAACACTTTCGTCTTTTCGCGCCAAATACTCGAATGTCTTTTATTTTTTACAGTAATTCCGCCGCTAAATTTGACTGATTCTTTATTACATACATAAGTAGTTTAATTGGTATTTTTTTCGAAATATTCTGAGTATGTCCAGTAAGGAGACCTTCCTTGTTAGATATTATTAATTTGTAGATCTTTTCTTTCTAACCGATGACCAGGCTCCTACCTACCGGCTCTCCGCAGCTGAATGGGTTTGATACTTAGTATCGGGGCGATGATCGCCTAATCGCCGCGTGGCGGTAATAAATCTGACGAGGGCCTAGATCTTCATCCTATCGACTGTGCCTACTCTAATCTGGCTGCCACACTGCAGGTCGAGAATTTGACTATCTTCTGATTAAAATTTACTCTATCTTTAAGCCCTTCCGGGTCGATAAAATGAGTAACCAAGCTTGCTTGCGAACTAAACACCGAGGGACTCGCGTTAGGCTGACCATCTAGCCGGGACATATTCTCTATAGCAACCCGGGTCCCGAGCTCAAGAAAACAGGGATGGGTACTGTCGGCCCAGATCTTCGTGGATCAAATAGCCACAGGGTTTAGTTTTTAGTATATCGTATAACATAGTTTATTTCTTCAATATTGTACATCATTTAAATAAAAGAAAATTATAAAAAATTACAAAGTTGTTCCAAATTTACGCTGCAATTATAACTGCACGGTTTTCTTTTGGGCGATATTATTGTTGAAATAAATAAAAAGGCAGACATAAAGACGTGGATCGAAGTGAGTATATTTGATATTAACAAGAACAATTACACAAACATACTGAAAGAAAACAGAAAATTTACAGGTATTTATAGATTTTGCAAGGCCCATGGCGGAGAATTGGCGGCCGTGAAAGAAAGCTACATAAAACAACCAATCACAGTAAACATATTTGTAGAAAAAGAAATTAATAAGAATTTAATGTAATGCTATGATTATTTTCAACACCCGCCCATAATCTAGCATTACATCAGAAAACAAAGAAATTTGTTGAAATCAATCATTAATAATAATATGACACAATTTAAACATTACTTGTACAAACAACAAAGAAATAATAGTTCATAAAATTTAACTTTAGGTAATGCCTTTGTAAATAAATCAGCAATTTGCATATTCGTAGGAACATATTCAATTTTGATGTTATTTTCTTTTATAATATTGCGAACAAATTTCAATTTGATATCAATGTGTTTCATTCTACCATGATTACTCTCATTACTGATACATTTTATACATGATTGATTATCCTCAAAAATTACTAAATCCTTAATATTTACAATTTCACTAGCAATATTTTTAAACCATAACAAGTCTTGCAAACTTTCAGTTAAAGCAATGACTTCAGCTTCAGTTGATGATAAAGCAACTGATTTTTGTTTATTACAACACCACCGAACAGGCATGTTACAAAACATTAAAATATAACCTGTTACTGATTTGCGGTCATTTGTGTTAGCCCCCCAATCAGCATCAACATACATGGATAATTTAGGATCAGAATTTTGCTTTTTATACGCAAGTTTTAAAGACAATGTTTCTTTTAAATATCTTAAGATTTTCTTAAGTGCTTTCCATGCAATTTCAGTAGGATTTTCTTGCAATTGACTTAAACAGTTAACAGCATACAAAATATCAGGTCGAGAAATATAAGCTAAATATAATAAACAGCCTACAAGTTCACGATATGGGCCATTAAAAGGTTTACCATTTTTGAAATCAGATGGGGTGGACTTAGGAGAAATAGGAATGTCACTGGGTTTACAATCTAGCATATTAAACTTACTTAACAATTTAATTATGTAAGACTCTTGATCCATTATTAAACTATCAGAATTGAATTTCATTTGAATACCTAGAAATTCTGAAACACTTTCCGATTTTGACATGTGAAACTCGTTATGTAATAGGGAAATAACTACATTAGTTTCATTTACATCTGAACCTGCAATTAACATATCATCTACATACAAAGCAATAATTATTTTATGATCATTATTATACCGAATAAAAATACAAGGTTCATTATCACAAGATTTAAAATTTAACTTTGAAATAAATTCATGAAATTTTTCAAACCATTGTCGTGGGGCTTGTTTTAGACCATATAAACTTCTTTTAAGTTTACACTTTCGTTCACTTTTATCATCATAGCCTTGCGGCTGATCCATAAAAACAAGTTCATTTAACTTACCATTCAGGAACGCTGTTTTAACATCTAACACAAATGCATATAAGTCTTCATTTAAAATCAAAATAAGAACCAAACGTAAAGCTGGCATACTTATTACAGGGGAAAAGGTTTCACTATAGTCTAGCCCTTCTTTTTGCATAAATCCACGAGCTACGAGTCTCGCCTTATGTCGACCATCTCTTTTGATGGTAAATACCCATTTGCAGGAAATAGGTCGTTTGTCAGGTGGTAATTTTTCAAGATCCCAGACATCGTTGATTTTCATACTTTCAATCTCCGCGTCCATAGCTTCTTTCCACAAGCGTTGTTCATCACTAGGGAGGGATTTGATATCATCAAACGTTAATGTTTCTTTTTGGCAAAGTAATGCTTCGTAAACTTCAGGATCTGGATACCGTACAGGTTGCTTTTTAAATCTTTCAGATTTTCTTGTTTTGTCTTCTTTCTCTTCAGGATCATCTAATTCATCACTCGTATTTTCTAGAACATCTGGATCAATTTCATTATCAACTGGTTCTGAATTTTCTAGAATGTATTGTTTCGACTGAACATTTTCCTTTTTCTCTTCGTCAAATTTCACATTTCTTGATACAGTTATGCGTTTCGTTTCAGGATCTAGTAATCTATATCCCATTGAAGAATAACCAATGAAGATCATTTGTTTAGACCTATCGTCAAGCTTCTTTCGATGAACGGAAGGAATTAACATGTAAGCACTGCATCCAAAAACACGTATGTGCTTGAAATCGGCTTCTTCTCCATATTTCAGGAAGTACGGAGTTTTGTTATCAATAGTGCTGCTTGGCATTCGGTTTTTCAAGTAAGCTGCTGAAAGGATAGCTTGACCCCAAAAAGTCTTTGGTAAATTTGATTCAGCAATCAAAGCACGTCCTATATTCAGAAGCGACCTATTGCAGCGTTCAGCTACTCCATTCAAAGATTGCGTGTATGGAGGAGCGGGATCGATCACTATACCAAAATCTCTAGTAAAATTCACTAAATCATTAGAAAAATATTCCTTCCCGTTATCACATCTAATTTTCTTCACTGTAGGGTTGGATTTTAAGAACATTTTTAATTCTTCTGAGACTTCACTTTTATGTTTCAGTAAACGTACTTCAGTAAAACGAGAAAAATCATCGATAAGAGTCATAAAATAGCACTCGCCAGAAAAGGTTGTCGGAAAAATAGGTCCACAAATGTCACTATGAATCAAAGTCATTGGCTTGGTTTCTCTTTTTCTCGGTCCTCTTCCCATTGGTGTTGCACTCTGTTTTGCCCGAGCACAAATATCACAAAAAGAATCAGGTACCGGAAGCTTCATATCTTTCAATACTTTGTCACTCGAATGACCAAGTCTGCGATGCCAGATATCACAATGATTTTTCTTTGAAGTAAGAACGGTTTCGTAAACAGGGACAAAGTCACTTACGTATTGTCCATTCAAATCACGTTCACCGAAGTAAAAACGGTTTCTCCCTTTTTCGATAAATACTTTTTGATTCTTGAAAATAACTGTATAATTTGCACTTTCAATTTTCCTAACGGAAATGAGTTGCCCGTTTAAGTCTGGAACATAAATGACATCCTTTAAAGTAATTTCCATTCCATTTCACAGTTTTCCATTAATATTTCCAATACCTTTGATTTCTAGATTCGTTGTTTTTGATGCGCATTTAATAGTTCCTGAAGAAGGTAATAAGGATGCGAAATAATTCTCATTCGAACACATATGGGAAGTTGCTCCGGAATCTACTATAAATTCATTCTTTTTAATGCTTCCAGCAACGAAAGAAACAGCTGAAGAGGGAAATTTTTCTTCATTTGAATTTTTAACAGCTTTACAGTTACGTTTTATGTGTCCGAATTTTCCACAAGAATGGCAAGTAATTTTCTTTCTACAATATTTCGCTGTATGCCCTTTAGAGTTGCAAATTTTGCAAAAGAATTCTTTGCTAGTCGACACAAATGCAGTATTATCAGGAGCAGCCTTAGTATATACTTTTTCTTTCTTTGAATCCAAAAGAAGTGCTTCAGCATCTAATAATCTTTGTGTCACGAAATTTAATGTCAAAACAGAATTCGGTTGTTTTTCTAAAGCAATCTTAACATTTTCAAATTCCTGAGGCAATGACATCAAAATATAAACAATAGTATCCGTTTCATTAACTTCTGCCCCAGACAGCTTAAGATCCGAAATTAATTTATTTATTTCATCAATGTGATTTCTCATAGAAACTGTACGATCTTTCTTAATCGTTGCCAATCTCTTCCGAATTAAAATTTGATTCACTGCACGCTTTGTATCATAAGTGCGTTCTAATTTATTCCAAATTTTATGAGCTGTATTTTCATCTTGAAGTGATTCAAGAACATTATCACTTAATAATGATAATAATAAAGCGTAAGCCTTTTTTGCTTTCACGACATCGGCGGCATTGTCTAGAGACGCTTCATTTTCGAGGAATTTTTCCAATTCTTTAGCAGCAAAAATTGCCGTTACTCTTCGTTTCCATACCGAAAAAACTTTTCCATCACCTTCAAAAAGAGGGATGCCGTAAACATCCTTTGAAGAATCCATTCTGCTCGATAAAATATATAAAAAGTAAGATAAAATCTTTTTCACTCAAAATCCCAGCAGAAATGAAAAACAGAAAAATAACGGCGTCAGTATGTCTCGCAGCTCATTTCAACACTTGCTAGAACCAACGCTCTGCTGTTGAAATAAATAAAAAGGCAGACATAAAGACGTGGATCGAAGTGAGTATATTTGATTTTAACAAGAACAATTACACAAACATACTGAAAGAAAACAGAAAATTTACAGGTATTTATAGATTTTGCAAGGCCCATGGCGGAGAATTGGCGGCCGTGAAAGAAAGCTACATTAAACAACCAATCACAGTAAACATAGTTGTAGAAAAAGAAATTAATAAGAATTTAATGTAATGCCACGATTATTTTCAACAATTATAGAAACAAATTCCGTTTAAAATAGGATTTTCTTATAAACAAGTTTTACTGTCATAGAAAATAAGTTTGCCGTATGAACTTTTTCGTTTTAAAGTACTGTGTATATCCTTATAATTACCAGACTGACAAGAAGGGTTAATTGTTTCACACGTATCTGGGTATGTGGTCCTTTATACTCTCGAAACATCCCAACGGCTGGGTGGATTTTAATGAATAAGGTCTCTATCCCTTCGTCTTAACCGTCCAATGGTTATAGGCAAGGTTTTGTTTTTATAATGGCATTATTATTAAAATGGCAGTAGAGACGAAAAAAAAAAATTACGCACCCTATTGTATTGAGTGACATATCTTTGGTTAGGTCTTTCAAAATAAAGACGATGTTTCGTTGACTATTTTACAGTCAGAAGCTCCATTTACATAGTACACAACCTGGAAGTTGTGTAGGTAAGATCTCTAGCTTTACTGCAACTCTAACTATCATAGACATCTATCGGCCTCATCAAAACAGTGTTTATAGATAGGAATTAACAATTAAACACAATTTAAGTATCATCAATACAAGTAAATAAAAAAGATAGGTAAGTAATACAAAAAATAGTTTCACATTGATAAGAAATAATTAATTAGTTCGCTTTTTACAGAGTCGGGTTTTTGATTTTTTAAATTTCATTTTGTTACTTTTTCTTTTACATCATTTCATTCTCTACCAACTATGCGAAAAAGATGCTTATTGCGTTGGCTAATTGAAGAAAAATTCTTTTAGCTGAACTAAATTTTAATTTTCGATGGAACAAATATAAATTTTCAAATTTTAATTGCTTAAAAGGCGTGAGAAATTTTTCACAAAAAATATTCAGAAACTATATATTTAGATTTATTCGCTTTCATCGGAACAAATATTATATGTAAAACTTATAGTCAGGACCGTAGAAAATGACTGCAGTTCCCGGTAGCAATTGGAATGCGCACCCACCTAGCTATACATATAATACTACAAAACCCACTAACACGGAAACGCAAATGAACAATAAAAAATACAGTTTTAGGCAGGTCTTTTCCTATACATATAATATACGAAAAAGCATAGGATTTCGTATACATGTTTCCTATACCAAGGTTTTTCTTTTTAGAATGCATAGTGTTCTTTTTAGACATATCATAAAAAATTTCCATTTAAAGCAGTATTCTGTTACATAAAAGTTTTACAATATTAGAAAAAAAAATTTCCTGAACTTATTTAAGTACTATGTATTTCTTTACAATTTTATTATTTTTTCTTTTACAAGGTGCATATGTTATACAATTTTATCAAAAGATTTTAAATGGAAATTTAAAATATTAATAATAGAACTAAATTTTAATTGGTTTCATTAATAAATGTTGAATGAAAAAGTTAAAAGTACAAAAGAAATAAAATGCGAAATCTTAACGTGGTACTTTGTTTAGTTTCCCACCTGATTCCTGTTCCTGCGTCTGAAATCATGCACGTCATTAAAAGTGTCTTTCTTTTTTTAACTGTTAATATTAATGGCAGATTTCTTAATCAATATTATGTAACTGATACCAGACATTACCAATATAAATATATGTATATTCTTTATCGACTACTAGTCACTACACTGTAAAAAAAAAATTCCGCAACGTTCCTGGGAAAAAATGGGCAGCTGAGTTGCCCATTATTTCCAAGTAACATTTCTTGAAAATGACTGGAACTTTACTGTATATGTTAAAAACTTTCTACAGAAATGCCAGTAAGTTTCCTGCGAAATACCAGGAATATTTCTGTTGACAGCAAAACATTACTGACATTTCACAGCATGCGGGATCCGCAGACGATTTTTACATTTCCAGTTGACAATTTTCGCTTTATTATCATTATTTGTTAGAATGAAAAAATATTTTGAAATTGACATCAAAATTATTATTTATAATTTACACGAAAAAATAAATTTTCAGTTAAAATTCAATAAAGTAAATATATATATGATATATTGTTTCTGAACTTTGCTTAAAATATAAAAATATATAAATGTAAATAATAATTAGAAAAAAAAATCTAGACATAAAATATTTTGGATTTTCGTCAGTAATTATGTTAGTTTACAAGTTAGATAAAATACATATAAATTTTCATGAAAAAAAAAACCCTAAACGTAATTGTATATTTTTTCCGAAAAAAAAAATTCAAATTTGCAGCAATTCAAAGTGTCAAATATATATCAAATTTAAATCAAATTGTAATAAAGTGTTAAAATATAAAATTAATTAAAAAAGAAAAAAAAAGTCAAGAGGTAGCATCGAACTCGGACCGTACGGGTGGCGTGCGAGCTTTCTGCGTCCACACCACGAAAAACACATCAAGATCTGCAAACTAATGGATATTTGAAACGTATGCTAAACCTCGGCATCTAATTTCTGAAAATCTAAGGCCCATTTGAAGAAATCCTTTCACAAGAATAATTAGAGATAAGAACTCTAAAACATACTTTAAATTAATCAAAATCGGTGAGAATCATGTTTGATGGTCCCCTGGTTAATGGAGATCCAAATAATAGGTGTATTTTTTTACACGGTCTGCTCGTTAAATATTCCACAGACAAGTACGAGAGATAATCTCTTAGCGATGTCACAGAGGTATTGTATTTTCATCTGAATTGTCTTGACAATAGAGACGTAAAGGATTATGTCGTCTATTGATTTATTTGCATTCCATATTGATTTTTTTACATTCATTTAAGGAATTCGTTTTTGACACTCGCGCGCGAGCAATGGATTATAGCAAAAAAAAAAAAAATAATAAATGGCGGCCGCAGCGTTTTGCTGTTTCCAACTTTTGTTCAGGAACGTTTCAGATAAGAAAACCAGAATTTCACAGGAAAGAGTTAAATTATTCTGAAAACCTGAGAAAAGGCGAAACGTTCCTGGATTTTACATGGAACGTTACCATTTTTTTTTTTTTTTACAGAATAAAATTTTAATGTCTAAAAATCTATTTAATAACGCCTAGATAACATTTTGACTTAAAATGTAATTATTTCTAAATTTACTCCAAGTCCAGAGACGGTGAACCTATGGCATGCGGCAGATTATCTTCGACACCGCATAGAGAAAGATTCTAAATCAAATTGTTAAATGAATATGGATTAGCTGAGTTTGTATTCCATTGATTCGATCGGTTGTTGTTCTCATACTCAAGAAACTGAAATGCAACTTAATGAATCACAGTTTAGCTTTATATTGGCTCAAAAAAGTTTCAAAATATAGGGGGATTAGGAAGTTATCAGAAAAGAGAGATTTTAAAGCATTTTAACCGAAAATGCCTATGTTAAAATTATCAGGGAGTGCCTGATCCTCCTCGTCTTTTTCGATTTCAGTAAGAGGCATTTTATTGTAATACACTGTCTAACCTCGAAAATCTGGAATTATCGGCACCTCGACTATGCCGAATTAAAAAAAATACAAATTTCTGAAGAAATATCAAAAGTACTCCCGATTTTGTTGACAGTGACATTTATTTGTAATTTAATTCATATCCAAATCATATTTATGTGAGAAAATGAGAAAATTGATAGTTTAAAAAAACCTACTTTAGTTGATATTTTCTACATTTCAAATGAAAAACAACATCTGATAATCAGCCTAGTCATTTCTTCTCATGTAATTTCTCAAGCATGTGAAAAAATGACTCAATGCGAAGCACCGATGCCAAGTAGTTATCTTCTTTCTTGGATTTTATACAACTGAGGAATATCGATATCGGAAATATACTGTTGTAAGACGACATTAGTTTTCCGGTCAAATTTATGCGTTTTCCCAGTGAGATCTTTTCTTCTGCCAGTACCTCGTCTTCGTTCCTCTGAGCTGCTACCAAGGTTATCGAAGAATCTATTTAGCACAACGTCATCGATCTCGCAGTCCGCTAGTGCATCGTTTTTAATTTCAGTTTTCCATTCGTAAACAATTGCTAATTTTACTACTCTCGTAAGTTGAAAGTGAAAGAAAGTGGGGGAGGTAGATGACTTTTATGCCGGATTTGTTAAGTTGCTGGATCTCTGAATGCCAGATTTTCGAGGTCACACTGTATAACTGTATCATATTAACATATAACCTAATAATAAGTGAGTACGTTATGAAATGTTTACAGTGAAATGCTTATTTTTACTCTGAACGGGAAGGGTGTAAAATATGGTATTTTTAGCGATTTTCCAAAATTACTTGTTTTGGAGGAATTTTCAACGCCTCTACAGAAGCCATATGTCGCACAGTAAAAAATGATAAGAAAATGAATTGGAGATAATGTTTTCGCTTGTATTTTAATATGGGGTCACCTTTTGCGTAAGAACCTTACTTTGCATGTCATAAGCCAAAAAACCAAAAACTTTTAGTGTTTTTTTTCATGATTTTTCATATTTGCCACAAAACTTTTGTTGTGCATAACTTCAGATTCGTGTTCAGCACCCCAAAAAACCTAAAGAAAATCACTAAAAACAATTAAACAGTAATTTTCAAGCTCTTTTTGAACGCTATTTTACTGGATTAATAAGAATTTTATATTGTACGCAACATTATATTAGTACCTATAAGCGTTATTTGTGTCTACACTCTTACACAAGAAACTTAAAAACATGAAATTCCTTTATTTCTATTTTGTCATTATGCTAATTGCCAGATATTGCTATTTAAGCACTTCAAATAGTACGTACATTGTTATTTCACTAACTTACCTCATAAAAAAATATTCAGTTTGGATATTTATTTATTATAGAGCAGTGGTTTTAAAACACTATAAAAATGATATTAGATTTATGATTCAGTGTAATCTTTTGCATGGGACTATGTTTTCTTTTTTGTTAAATTCTGTTACACAGCTTAAAATATTTTCTTAAAACTGTTGAAAATGAACATTTCTAAAGGATAATATTAATTCGTTGTTGAAAAAAGGTTAATACTGTAAAACCTGCTAAAACGGAATCGGGACCAGAAATCTAACCGATTTAGACAGATTCCCGCTTTATGAGGTACACTTAGTATACTCTTTTGTATTGGATTATGATTTTTTTTTCGTCTAAGGGAAACTTCTATTTTACACAGGTTTTGTTTCATAGCTTTTACTGTTAAAAGAAATTTGCGTTGGGATAATTCTGGGATTTAATTGAGGCAGTCTCAAAATCCCAGTTTTGTAAATTCGGCTTTCGATTGTTAATAACAATTAAATGTTTAGAAACATACCTATTATTTTATTTTTATACTCAATCCTGACTGAGGTACTGATGTTTACCTTTAAGCATAGAAAAATATCATATAATATATTTGTTTCAGAAAGTGTATCTGAATTCGTAAATGGAGTATGCTTCCACTTTCATTACACAAAATGATAGATTGCATAAGGACTTACTCTAGACGGGTTTTTTTATGCAGTTTCATGTTGTTATTTCTGTTGCGACGAGTGTTTATGCTAGCATCATCTCAAGTAGTAAGACTTTTTTGAATGCATTTTTAATTGCTTCACGGTACCTAAAAATTAAGATATTTTATTGTTAATTTGATTCTCGTTTACTATTACTGAGGTAAGTATTAAGAATATATTTTGGTTATTTTAGTTATTAACCATACTCGTTTATTTTATGGCATTTTCAACGAGCATAGTTATGCCATTTTTTTTCAAAATAATTTCATTGCCTATACTAATAAAATAGTACAAGTTTGTCTGTCCGGGGTGTGTGTGCGCGATAGCTAGCGAAATTTATGGCACATAGCGATCCGAAAATTTGGGTCATGGTAACTCAGATAGGTCTTGTTGCAACTGAGGCTCAGATTTTTTATGTTTGATAATTAGAGGGTATAGTAGTTAAACCGGGCAAATAAAAAAAGACAAAAGTTCCGTAACGGTGCGTACCAGAATCTCATACCGAAGCGCCAAAGTAAAAAATAATCAGAGGCTTTTTTTCGTTTGTCTTTCTAAGTGTGTATCGGCGTGCAATTTTATCGGTGATAGGGAGATTAGACCCCCCTCTCCCCTTTAGATTTTGATTGGAATCAGTATGAGTCTCCAAGACGAAACATCTAAGTAAAAATTTTTCAAGCATGGACTTTTCAGTAAATTTTCTATAGGTACAGGGCAAATATTTCTTTTATGATTTCCAAAACATTCTTTAATGAACTAACTTGCGGAACCAAGGATGACTTTGGAGGTTCACATTTCACTCCCCTCTCCCACAGATGCTTAGATCGCCCAATGCGTCGTTAAGGGGGTAATAATTATTTACTGATGTGTGTAAAGTACATGTAGCCCAAGCTTTGATGTAATACAGCGTTTTGTATAAGTAGCTTATATTTATCTTAATCTAGAGTATCTATATTTTTTATATAACTTTTCCCAATTTAAAACAAAATGATTTTATACGTTGCGATAAAAAAAAAAAAAACTGCATTTTCACTTTGTAATTCATACTTATATACTAAATCATACTTATATAAATCATAGATAAAAATAAATAAATCAGTCATAAATCATACATGTTAATTCATACCTATATGCATACTAAATATCTGCTAATTGTGAAACAGTGGGACATGAACACATTAAGTAACAAAATATAATGAATCATTCTAGAAAGGTAATTATGTTTTTACATGATTTTACATTTATTCAGAAATAATAAATTTCTTTGCTGGTGTGACAGTTTTGCTGCAGGTGTGACCAGTAAGATAATTATATGCAAAGAATAGATTGAAGAATCTGTTTGGCATTGGGTATAATTTTTTAAAAGATGGAATATAAACAAATGATACATTTGAATTACATAAATAATATTTCCTGATGATGCTGTACAATCTACCACAAATTCACCGATTACTAGACAAGTATCATCTATCTCACATTCTTCTTCTAATTTCTTCAGATTTATCCCACATTTTTCATTTAAAGATGCCATTACCACATCAACCATTTAATTGACTAGATATATTGTATGCTTTATATAATTCGAACAGGCCTAATTTAATCCAATTTTCATCAAGCTTTTTACTAGTAGAATCTGGAATTTTGCTTTGAAGAACATGTAAAGCCTTTTGATGTTACAACTGCTTTCATACATTTAGCGAATTCAGAAGCTTTGTGTGCTACTTCTAGCTGTCTAAACACAGCATTGGAACAGCAATATTAAAAGCTAGTTCCAAAGGTCTTCTATGAGCAGGGTATTCACCGAGGGAGAAAAGGCATCTGTTTTATTTTCATTTGATCCACCCTAATTTAAAACATCTTGAGTTTAGCATGTATACCGAAATCGAAGCTTTTATATGCTATTTCCAGACTTTTAAGAAACACATTGCAAGAAATATTTACAATATCGCCCGTAATCGATATACAAATCCCTTTCCATGCGGTTTTAAAATAACCATGTTGCAAGATCTCTATATGGGGCCTTCTAACAATCTTTTGACTTCTGAGAACAAAAATCTGGTGAAATTAAACTTGCTAAAAAATATTTAAATCTGATAGCCAAATGCTTTAATGATTCAAAATAAAGGAAAAATGGTCAACAGCGAAATTTTTTTTATTTATCTGAGGTTTAAGTTAAACTTGCGAGTTTAATTTTCCTTGCCATTTTACCACTATAACTTTCTATTTTCTTCTAAACTTTTGCTTATAATGAATTCCCATAGTACACATAGGACATTCAAATAAGAAATAATAACAATGTAGTATTTTTAGTACAAAATTTTAGTATAACATTTTCTTAAAGGAGTATTAAAGAAGGGATGGTAAGGAAAAAAAAAAGGAAGGCATAGGAAACTAGTCGTTGGGGGCCACCGTAGTACTTACCCATCATGGATATAGATGATATAAAATATGAAAATAAAACATGTGATATTTGCTAAGCATTGTACCATGTTACTTTTATTCATAATTTAATTTATTTGGACTTCCTTAAATATAATTAATATAACCCATTAAGCTAATATTACTTTTTGTTGCATTAAAGTATCTCAGTTTGTTGATTTTCTATAAGCAAGTAATCCCGATAGGTTTACAATGGAAGTCTATGGGAATTTGGCGAAATATTAGAGATATCGCCAAATTGGCGTCACTTTTGGCGACTTATTTTGTCCGCCAAATTTGGCGATATACCGCCAAGTTGGCAACAAACTTAGCGGTATTTGGCGACAGAACTGTGTCCCCCCCCCCTACGGTAACTCCCTTATAGGTATGGGGTGGCATTAAATGCGTGACATTTACGATAAGCCATTATTAGCATTTAATCTTATAGTTTGGCGATAGTTTTTGGGTCGACGGGATAATCGAGTGGTACCGAATTACGTAAAAGAAACATCCTTATAACTCGAAAAATTATAATCCTATTAACTAACAGTTTACTGCGTCGGATTAAGCCTTTCATTTCCAATTAAAATATATCTTTGAACTGAAATTTGAATGAAATACAGGGTCATGAAAAATCGAACAGTGTGAAAAATATAATTACAAATATCTCGGCAACTCATTATCCGATCGCTTTCATTCATGACGCAAATTTATGTTTTTTATTGTCTTTTATATTCACTCCTTCAAATAAACAATTTCGAAAATTTTTGTATACCTTTTATCAGAACGAATATTTCAAGAGTCCTAAAAAATAGTTCCGTTTAATCGAGGTTACTGATATTCAGTAGGCTTCTTCCCATTATTACTCCCTAATTACACACCGAATTTAAAGTCTCTATCTCAATTTGTTCAGGAGATAGAGCGATTACAGACACACAGACATACAGACGGACGGACAAATTTTTAATACGTTTTTCGGAATCTCCAGTGTCTGAAACGTGTAAATCCGTCAAAAAAATTTTCGATTTTTAAAACGATTACAAGACTTACCCTATACTATGTATGATGGGTAAGTAAAAAGGGACATTAATGAGAAAAAAGAAATGGTAAGGATGGGACGGTAAGAAAAATACCACTATTTTTAAGAAAATCATGTTAAGACTAAGTGATAGCCACAATGTTCATTGATTTTTAGAAACAGTTATTTACACTGTATTAAATTAAAAATAATAATAATAATTTGCCTCGAAAAGTGTAGGAATAAACGTTGGAGACGGCAACACTACCAATAAAGCCACGATGATTGAAATTGGCATTAAACTGCTGATACAAGAGATTTAAATTCTGAAGTAAATTTCAAGTCAAAGAATTTTAGACATTTTTCTCTGGCATACTTCTGAATGAGAAAAAAGTTGAAAAAAAATTCTGTGGCTGCATCTGAAGTGATTTTCTGTATAAGTTTAGCAAGAGGTATGGCAAGGAATCTAAAACATAAGGACAGTGTTAAAAAAGTAATATCAACCGTAAAAATGTGTGCAGGTTAATTTTTTGCTACATTAGCATATGCATTTGCTACACTAAAACAATTGTCCCAGTTTCGGAAAAAAAAATGACATCGAATTACTTTTATTGAAACTATTTTATACAGACAGCTCCAAACTTAAAAATCAGCATCAGGAAGATGGGACGGTATAGAAGTTTTCCAGGTATTTGGACCCCCAACATCGTCCAAAGCTTATTTCTCTCGTTAATATTGTTATGCAATCATGCAATGGAATGTTCCACAGTATATGAAATAAAAAAAACACACAAGAATATGTACTGAAATAAGAATTATTATTCAGGGACATAAAAGCCAAAAGATTGTGAGAATGCCCCATATTCTTTTTGTGTTACATTTAAGATAATATATTACACCATCCAAAATAAAGCTTATGACTGTCTTGTATATCAGTACGTCTCGTGGAGGTGTTAAATGAGAAAATTTATGAATTACCATACATGATGTTTTCCATAGTTCAAATTATCTAAAAATACATTCGATCGAAGGTTACTTACAGGGTATGAAGCTATTGCAGCAAAAATTTAAAAGTGACCTGTATGCTGCTTATATTTTAACTTAAACTACAAATGAATAATTCTTTTCAAAGTCATTTTACAAGACTATTCCCAATCAAGAAGATAATCTTTCCTGGAAATTCTTGTAATAATTTCTAATGCAGCAATGCACACTCTGATGTAGTTATAAAGGATGTCTTACTCTCAAAGGTAACCAATAGCTAATTCCTAAACCGTTAGTCATACACATATAGTTCCAGTTACAAAAATGTTTTAAAAGTAGTGAAGATGTATTTTAAAAGCGACTTGGGTCAATAAAAACATTTCTTAAAAAATTACGAAATTTAATTTTTTATGGTCCCCCGGTCTTATTAAGTTATATTTCGTAAACATTCCCCATTTCACAAATAAGTAAATCAAAAAGAGTCCCATTAATCTATCACTAAAATTGGCTGACTTATGGAACCTTTAATTGCATCCCTTATACCAATTTTCTGCATCTGAACGCAAATCAGTTGGACCATGATTCGAGGGATCGTACACTAAGTGCTTAAAGTGTTAGAAGAATTTATTTAGCGTGTATCTGCACTTTAATTTTAAATAGTCACATCGTTTCAAACATTATCATAGTGTTAATATTTATTAATCAAGTTTCAGATTGGTTAAAATATTTTTATTTTAACGTATGTTTTATTTCGTAAGGAAATGAGGCTGTTTCTTTTCATGATTTCTTCTAACATGAATTGTGTTATTTTTTTAATTTTATTTAACCACTCTCATAAGAAAATCTTTCCAAAATCTGCACTCGAACTTTAACTTGCTTCCAAATATTCGATCGAGATTAAATTTTTCATTCTAATGTAAATCCGGTAACAAAGTAATATTATTATCATTTTCGTTGCGTACCATTTATACTTTTTTACAGTACTGCACAAAACATGTCGGATACATTACCGCATACAAGCAGAAATTTTAAATAAAATTCAGTAAAATTTATATATGAGATGCACAATAGCATTTTTCAAAAAAGAATTGCGTGGCATTTACATTTCTTTTAGAATGCAACCCAAAGGAAGTCAAATATATTAGGATGTATGAGCAGAGATTGCTTTAAATACATTTTAATGATATTTTTTTTTCAAAATTTATTCTTTAGTTCTTTAAAGAAAACATAAAAACTTGTTTTTAAAATAATATTTTAGAGGTCAAAAACAAAATGCAATTTCTACTTAAACAAAAAATAAATATTATGTGAAGTGAACAGTTTTACTTTTGGACAATGAAAATAACACAGTTGCTGTATCAGAACATGTGCGCACACAAATCATGCACGTACAAAAAATTTCTAAGAGTTAAAATACCTTCAATATGTTAATAACATATTGCCTGATTTTGTTTTAAAAATATAATCCAATTACTAGTCAAAAATTCATTGAACTACAAAAATTTTGCACTCTCAATTTATGCAAAACAGTTTGTGCTTTGACAGTGTGCCAACACATACGTTCACTTATTTAAGTCTGTGATTTAACCAATTTGCACACTGTAAAAAATATTGGTGTGACTTTACATCGAAAATGGGGGCAATTAATTTGCCACCAAAAGTAGTGCAACGAACCACCACCAGTAAATAAGTGTAATGAAACACCAGCAATCAACTGATATAAAGAAACTCCACTTTTGGTGTAAAGTCATACACCACTACCCATTTCATGTATTTTAAACAAAATAAAACATAATTTAAAACATTACTGTTAAATTTAATTCAGATATAATTTAAAATACATAGTTTTACGTTAAGAGGTTGGTAAACTTTTATATAATTGAAATAATTTATTATAACATATAATTTAAACATTTTATTTGATAAACAACGAAATTTTCAATATTTACATTTTTAAATATATCGTTATCATGGGTGCCATTTAAGGGGAAAGGGATGGAAAATGGACCTAGAGTATCCCTACATTTTGGTGTAGTAAACTTTTTTATACATTTTTAGAACTAAAATTTACCTTTTTTTGGTATATCTGAAAGATAGTTACTTACTTAGTCAAAAACTCACTCCCTCCTCTCTGCAAGTACTAAGCTTTCCCAATAAATATAATCAATTGGGCACTCATTTTAATTAGATTTTACTAATTTATTAAACACAATAGGAATATGGCAGTTTAATTATTTAACCCTTTCAGTGCCAACATTTAAAAAAATTATGTAGTTTCTACACATGTTAATAATGCTCTCAATGAGTTAAAACGATCTAATAAAGAATTCTTGATGAAAATATTTTTTGTTAGAAAACGAACACACATTTCAAAATAATTCTCTATCAGAATTATAATCCATTATAACTATCACGATATTTTTCAATTAAAGTTTCTAGTTTTTTTTTTTTTTTTTACAAAATAACAAATATAAGCGACATCTGATATTAAATTACATTAAAGTTATACAGTTTTAATAATTCTTGCCTGCACGAGAGCACTCAATTTAATTTTTCATTTTTATATGTGAGGATTTCGAGCACACCAGAACTGGTGTATGTCTTCCATAATTTGTATTAAATAGTAAAAATACACAATTTTTAGTCATTGATTTCATTTAAAAAGGTGCTGACACCAAAAAGAATGCATATTTATACTTCATTTGGCATTTCACAAACCAAAATTAAGTGTAATAATACTCTATCTTTTTACAGTGCAGCCATTTGTTAAATTTTATCTTTACATAAGAATATGTTTACCTTCAATCAGTATTGTAAAATGGGACCGTATTTTAAATTGACCTTACGGGCAGAGCAATCGGAATAAGCGATTAGCTGCAAGGCAATATGCTATGAAATTTCCAGATCAAACCAAACCACATCCAAACACTTTAGCTAAAATTGTTAAACGTGTTTAAGAGAAGCTTATGAAGTATTCTCGATTAAGACGGTTCACTTGTTTAACAGTATCTCGTGAGGATGTTATAGTGAAAAAATACAATTTTTAGTAATTTATTTCACTTAAAAAATGCTGACACCAAAAAGAGTGTATATTTATACTTCATTCGGCATTTCACAAATTAAAATTAAGTGTAATAATACTCTCCTTTTATACAGTGCAGGCATTTGTTAAATTTTAGCTTTATATAAGAATATGTTTACCTTCAGTTAGTGTCGTAATATGGTGTTATCATACGGACAGAGAAATCGGAATAAGCGATTAGCTGCAAGGCAGTATGCTATGAAATTTCCGGATCAAAACAAACCACATCCAAACACTTTAGCTAAAATTGTTAAATGTTTAAGAGATTTTTCACAAACCAAAATTAAGTTTAATAATACTCTCCTTTTATACAGTGCAGGCATTTGTTAAATTTTAGCTTTATATAAGAATAAGTTTACCTTCAGTTAGTATTGAAAAATGGTGTTATCTTACGGACAGAGCAATCGGAATAAGCGATTAGGGGCAAGGCAGTATGCTATGAAATTTCCGGATCAAAACAAACCACATCCAAACACTTTAGCTAAAATTGTTAAATGTTTAAGAGAAGCTTATGAAGTATTCTCGATTAAGACGGTTCACTGGTTTAACAGTATTTCGTGAGGATGTTCTAGTGAAAATACACAATTTTTAGTCATTTATTTCACTTAAAAAGTGCTGACACCAAAAAGAGTGCTTATTTATACTTCATTCGGCATTTCACAAACCAAAATTAAGTGTAATAATACTCTCTTTTATTTACAGTTGTTACATTTGTTAAATTTTAGCTTTATATAAGAATATGTTTACCTTCAGTCAGTATTGTAAAATGGTATTACCTTACGGACAGAGCAATCGAAATAAGGGATTAGCTGCAAGGCAGTATGCTATGAAATTTCCTGTGAAACCTGAAGGGGGGCTGGTGGGCGTAGCTCGCAAGGGGAGGAAATTCGTAGTATATGTATACTTTTTCATTTTACACTGCAACTAATCAGATTATATAGATGTTAGTGACTATTTTTTTTAACTAAAACTTATTATTTATGTTTATAAATTTATATTAAAAGATATTGAAATATTATGTTGAATTAACTGGGATGATACACAAATGAAGATTTAAAAAGTCTTATAAAAACACCATATATTAAGAAATCTGCAATGTCTTTCTAAAGAACTTTGTCTTTCTTCATCTGGTGCAAAGAAGACGTACTCCTACTTTGAAATGAAGTCAGTCTTGCTCCTACTTTCAAAATTGCAGTATGTCATTTTTGCGCCAGATGAAGAAAGACAAACTTCTTTCGAATGTCATTGCACATTTTTTGTGACATTTATTAAAAATTTTATGCTTTTAATATAACACCTTACATTATTTTTTTCTATTACATATACACGTTATTAAATATGTTAAGACTATTAGTATATTAAACATGCCATATATGTTGAATTATCACTTTGTTAAATATACTTTTTTTAAGCGTTAAATATGCACTTTTACACCCACTTTTTTTAAAAACACAATATAAGAATTAATTATGTATAAAATTTATGCTACGCATGCGCAACTTATTCTTTTAAATCAGGCGCGCCCTCTAAATTTTTTATAAAGTTGTATGAAACGAATGAATAAATTTATTAAGTGCTTTGCTTTTTCTTTCTGTGGATGTTTTCACTTGTACTGTTTGACTTAGTATGGTTAATTTTAAAACACGTATTCCACTCCTAAAACTGATATAACGACTATTTCAAATAGCAAAGATAGTGACTCTACATTTATGCCTGAAAAATTGCCTATTTCGAATAACACAATGGATTCCTTTTAACGAAGATGCATAGCTAAGTCGCATGTTTGCTGTTCTTATAACAAATATTTTTCGAGAAGAAAGAATTTGAAAGAACTTCTGCTAGTGCATTTCAGATAAAAAAAATTTCTGTGATATTTGTCATGAAGCATTTTCCAAAAAGAAGGATTTAAATCGGCCATAAAATAATGCATTTAAAATTGCAATAAAATGAAAAGAAGGTAGGTAGGCCTTGTACCTGTAAAGCTTGTAACAAATATTTTGCATAAAAGCGTAGTTTTATTATTTCTTGGAAATAACAGTACAAATGAAATAAAAAAATATCCATCAATGACACACTGTTAGATTACTTAATACCTTGAATATATTTCATATTACAGACATTCATATTGTTATTTAAGTTGTTAAAAAAAGAGATTGTTTTCATTTTGACACAATAAAGGTTTTGCAAACTAAGTTCGACTTGTACAAAATAATTAATAATTTCCACACGCACACAAAAGTTTTACTATTCCAAAGTTATATTTTAAATATTTTGCTACCATTTTTAAATGATTTGCTATCATCATAAACTGGAAGTTCATTTAAAATCTAATGATTGTGTAGGTTGAAGAATGCAGCCTTTCTTTTGATAATTTTGGGTGAATATTCCCTTTTTTCTGAATACTCAAATATAGAGTATGGTTTTATTATTTTTCAGACATATCTGGGGTAGAATAAAATATATTTAATAGGACTAGCTTGTCAAAAGCTCTGTTGCTTGTATTAATTTTTTATTTGTTTTTAAATAAATATAAACTGTAATTTTTTATTTTTTTACATTTTCAGATTATCTTATGGTCAATTGTCGTCCTATCGATCTTTTTGGTAAATATTATGAAATATTTTTATTTCTTTTTTCTTTTTTTTATTCCTAAATTCAAAAAAATTACTGCTGTAAAACAAGCTTTAACTTCAATCGATGCAACTGGAAATTTATGAATAGTAACATCGTTAAAAATTGATTTAGGTTTCGAGACGCTAAAGATGCACTAAGTAAGTTATGATAAATTCATAATAATAATCAATATACTTGAAGGAATGAATAGGTTACTTTTGGACCTTGATTTAGAAAACATAATAGAGTATTATATTAACAACCACCGTTCAAAAAAGTAATTTATGATTTAGTTCTAACTGTTTGAAAACTGAATAGTTATACACACTGTATTAGGATACATATCGTCGGTACCATGTGAAACTGTTCAGTATTAAAACCATGTTGCCAGTGGGCTACTTTTTTAAAATTCAGATCTCTTGATTGGCGCCACTTTCCTGAAATTGTAAAATTCCTGTTGTTTTCACTTTAATTGGAACGTCATAAAATGAGGTGAAACTAGCAGGGATGACACAGCTAAGCTCGGTCAAAATTAGCCTTGTGTCCAATTCGATATTTTATTCTCACTGTATCACTCTTACTGTCTCGATACAGTTGGTTTGTTTCGAGACAACCCATTGGTTTGGTCTTCTAGAACCCGAAAACGATAGAATAAAAAAATTTCAAAATCTTTTGAGTCGTTTGTTAGATACAATTAGCTTGACCCGCAGTGACCCAAAAATGACTCACTAATCGAGTTTTCTCGAACATGTGACTTAGCCCAATGGTCTTCTCATGCTCAGAAACGATATAATACAAAATTTTGTCAAAATGTTTTGAGCTGCTTTTTAGATACAATTAGATTAACCCACAGTAACCCAAAAATGACGCAAAAATCGAATTTTCTTGAACATATGACTAAACCCAATGGTCTTTTCATGCTCAGAAACGATATAATGAACTATTTTGTCAAAATGCTTTCAGCCATTTATCGATAAAATTAGCTTGATCCACAAGGACCCAAAACTGACCAATTAATTGAATTTTTCTCGAACATGTCACTTAGCTTCTCTTGCTCAGAAACGATATAATATAAAATTATGTCAAATGTCTTGAGCCGTTTCTTAGATACAATTAGCTTCACCCACAGTAACCCCAAAATGACCCACTAATCGAATTTTCTCGAACATGAGACTTAGCCCAATGTCTTCTCATGCTCAGAAATGATATAATACAAAATTTTGTCAAAATGTTTTGAACCATTTTTTTAGATACAATTAGCTTGACCCACAGTGACTCAAAAATGGCCCACTAATCGAATATCTCGAACATGTGATTTAGCCCAATGGTCTCCTCATGCTCAGAAACGATATAATATGAACATTTGTCAAGATGTTTTTAGCCTTTTTCTAGATAGCTTGACCCATAGTGATAAAAGAAATGATCCAATGATTGAATTTTCTCGCATATGTGACTTAGCGCAATAGTCTTCTCATGTTCAGAAATGATGTAATACAAAATTTTGTCAAAATGTTGTGAGCCGTTTTTTAGATACAATTAGCTTGACCCACAGTGATCCAAAAATGACCCACTAATCAAATTTTCTCGAACATGTGACTTAGCCCAATGGTCTTCTCATGCTCAGAAACGATATAATAAAATATTTTGTCAAAATGTTTTGAGCTGTTTTTCAGATACAATTATCTTAACCCATAGTGCAAAAAAATGACCTATTAATAAAAATTTCTCGAACATGTGCCCAACGGTCTTCTCATGCTTAGAAACGATATAATACAAAATTTTGTCAAAATATTATGAGTATGTTTTTTAGATACAATTAGATTGAAACACAGCGACCCAAAAATCAAATTTTCTTGAACATGTGACATAGCCCATGGTCTTCTCATGCTCAGAAACTATAGAATGCAAAATTTTGTCAAAATGTTTTGAGCTATTTTAGATACAATTAGCTTGATCCACAGGGACCCAAAAATGACCAATTAATCGAAATTTCTCAAACATGTCACTTAGCCCAATAGTATTCTCTTGCTCAGAAACGATATAATATAAAATATTGTCAAAAAGTTTTGAGCCGTTTTTTAGATGCAATTAGCTAGACCTACAGTGACCCAAAAATGGCCCACTAATCGAATTTTCTCGAACATGTGATTTAGCCCAATTGTCATCTCATGCTCAGAAACAATATAATACAAAATTTTGTCAAAATGTTTTCAGCCGTTTTTTACATATCATTAGCTTGACCCATCGTGACTGAAAAATGACATACAAATCGAATTTTCTTGTATATGTGACTTAACCTAATGCTCTTCTCATGCTCAGAAATAATATAATACAAAATATTATCAAAATGTCTTGAGCCGTTTTTTAGATACAATTAGCTTCACCCACAGTAACACCAAAATGACCCACTAATCGAATTTTCTCGAACACGAGACTTAGTCCAATGGTCTTCTTATGCTCAGAAATGATATAATACAAAATTTTGTCAAACTGTTTTGAGCTGCTTTTTAGATACAATTAGATTAACCCACAGTAACCCAAAAATGACCCAAAAATCGAATTTTCTTGAACATATGACTAAACCCAATGGTCTTTTCATGCTCAGAAACGATATAATGAACTATTTTGTCAAAATGCTTTGAGCCATTTTTCGATATAATTAGCTTGATCCACAAGGACCCAAAACTGACCAGTTAATTGAATTTTCTCGAACATGTCACTTAGTCAATTGTCTTCTCTTGCTCAGAAACGATATAATATAAAATTATGTCAAATGTCTTGAGCCGTTTTTTAGATACAATTAGCTTCACCCATAGTAACCCCAAAATGACCCACTAATCGAATTTTCTCGAACATGAGACTTAGCCAAATGTCTTCTCATGCTCAGAAACGATATTATATGTGCATTTGTCTAGATGTTTTGAGCCTTTTTTTAGATAGCTTGACCCACAGTGATAAAAGAAATGATCCAATGATTGAATTTTCTCGCATATGTGACTTAGCTTAATAGACTTCTCATGTTCAGAAATGATATATTATAAAATTTTGTCAAAATGTTTTGAGCCGTTTTTTAGATACAATTAGCTTGACCCACAGTGACCAAAAATGACACACTAATCAAATGTTCTCGAACATGTGACTTAGCCCAATGGTCTTCTCATGTTTAGAAACGATATAATACAAAATTTTGTCAAAATATTTTGAGGCTGTTTTTTAGATACAATTAGATTGACCCACAGTGACCCAAAAATGATTTTTTCTTGAACATGTGACTTAGCCCAATGGTCTTCTCATGCTCAGAAACGATAGAATGCAAAATTTTGTCAAAATGTTTTGAGCCATTTTAGATACAATTAGCTTGATCCACAGGGACCCAAAAAAGCCCAATTAATCGAATTTTCTCAAACATGTCACTTAGCCCAATAGTATTCTCTTGTTCCGAAACGATATAATATAAAATATTGCCAAAAAGTTTTGAGCCGTTTTTTAGATGCAATTAGCTTGATCTACAGTGACCCAAAAATGGCCCACTAATCGAATTTCCTCGAACATGTGATTTAGCCCAATTGTCATCTCATACTCAGAAACAATATAATACAAAATTTTGTCAAAATGTTTTGAGCCGTTTTTTACATATCATTAGCTTGACCCATCGTGACTGAAAAATGACCCACAAATCGAATTTTCTTGTATATGTGACTTAACCCAATGCTCTTCTCATGCTCAGAAATAATATAATACAAAATTTTATCAAAATGTCTTGAGCCGTTTTTTAGATACAATTAGCTTCACCCATAGTAACACCAAAATGACCCGCTAATCGAATTTTCTCTAACACGAGACTTAGCCCAATGGTCTTCTCATGCTCAGAAATGATATAATACAAAATTTTGTCAACATGTTTTGAGCCTTTTTACAGATGCAATTAGATTGACCCTCAGTGACCCGAAAATCAAATTTTCTTGAACATGTGACTTAGCCCAATGGTCTTCTCCAGCTCAGAAACAGTATAATACAAAATTTTTTCAAAATGTTTTGAGCCGTTTTTAGAAAGAATTACCTTGACCCACAATCACTCAAAAATGACCAATTAATCGAATTTTCTTGAACATGTGACTTAGCCCAATGTCTTCTCTAGCTCAGAAACAGTATAATACAAAATTTTTGAAAATGTTTTGAGCCGTTTTTAGAAGGAATTACCTTGACAGACAGTCACCCAAAAATGACCCACTAATCAAATTTCCTCGAACATATGAATTAGCCCAATGGTCTCCTCATGCTCAGAAACGATATAATACAAACTTTTGTCAAAATGTTTTGAGTCGGTTTTTTTTCGTTAACTTATCCCACAGTGATAAAAAAATGATCCACTAATCGAATTTTCTCGTATATGTGAATTATCCCAATGGTTTTCTCATATTCAGAAATGATATTTTACAAAATTTTGTCAAAATGTTTTCAGCTGTTTTATAGATAGAATTAGCTTGATCCACAGCGACCCAAAAGTGACCCACTAATCAAATTTTCTCGAACATGTGATTTAGCCCAATGGTCTTCCCATACTCAAAAACGCTATAATAAGATATTTTATCAAAATACTTTGACACATTTTTTAGATACAATTAGCTTGACCCACAGTGATAAAAAATGTCTCACCAATCATATTTTCTCGAACATGAGACTTAACTCAATGGTCTTCTCATGCCCAGACATGGTGTAATACACTGTTTTGTCAAACGTGTTTGGATCGTTTTATAGATATAATTATTTTTGCCCACAGTGACCCAAAAATGACCCAAAAATGACCCACAAATCAAATTTTCTGGAACATGTGACTTAGTCTAATGGTCTTCCCCGTAAGGCATGGTGACTTAACGGCGACGTCGTTGTAAAGTCACACTGTGCTTTTGTGACCGTCGATGTGACGTCACGTGACGTCACATTGACGTCATAGTGACTAGAATGCGAAGTCGTTAAGGCCGTTTTAGAGGTCGTTTGTGACGTCACATTGTGACCACTCTTTGAAGTCACGGTGTGACAAATTTGTGAAAGTGTGTCATTTGTGACTATTTTGGCATTAACTTTGTGACGAACCTGTGACGAAAGTGACAATGCTTTGAAGTCACACTGTGACCAATTTGTGAAATATGTGTCATTTGTGACGAACTTGTCATAAACTCTGTGATGATTTCAAATGAAAATCAAATTTCAAATTAATTGCTTAAAAGGCACAAAGGCGAACTAGTGAAAAAGATTCCATGCTGGAACTCGAACCCGGGCCATCAGTAGAGCACACTGACATTCTACGGACTAAACCACATGGAACGATACCCAGCCTGGAAAATTTCTCACTATTACATGTTGGCAAGGCTACTAACGCAGCACAAGATGGAATATTTATCGTGAGCCACTGACATGGGGCAAACACGAATTTTAATTAAATCCAGCATCGATTGAAACTATATTAATACTTGGAAAAATTTCCAGAGAGAATCATTCGCCTTGCATACAACATTTCAAATGAAAATCAAATGTCAAATTAATAGCTTAAAAGGCAATTTTAATTTGAAATTTGATTTTCATTTGAAATACTGTATGGCAGGCGAATGTTTCTCTCTGGAAAAATTTCCAAGTATTAATATAGTTTCAATCGATGCTGGATTTAATTAAGTTTCGTGTTTGCCCCATGACGGTGACTCACGATAAATATTCCATCTTGTGCTGCGTTTGTAGCCTTGCGAACATGTAATAAGGAGAAATTTTCCAGGCTGGGTATCGTTCCATGTGGTTTAATCGGTAGAATGTCAGTGCGCTATACTGATGACCCGGGATCGAGTCCCGGCGTGGATATTTTTCACTATGTTGGTTTTTGCGCCTTTTAAGCAATTTATTTGAAATTTGATTTTCATTTGAAATATTGTATGCAAGGCGAATGTTTCTCTCTGGAAAATTTTCCAAGTATTAATACTGTGATGATTCTTGTCATAAACACACCGATAATTTTAAAGTAAAAATTTGTTTTAAATTTAAAATCTTATCTTTTTACCGTACTCTTTAGCAAGATATCGCTATTTTGGAGTCCTATTCTTCTAAAATATTTTTAATTTTTCCATTTAAAAAACATTATCAAATGAACTCTTTTTTTATTAAGTTCTAAGCTTGATCTTGAATTCAAGCATAAAATTAAGAATGTGTAAGCTTTTTAATGTGTTGTGATTTGTCATTGCTTTATTAAATACGAACATGGAGTCTAACGGACATTAATACAACTGTTATTTATAGAACAACATGATAAGCCCTATTTATTTAAATGTTTTATTCCCGTATATATTGTATTTTGTGAATATGAGCTAATTAGATTTGGTATGTTTTATAGGAAAAGACTGATCTGGGAAATAGAAACAACAAGTAAGATACATCATGTGTTAAGCATAGATTATAAAACACTCTCCAACTCTTCCTAAATGTTTTAACAAGACATCGGGGGAAATAACGTAAATAAGAAAACTAAGTAAACATGAAAACGCGTAAAACATTATGCAAAACTAATTTACGCAGTTACCATCCACAGCCAAATATGTCTTCCAATTCTTTTAAACAGTCCTGTATTTGATCTGTAGATTGATATGTATATACTATACAATGGAAAAATTTATTTTATCTAGGAAACGCATAACAGGTTGAAATTCTCTTTCAGCAATTTATACTAATATATGGAAACATACTTAAATAATTTTGTACAACCCTGTAGTTTACCTAGAACCTTTATTACACGCCACTATTTAGTTAAAATTTAATTCAAACTAAAACACTCTTAAAACTACTGAAATCACATTTCCAGAAATTATAATTTATAGACGGCAACGTATCCAATTGTTTACGTGATCCTGTATATCAATTTATCTATATACTACAAACATTTCCTAGTAAATTAAATACAGTGCAGCATAAAAATGCATTACTTCTTTAGAAAGCACCTTTAAGCAATACCCAGTAACCCTTACGAATACTTTTGTATAGTCATGTATATGAATTATAGCATATATATATACACCATATACTATGAATAAATGTAGGGCATCATAAAAGCGCATTTCATAATTAAAAATGCATTTCCAGCAATCATCGCTAATGAACAGTACTTCGGATACAATATAGTATCTGAAATATTTTGTGTGTCCCTGTAAATGTATATACACTTCGTATTATACATGAAATAATTCATAGTATGTAAACCTCAACGACGTATATCAATTTCATTACATATCAAATAGATTAACATAAATAAAGTACGCCGCAAACAATTCCCTCCACCCCTATATCATTATGAATTGGAATTCCTTTTTTAGACCTGTAAATGAACAATAACTATTCTTTGCATCGCATATTCTACGGAATGCACAGTTTAGTGCTCTTCATAAATGCATATCAATTTTATTCCGTTTGAAAGCGTGTAAAATCATTAAAAATCATTTGAAACGATTTTTTTCCCACAGGCCGTAATGTAATGGAATACAATTGACTGTCCCTGTAAATGAACTAAACATGCTACAAACTTCATCACAAATAGAGACCTTGCTATGGTAAACGTCAATAACATCCAAAAATTTCATGTCAATCCGAGTATATTTACGCGAGTTAGAGCGCGCACAGACGGCCAGACAAACCGAAGTCATAAACACTTTTCAACTTTATCGGGCATGAAAAGCACTTTATTTCAATGCTTAAATATTATATTTTATTTTTTAATGCAATAAAATAAATGTATCGAAAACGTAGAAAATGAGTTTACAATCAAAGAAAATTTAATAACTGATTCTGAATGTCTACAATTAAATGTTTGATTAAAATCACAAACAGCAAAAAAAAAAAAAAAAAAAAAAAAAAAAAAAAAATGCTTAAATACAATTAAAAAAATAAATATAGCAATTTGAAAAACACTAAATAATTAGTATTTATAATTGTACTATTAAACAACAACAAACTATAATAGATGAATTAAATGCATTTAACAATCTCTCAAAAATCTTTCCATCGCCATAATGCTTCTGAAAAGAATCCCAGATCAGTCTCATTGCATATAACATACAACTATTTAACTTATGTTAATAATTATCAAACAGGAATAAAAAATTTAAATTAAATAAGACATTATTTTTAAGTTCCATAAATATTTTAATAATATCCGTATTTTATCGTAAATAGTCAGGCATATTTCTGTTAGCTTAAAAAAACTAACTTCCCACGTCAGAAGTTCTCTGATCCTTATTTTATTCTGCGGTTTAATCGAGCGCAGACGATATTGAGCAAGCAGGTGCTCCTACTGTATTATTATATATATTTTTTATTTATTATTTATTTTTTTGTATACAACAGATTTAGAGTTTAAATGCGCAATAATTTTATCTTTATGAGAGTATCTGTAATGAAAATTTTCTATTTGAATGAAGCACCTGCCTTTTTTCTTTCTTTTTTTAAAGTAAAGTTTGTTTTACACGTAATAAATAAATACGTATCTTCTTAATAAATGAAAAGAGAGTATACAGGATAAAAAAATTTACTTTCTCAATCTGTCATTTTTTTCATATTCATTTTCTGTAGAATAAAACAATTTGCAAAATAATTTTTTTAAAGTCATATCTCTAAAACACGAATTTGAAATACGAATAATTATATCATGGGTTTTGTATAAAATTTGTATACATATTTTTTCGGAAAATGCTAATTTTATTTAAAAAGTCTGAAAGAAGTAGAATTTTTAAAAAAATAGTTATTTAAAATAGTAAAACACTGAAAGGAAAAAATACGTCTTGAATGCAAATTCTAAAGCAAGAAATGCATATATGACTAAACTCTGAGTATTCTTTCTACGTGCTCATCAAAAGCTACAGACTTAAGTGTAATAGAAAATTTTAGTTTGAAACCAAAGAAGGGTTTCGAATACCACTGGTCGACAAAAATAAATAAATAAATAAATAAATAAAATAAAATAAAACAACTTCCTCCCTGCAAACTAAATATGTAAATTGTACAGATTTAATATTCCTAATTCTAAATATGTTATCCAAATTGCTCCAATACGTACCATTTTTCCGAGGAACACTTTTATAATAATAACAATCAGTGAAGGATTAAATTGTAATGGTAGATAAAATTGAAATCATAAAAAAGTATACTTTCACTGTCTTAAATAACAAATTGATAAAATATAGCATGAAAATCTAGTTTATTGATACTTCTACCGTGCATTTTCCTTTTTCTGCCCCCTCCCTCTTTTCGTGTCAGAATTTACTATTTCCTATCCACTAATATATTTTCATTCCTTATGTCGCTGTAACTCGGGCATGTAATATTTCTGTTCATTTTCAAAGATTTTTGATGTTCATATTTTTGTCACACTGTGACTTACATTATGGTGGTTTTTTTTGTCAAATGTGTGACGTGACGTACGTTACATGCAGTGTCATAACAGTGACGTCACAATTTTTCTTAATTGCCAGAAAATATAATTTTACATAAATAACTAGGGGGGTCTGCCCCCTGTAAGCTACGCTCGCCAACCCCCGTTCAGACACCGCCGAATCTGAAAATCTAAAACTCTAATGGATTTTAAAAATATTATAGAAGATTAAATTATACTGAAAAAGGTGTGCAGATCTCCCTGTAAACGGGTTTCCGTTCAATTCCCTTTGATTGCAAAACGTTAACGGTGAATCAGTTGCTGTTAAGACTTCCAATGGTTGTTTTCGTTTTTTGATTAAAGAGGATCAGTTAAACATTTGAAAAGAAGCAAAAATAAAATGAATTAAGCATTCAGAGTCTTTGTTAACCGATATTTTAAAACAATCTCTATAACAATAGCCTAAATCATGTGACTATCATCAACAGTTCCGGGCGGAACACTTTGCTTTTTATACTCTAGGTGCCAATTTGATACTTTAATGTTATCCAGGCACAGGTGATAAGTCGCCAAATATTATTCTATCCCCATCATTCATCTATATTATAATAGTTCAAGTCATCAAATGCCATAATCAAATACGATCTGATCCCTTCGCCTTTCATATGAAAGTTTGGAACAAATGTCATATAGGCCAAACCAACGCCAATTTGGGGAACGCATCAACAGCATAAACAACAACATCCGGCTTACCATATCAAGCAAAATAACGATACTTTGGCGCCAGTTAAGTACCCGTTGCGTATATGACATTGGCGTCAGAAATAAATCGCGCCAATATGGGGCCGTATATCACATCTGTGCCGAAAGAAAAAAAAGCCGGGTGCAAATCTCGCCAATATCTTTTTTTCAACTCGCCAGTTAACATTTTTTTTATTGTTCGAGTGGTAAATTAAAACATTGATTTGAAGTTGAAATTAAATGTCATGGTTTGCTACATAATTTAATATTTCGCCAGATGTCATATACACCGCATGTTTGGCATTATATTTTTTTTTTTACGAAAATTTGGCGAAAGCCTCGTTTTAGAATACCAGTTACATATGTATTTTTGGTACTACTTAGTTATCCCGTCGACAAAAAATCTATGGCGAACTACAAGATTAAATGTCAATAATGCTTGATCGTAAATGTCACATTCACTTGACTTTTAGGAAGTTACACGTGTTTACGTCATCAAGAGATTTTTATTTTGACGTTTTATTTTTATATTTATTAATGTTATACTAATTTATTTGGTCTTTCGTTATTTAAAATAAAAATTTTGTCAATCTGTACAATTTGGCGATTTATATAATTTGCGAAATTGCGTGACGGAATAACTACTACATTGTACCGTGTTTTTTAATTATTTTCTATTATTTTCAAAAGGAAATAGCAAAAAAATAATTAATTACTATAGAACAAAATAATTTATATAAATTTAAAAAAGAAATAAAAAGAAATATACATTTATTATTAAATAAACAACAATAGCCGGCTTACCATGTCTATCAAAATAATGCAATTGTGCGCCAATTAGGTACCCC
Source organism: Maratus speciosus (assembly GCA_963932465.1). Lineage (NCBI taxonomy): Eukaryota > Metazoa > Arthropoda > Arachnida > Araneae > Salticidae > Maratus > Maratus speciosus. The sequence goes on from OZ010797.1 coordinate 152,309,755, forward strand.
GGTGCGTATATGACATCTGTGTCTAATTTTTTTTTTTTTTTTAAGAAGTGAAAGCCATCAATTTAAATGTTTCATTTTTAAATGAAAGTTTTGTATTCAATAAAATGATAACGAAATACAAAAAAAGCATTGTTCTTAGCATAGATTTAAAGGAGGTCCAACTGTCGAAAAATTAATTTAAAATAGAAACCTTTTCTGAATTATGAAAAAAAAAATTCTGTTATGATTAAAATTTGAGTTGCCATCATTAGAAAAAATGTATATAAAATTAGAAAAAAATTAATATTTCGAAAATTAATTCGAATTTAAAAATTCTAATACCAGTTTTGAGATCTGTGGATCAACACGGATTTTTGGTGTTAATTTCATCGCAGTTTATTCCATATTTTAGGAGAAATCGCTGTGAAACAAAATCAGTTGTTTAATCGGTCGATTCAAAGAATCGATACATTTCAGGCATTTCATATATTCGTTTCATAATTTCGTTTCATTAGCATTTTATATATATAGGGTAGACATGTTTTGAATATTTTTTGTAATTTTTTAAAGTTTTCTAAGAAGTTCACATCTCAGTCACAATGTGACATCACTGAGTGGTGGCATTTTGGTCACAGATGTGACGTGACCTCAGTGACTCACAGTGACGTCACAACGACGACACCGTGACCATGCATGCTATAAGAGTCTCATGCTCAGATACTGTATATTATAAAAAAATTTCAAAATGTTTTGAGCCGTTTTCAGAAACAATTACCTTGACCACAGTCACCCAAAAATGACCCACTAATCGAATTTTGTCGAACATATGAATTAGCCCAATGGTCTTCTTATTTATTTTGACCCGTTTTTTAGATACAATTAGATTGACTCACAGTGACCCAAAAATAAAATTTTCTTGAACATGTGACTTAGCCCAATTTTCTTCTCATGCTCAGAAACGATATAATGCAAAATTTTGTCAAAATGTTTTGAGCCATTTTTAGATACAATTAGCTTGGTCCACAGGGACCCAAAGATGACCAATTAATCGAATTTTCTCGAACATGTCAACAAAATTTTGTCAAAATGTTTTGAGCCGTTTTCAGAAAGAATTATCTTGACCCACAGTCACCTAAAAATGACCCACTAATCGAATTTTCTCGAAGATGTGAATTAGCCCGAAAGTCTTCTTATGCTCAGAAATGATATAATACAAAATTTTGTCAAAATATTTTGAACAGTTTTTTAGATACAATTAGATTGACCCACAGTGACCCAAAAATCAAATTTTCTTGAACATGTGACTTAGCCCAATGGTCTTCTCATGCTCAGAAACGATATAATGCAAAATTATGTCAAAATGTTTTGTGCCATTTTTAGATACAATTAGCTTGACTAACAGAGACCCAAAAATCACCCACTAATCAATTTTTCTCGAACATGTGATTTAGTCCAATGGTCATCTCATGCTCAGAAACGATATAATGCAAAATTATGTCAAAATGTTTTGTGCCATTTTTAGATACAATTAGCTTGACTAACAGAGACCCAAAAATCACCCACTAATCAATTTTTCTCGAACATGTGATTTAGTCCAATGGTCTTCTCATGCTCAGAAACGATATAATAAAATATTTTGTGAAAATACTTTGAGCAGCTTTTTAGATACAATTAGCTTCACCCACAGTGACCCGAAAATGACCCACTACTCGAATTTTCTCGAACACGTGACTTAGCCCAACGGTCTTCTAATGCTCAGAAACGATATAATACAAACTTTTGACGAAATGTTTTGAGCCCATTTTTATAGATATAATTAGATTGACCCGCAGTGACCCAAAAATCAAATTTTCTGGAACAAGTTACTTAGCCCAATGGTCTTCTCTAGCTCAGAAACAGTATAATACAAAATTTTGTCAAAATGTTTGAGCCGTTTTCAGAAAGAATTACCTTTAGCCACAGACACCCAAAAATGACCCATTAATCGAATTTTCTCGAACATGTGAATTAGCCCAATGTTCTTCTTATGCTCACAAATGATATAGTACAAAATTTTGTCAAAATATTTTGAATAGTTTGTTACATACTGTTAGCTTGGGCCACGATCCAAAAACAACGAACTAATCGAATTTTCTCGAACATGTGATTTAGCCCAATGATCTCCTCATGCTCAGAAAAGATATAAACAAAACTTTTGTCAAAATGTTTTGTGTCGTTTGTTTTTGTTAACTTAACCCACAGTGATAGAAAAATTTAAAAAATAATCGAATTTTCTCGGATATGTGAATTATCCCAATGGTCTTCTCATGTTCAGAAATGATATATTACAAAATTTTTGTCAAAATGTTTTCAGCTGTTTTATAGATAGAATTAGCTTGATCCACAGTGACCCAGAAATGACCCACAAATCAAATTTTCTCGAACATGTGATTTAGCCCAATTGTCTTCTCATGCTCAGAAACGATATAATAAGATATTTTGTAAAAATACTTTGAGCCGTTTTCTAGATACAATTAGTTTGACGCACAGTGATAAAAAATGGCCCACCAATCAAATTCTCTCGAACATGAGACTTAGCCCAATGATCTTCTCATGCCCAAACATGGTATAATACACTCTTTTTTCAAACATGTTTGAGTCGTTTTTTAGATATAATTAGCTTGACCCACAGCGACCCAAAAATGACCCACAAATCAAATTTTCCTGACATGTGACTTAGTCCAATGGTCTTCTCATGCTCAGAAACGGTATAATATAAAAATTTTCAAAATGTTTTGAGCCGTTTTTAGAAACAATTACCGTGACCCACAGTCATCTAAAATGACCCATTAATCGAATTTTGTCGAACATATGAATTAGCCCAATGGTCTTCTTATGCTCAGAAATGATATAATACAAAATTTTGTCTAAATGTTTTGAACCGTTTTTTAGATACTTGTTACCTTGGCCCCAAAACGACCAACTAATCGAATTTTCTCGAACATATGATTTAGCCCAATGGTCTTCTCCTGTTCAGAAACGATATAATACAAACTTTCTTCAAAATGTTTTGAGCTGTTTTTTAGATGCAATTAGCTTGACTCACAATGGCCCAAAAATGACCCACTAATCAAATTTTTTCGAACATGTGATTTAGCCCAATGGTCTTCTCATGCTCAGAAACGATATAATAAAATATTTTGTCAAAATACTTTGAGCAGCTTTTTAGATACAATTAGCTTGACCCACAGTGTTCAAAATAGGACCACTAAACAAATTTTCTCGAATATGTGACTTAGTCCAATGGTCTTCTCATGTTGGGAAATGATATAATACACTCTTTTGTCAAAATTGTTTGAGTTGTTTTTTAGATGCAATTCGTTTGACCCACAGTGACCCAAAAATGACCCACAAATCGAATTTTGTCGAACATGTGATTATCCCAATTGTCATTTCATGCTCAGAGACTGTATAATACAAAATTTTGTCAAAATCGTTTGATTCGCTTTTTAGATACAATTAGCTGGACTGTGTGATCCAAAATGACCCACTAATCGATTTTTCTCGAACATGCGACTAAGCCCAATTGTCAGTCTCATGCCCAGAAGTGGTATATTACAAAATTTTGTCAAAAATTTTGAGCCTATGTTTTTATTCAATTAGTTTGACACCTGACCCATTGTGACAAAAACCACTAATTGAATTTTCTTGAACATGCAACGTAGCCCAAAGGTATTCTCGTGCACGGAAACGATAGAAAGCAAAATTTCGTCAAAATCGTTAAAGCCGTTTTCTAGATAAACTTAGCTTGACCCACAGTGACCCAAAAAAGATCCACTAATCGAATTTTCTCTAACATGTGATTTAGCCCATTGGACTTCTTGTAATCCAAAACAGTAGATGAGAAAATTTATTTAAAATCGTTAGAGCCATTTTTTAGATAAAATTATCTTGACCAGAAGTGACCCAAATATCTCCCACACTAATAAAAATTTCTCGAACATGTGACATAACCCAATAGTTTTCTCGTGCCCCAAAACGGCTAAAAGTTAGTCAAAGTCGATTGAGCCGTTTTTTAGATATAATTAGCTTTACCCTGACCAATTATGACCCAAAATGACTCACTAATTGAATTTTCCTGAACACATGACCTAGTCCAATGGTTTTTTCATGCCTGAAAATGATAAAATACAAAATTTAGTCAAAATCTTTAGATCCGTTTTTAGATAAAATTTGCATACATACGCAGACACACACACACACACAATTTTTGCTCGTATAATACTATACGATAAGGCTAATTTTACTATTTCAAAACTGTGGTGCCAATCAAAAAAAATGGTGCCAAATTTAAGAAAGTAGCCCACTTGCAATACTCTTTTCATGCTTGATAGTTTGGCATGGTACCGACGATATTTTGAACACACAAATAAAAAAGTTAGTGAAAAGATAAAGGTGAAATGGAATTATTTATGCATTATTGCCTTCAAGTACTTCAGGGAATTAAGGATCGTCCTCGTCTTCTTCGATTTCAGTAAGAGACATGTTGTTGTATTACACTGTATAAGCTCGAATATCTCGAATTATCGGGACCTCGACTAAAAAATTACAGATTTCTGAAAAAATATCAAAAGTACTTACTGTTTTCTTGATACTAACATTTATTCGTAATTTAATTCATACCCAAGTGATACTGATGTGGAAAAAAAAATGAGAAAATTGATATTTAAAAAAAATTACTTTAGCTGATATTTTCTACATTCCAAAAGAAAAAGAAATATAAGCAGCGTAGTCATTTCTTCTCATGTAATTTCTGAAGCATGAGAAGAAATGATTCAATGCCAAGCATCAATGCCAATGTAGCATCCATGCCAAATAGTTATCTTTTTTCTTGGATTTTATACAACTGAGGAATATCGATTTCGAAAATTTAGTGTTGTAAGTTGACATTAGTTTTCCGGTCAAATTTATGCATTTTCCAGTGAGATCTTTTCTCCTGCCAGGTCCTCGTCCTCGTTCCTCTAAACTATTACCAGAGTTATTGAAGATTGTATTTAGCACAGCACCACCGTTCTCGTTGTCCGCTAATGCATCGTTTTTTTACTTCAGGTTTTGATTTGTAAACAATTGATAATTTTACTTCCCTCGTAAGCTGGAAGGGGGAAAAAAAGGTGAAAAGTAGATGAATTTGATGCCTGATTTGTAAAGTGGCTGGATCTCTAAAACCGTATTTTCAAGGTCACACTGTATACCTATATTATATTAATATATAATCTAACAATAACCGAGTACGTTAGAAAATGTTTACAATGAAATGCTTACTTTCAGTGTTCTGAACGGGAAGGATAAAAGAAAAATTATCTTTAGTTATTTACCAAAATTACTGATTTTGGGCGATTTTTCAACACCTCTACAGGAGCCATATGTCGTACACTAAAAAATGATAAGAAGTTGAGTAGAAGGTAATTTTTTGGTTTATATTTTAATATAGAGCCACCTTTTGCGTAAAACGCCTTCTTTGCAAGTTAAATGCCAAAAATCATAAAAATCTGCGATTTTTATTGGTTTTTTTTTATGATTTGTAATATTTGCCACGAAAATATTTGTCATTGGAAAATCATTGGATTGGAAGACAATAGTTTCTTCGGAAGAACTGTCCCCTATTAAAAAGAAGTTCATCCCTCCAAGAGCAGCTTGGTGGGGTAAATATTGGGAGCGTCTGATTAGATATGTTAAAATTCCCTTCATCAGAACATTCGATACTTCAACTTTAACTTTTGAAGAACTTATATGACTGTTCTGTGCGATGTTGAAACAACAGTAAATAAAAGGCCTCTAACCTATATTTTTGAAGAAACAGATAAATTTGTGCCTTTAATTCCATCATTATTTTTAGAAAATACTGAAGAAATATGTGTTACTGATTTAGATGCCATAGATTCAAATGAACTCCAATCTAGATGCAAAAATTGTCAAAATATTCGGCAACAACTGAAATAGATTCAGAAACAAATATTTGGAAGAGTTGGTCCAAAAATCAAAAGAGAAAGGACAAGTTGTCAGACAAGTGAAGTCGTCTTAATCGAAAAAGCTAGAAGAGACTTCATTGGCCTATAGGAAAAATAATAAAGATTTTCCCAAGTCGAGATCGAGCAGCTAGAGTGATTGAAGTTAAAACAAGCTCAGGAACATTAGTGCATCCATTTCGCAAGCTCCACCCTTTACAGGCATCAAGTCCCGAGGACGATAATACAGATTGAGAAAAATAGTACAACTAGAAGTGGCAGATTAGTAACGAGTCTTGTGAAGTGAACTTATAAGAATATTATGGACTCATGTTTTCTAGAACTCTGAACTGAATTTTTCTAGAATTCTAAATGTTTTATTATTTATTGTCGTTTTCTTATTATTTTAATTTTATTTACGTACTTTTTAAATTTTGAGTTAGTATTTAGTTTGATCATAAGTAATCTTATGTTTAATTTGGCTTCCGCCTAAATTAAAGGTGGGAGTATGTTAGGAATTTGTAAATTAATATTTTATTTATATGCACGGCTTTCGCAAATGCCGCAAATAAATGTTATTTTGAATTCCGTAGATTTTCCCGATACAGCATGAGGTGAAATAAGAGAAAACAGACTAAACATGTATTAGCGTCACCTTTTTTGGTGAATAAGTATTGTGATCCGACTTCAAGTTAAAATAAAGCTATATTTTGTAAATTTGTACATAATTGCCATTTAAACATCTCTTCGAATGCCCCATTTCTATTATTTTCTAAGTATGTAAATAAATTTTGTGTTCAAGCAAAACAAGTTTAATCGATTGAATATTTCGAAAACAACATTATGTTTGATAACGTGCAAACAAAGACGGTTCAAGTACCAGCAACAAGAGGGTGAAACTTATGAATTAATTTTATTGGCACGAACTTGCTCCCGTTACTGCTATGGTCTTGGTCCTGCTCCTGTCGTGATCTTCTCCTCCTGCGGGGGTGAGCTCCTCCTGCTGGTATATGTAGCTGATCTTAGATATGGGGATTTTTTAATATAAGGAAAATAATGATTTTTCGTAGCGAAAAAGAGAAGTCTTACATAAATCTAGGATATTAACACATTTTCTTAATATTTAAAACTTCGGAAGTTTAATTTTCTCTGAATCTCTGAATAAAAATATTTCACTGGGTCAGCTGATTGATAAATTTTCAACTGGTCTACTGAAATACGTTTCAGTTTAAGTATATATTTTTAGTAATATTTTTTTTCATCAAACTAAAATAAATTTAGCACTGTTAATTAATTTGACTAATGTTAATATTTTTAAGTTAAAAAATTTTTGTAGTCTTTTTTTATTATTTATTAATATTATTTTCTAAATAATTTTATTAATGTTAAGCTTTTTTTTAATCAAAAATGCTTTTTTTATCAACGTTAAATAATTTTAAAAATGCTATTTTTAAAAATAAATTTAAACAACTTTATCAATGTTATATTTTAACTTGATTAATTTTAATTTATTTTTCTTAAAATAGTTATAACTTAGTCTTAAAAAGAAATGATGTTTTAGTTTTAAAAAACCATAAAAATATTTAAAATATATAAAAGTATTGCGTTAAAATAGCTATAACTTAGTTTGAAAAACAAATAGTCACAATTTAAACAAAACAATAGTCAACACAATAGTGAAATATTTAAAACATATAAATTATCTCGTTAAAATTATAATAACTTGCTTTTAAAAACAAATATTTACAACGTATTTTTTAAGAACAGTGAAAATATTAAAAAGATTTAAATGTATCAAATCAAATTAATTATAAGGGTTATTATTATTATTTTTTTAATCGGGGTGTCGGATTTTAACCTGTTCAACTCGGAATAGCTTATCAGTTAGGTAGTCTGTTGATACTTACACAAAGCGACAATACAATAAATAATGCTCTCAATGACAATAAATAATGCGTTTATTTTGCAAAGAGAAAATTAGCTTTTTAAGTTAATATTAAATATTTATTCTGACACATAAACATTTATTAAATAATATTTGTACATTTTAAAGGCACTATATAGAGCTCTAAAAAATTTAAGACGTGTTCATTTTTTTAAAAAATCTTCAAAAAATAAATATTGATAAAAACATTAGATGTTAATAAATAGTTATTTTTTAACAAAAGAATTAGTAATAAGTACAGTAAGACATCATTATGCTATCTAAAAACTTAATAGTAAGGCATGAACAGGTTTTAAAAGAATAAAGATGTAATATTAACACAATCTAAAATAATCGGTAATATTATATTTTTATATATATTTAAAATATTTATGTAGTAACTAATTATAAAGAACTAATCTACCCCATATATATAAAATCCTAATGAAACGATTTTATAAAACAAATTTACGAAACGACTGATTAAACGACTAATTGGGTTTCATGGCTATTTCGGCTAAAATATTAAAGATTTGAGGATAAAATTAATATCATTTATCCGTATTTATTTACAGATGTCAAAACTGGTGTTAGAATTTAAAAAAAATGAACTAGTGTTTGATATATATATATTTTCTTTTACTAATTTTAATGACATTTGATGAACGATGGCGACAAAATTACTCCATTTTTATTGATAAAACTGGAGAACAGGGAAAAACTATATCGATTATTAAATATCTTCCTTTACGCTAATTTCAAATTTAAATTTAAATTATCTTTTATTTCAATCGAATTAGTGAAGCAATATAGCGATTAAATTATGTTTTTCAGGAAAATTTGAAAAAAATTAAATTTAGATTTGTTTTTGTCGCCATTTTCAAATTAAAATTGAAAAGTGAAATTATTAAAAACGGAAAGGAAATTTTAAAATAAGAATTAAACGTTCACGTGTTAAAAGCAGAAAATATGGAAAATTACGGTAAAATATTTAAGCGTAAATGATAAAAAAGTACGAAAACTCGAAATGCATACTATATATTTTTAAAAATATCTCCCATATGATTAACATTAGCGAACAACTGTTTCCGCACGAGCGAAGTAGCCCTGAAGTAACGAAATAAAAATAAATCAGTAAAAATCATTAAAAATACAGATAAGTGTGGAATTGAAAATCAATGACATAACAAACGCATGTAAACGCATCTGACGTCAAGTGAATATGACGCCACGATCATGCAATTGTGGCGTAAAATCGTAAATTTGGCGATAGTTTTTTATGGAATGTAGCCGACGTGATAGTGTAAAAGTACCGTACTTTTACTTATATTCCAATATAAACATAGAAAAGTGAGTTACTATACGCAGAAAACCAATAAGTTATGAAGGACATATTTATATCTATGCCTCGTAGTCTCAGCACGGTCTGAAATGAAAACCCGTAAAAATGATGTCGTAGTGGTTCAAAATTGCTGACATATTTAAGTTTTAAATATAAAATGCTTGTTTTCTTTTAATTATAATGCCATTTAAACACAAAAATACTCTATAAATGACGTATATTATTCTAGGAACGAAGGAGGGGCGAAATGTAAGACAGATTTTGAATTCCAAAGCTTTCACAGGAGTATGTAAAAACAGATTTTAATAAAAAATAAGAAAACTTTCTATGTAGTAAGAAATTTGGATTGTTTTATATAAAAATAAACGTTTTTATATGAATGCGATAATCAGACATATCCTAAGTGATATTCTCAATGTTTTATAAAGATTTAAATGAATATTCTTCAACAATCGCTGCCCAAGTCATTTGTTGGCGTTAAAAATGAGCTTTTTCGGGAGCAATTAGGTTAATTTGGCAAAAAAATTGTCTTGCTTTTACAATTTCTGCTAATTTTACACCAAACTATGTCGCCATTGCACAAAACTACGGGTATAGAGAGGCTTGCAATAATATGGTAGTGGTTTTAAACACAACAAACGTATAACCACAGTTATCTATCAAAAAATATTAGTATATTTAAAAAATGTTTATGAAAATACTTACGTTCACGAAATCAACCATTTTTAAAATCAGTTAATTTTATTTTTTCTAGCCAGTTAAAATAAATGTTACCATATTTTTGCCCCACCAGTGGCCGAGGGGTTCTGCTCTCGAAGCTGGTAGACAGGAGGTGCTGGGCTCGTACCCAATCGCGCCCGTCGGCTTAATCGTTCGGAGTTTCCGTGGTTTTCTTCTAACCTTGGATTTCCTTGAGTTAATACGGGTTAGGTTCCCTTAGAAAGACACCACGGAGGGCACTCCCCCCCGCTTTGGGCCCATAGCCCTAATCGATACCATATTTTTTACTTACATAAAGGCCGTTATTTAGTGCTCGATTTAGTTTGGAAGATAAGCCTTCAGTGCCGCATTCTAAAGAATTTTTATTGTGTTTATGATAAATGACCATTAACTGGCATTAGACCATTTAGGCAAGAATTTCGATTACGGAAAATTGAAAAGAAAAAAATTCTTAAACCTAGCGAAAAAGAATTTTTTTTTTTTCCTGATATCAAGATTTTGTTACATATTTTTCTCATAATCAAATAAATCATATATCATAAAAATCGTCGGAATTTTTTTCGATTGACACCATCTTTTCGAGTAATAACGAGGTCGAGTTTTAACTACACAAAACGAGTTTTCTCGTATTAGTGACCTAGCTAGATTGAATTCTTGTGCTCAAATTAGTATAGGCATCAATTTTTGTGAAAATCGCTAGAGCCGTTTTGGATATATATGGAATTTTCAATGATTCGAAACTTGGCTAGACGGATTTCTCGTGCTCGAATTAGTACATGCAACATATTTCGTGTAAATCGTTTGAGTATTTTTCCATTTATAACAAAACACATTTTCAGCGCTGAGTTTGTTTTACCCTGGAAAAACGAATTCTTTTGTATTCGAAACCTAGCTAGATCTTTTTCTCGTGCTCAGTTCAGTATAGGAGGCAAGTCTCGTGAAAATCTTCTCTGTCGTTTACGAAATCATTCATAATCGGGAAAATCGCTTGCTCGTTTAATATATATGATTTACTCAGTAGTTATTAATTTTATTCCTATTTTTTCATTCTACTTTAAATAAATGTTAATCTTAATCATTTCTGAATTTCTTCAATTAATTTCATTTCTGTTTTATGGGTATAGATGGCAGCAATAAACATTTAAAAAAAAAAACCTAATTGCAATATTGTTTTCCTTATTCACACCAGATGGCAGTAATGTTCTGATTCTCAGCAACTTTTGATCACATGTTCTAATAATCCTAATCTAATCTGTCTGCATCCTCACATGCTTTAACATTGTGAGTCAACTTTATAATGTTTTGGATCCTTTTATATAATTGAGGTATTGTGTTCTTATAATTTTTAATATCCTGTGTAAGGTGTACTTTAGATCTCTTGGTATTTTATTTTATTTTATTTTGTGATGCGCTATTAGGTGCTAAATTTTGTCATTTTAGGCTTAATGCCGACAAAATTGGATGAAATAACGCATCTTCACTTTGAATTAACCAACAAGCACCTCTGATGATTCTGTGGGTTATTCATAGTTTTTTATTTTACATGCTGGTTTCCTATGTTCATGTTTATCTTTAGAATTTTACCATTTGTTCATATATTTGTGATTTCATCTTTATTATATATATATATTCATTTCAACAGTGTAACTTTTCAGATTATATAGATATTAGTGACTATTTCTTAAGCTAAAACTTATTCTTTATGTTCATTTGTAAATTTATATTTAAATATATTATAATATTATGCTAAATTAACCGGAATGATACGCAAATAAAGATTTTAAAAAACTTTATAAATACACCATGAATTAAGAAATGTGCAACGTCTTTCAAAAGCAGTTTGTCTTTCTTCATCGAATGCAAAAAAGACTTGCTCCCACTTTGAAATGAAGCCCGTCTTGCTCCTACTTTCAAAATTGCGGTATGTTATCTTTGCGCCTGTTAAAAAAGACAAACTTCTTTCGAAAGACATTGCACATTTTTTTAATTTTAAGGTGTTATTAAGAATTTTATGCTTTTATTAAAGCACCTTTCAGTAACTTTTTCTATTACATATGCATATTATTAAATATGTTAAAACTATTTGTAAATTTATTAAACATGCCATATGTGTTGAATCGTCACTCTCTTAGACATACATTTTTAAACATTACATATATACTTTTGCACACACTTTTTTTTAAACGCAACATAAGAATTATTTATATGTGAAATTTATGCTACGCATGCGCAAATTATTTTTTTTAAGCAGACGCACCCTATATATTTTTTAAAAAGTTGTATGGAACGAATCAATAAATTTATTAAGTGCTTCGCTTTTTCTTTCTCTGGATGTTTTCACTTGTGCTGTTTGACATAGTATGGCTAATTTTAAAACACGTATTCCACTCAACTTAAATAACGCCTATTTCAAATAGCAATGGTGGATTTGATGAACATTTATGCTTGAAAAAATACCTATTTCGAATAATACAATGGATCCCTCTTAACGAAGATGCAGTGCAAAGTCGCATGTTTGCTGCACTTATAACAAATATTTTTCGCCAAGAGTTTGAAAGAACATCTCCCAGTGCATTTCAGATTTTTTAAAAAAATTCTGTTATATTTGTAATGAAACATTTTCGAAAAGAAATGACTTAAATTAGCCATAAAATAATACATTTGAAATCGCGATAAAATGAAAACAAGATAGGCGGGACTTGTACCTGTGAACTTGTAACAAATCTTTTGCATAAAAGTATAGTTTCATTATTGTTGGGAAATAATGGTACAAATAAAATAAAAAACATATTCATCAATGACACACTGTCAGATTTTTTACTACCTTGAATGTATTTCATATTATATTCTGTCATCTTGTTACTTAAGTTCATAAAAAAAAGATATTGTTTTAATTTTGACACAATAAAAGTTTTGCAAACTGAGTTCTATAGTTATACAAAATAAATGATAATTTCCACATGCACACAAATGTTTTACTACTCCAAAGTTATATTTTAAATATTTTGCTTTGTGATTTACTACCATCATAAACTGGAAGTTCATTTAAAATCCAATTAATGTGTAGGCTGAGGGATGCAGACTTTTTTTGATAATTTTGGCTGAATATTTTCTTTTTTCTTAATACTCAATTATACAGTAAGTATGGTTTTATTAATTTTCAGACATATCTGGGACTAGAATGAAACATATATTAAAAATAGCTAGCATGTCAAAAGCTATTTTGCCTGTATTAATTTTTTATTTGTTTGTAAAATAATAGTAAATAGTAATTTTTTTTCTTTTTTACATTTTCAGATTATTATATGGCCAATTATTGTCCCGAGAACGAACTCCTCAGTATGGAATCCGCTGGTAAATATTATGAAATATGTTTTATTTCTTTTTCTTTTTTTATTTATTGCTAAATTCATAAATTTTACTGTCGGGAAACAAAAGATTTAACTACAATAGATGCTACTGGTAATTTACAAATGGTGACATCGTTAAAAAATGACTTAGGTTTCGCGATGCAAAAGATACATTAAGTAAAGTATGATCAATTAATAATAAAATTTAATAAACTTGAAGAAAATGTTAAAAAATGACATAGGTTTCGAGATGCAAAAGATACACTAAGTAAAATATGATCAATTAATAATAAAACTTAATAAACTTGAAGGAAATGTGAACGGGGTTTGCAAGAATAGAACCAGAGACTTCAGAACAGCAAACAGGCACAATAGCATCGAGCAAAGACTATTTCTGTTGCTCACAGCTAGAAACTTATTTTGTGCTGTACGTGCAAGAAAGCATCGCCATAAACTCTTAACCTACACAATGCTTCATATATACATGTTAGAACGGCGATTGCAGGTTACAGATAGTCATTTTAAGCTTAAAAATAATAGAAGACATCACTATATATCGAGAAACAAAGCAAACATCTAAAATAAAAAATATCTAACACGTCCTTTACAAGATTAAATAAAACGATTATTTTTTAAATGTTTGGTTTCCTTTACATATGAAATACATAGAGAATTGTTTTTTCAACAGTGACTCAGAATAAAATTTTCGAATTTCAGTTCTATTTAGTTGTAACCGCGGTGAAGAGGTTTGACAATGTTTCTCGGAGATTCTCTTATTTCAGGTACACCATGTTGACCGAGTGTAACCTGTAATAATTCTTTAGAATATCTCTGAACTATGTCAATTTCATTAGAACCACAGTTATTACTCCTGTAAAGATTTTTAGCTTTTTCACTACTCAGGACCTCGATTTTCAGATTTCTCTGGTCGAATGTGACATCTATTTTTTTGTGGTCACAACAAATGAAACGGTCAGAGCCAAAACCTGTGATCACATGCCGGAGCTCGAACCAGGGGTCGAAGCATGTTAAGACTCAATTTTTAGACTTGTTTTTGGGCTCAGGCTCAAAGTCACAGTTTTCTTAGCTCACAAATAAAAATAAAAATAAAAACTTCATGGAAAAGGAAAAAAACGGACTCAGTAACGAAAATGTAGCTTGTTTCTTAAATCGTTTTACAATCCTTGAAAAATCAATTTGAAAGGGAACTGAATTGTTATTGATGGAGTATAAAGAGAAATATGCTATATTATTTTGAAGTCATTGCAAACTAAGTATTAGAAACATAAAGATGTTGTTTGATATCTGTGTCGATCCTCGCTTTCTGTTTGAAGTCCTTTTCCCGAATTACTGCAAAACGGAACTCGTGTCTTGCTGCCGTAGGTCTAAAATGATATTTTAAAACAATAAAAATTGTAATTATTGCAACTTTCTGCATGTGATTAGGTATAAATAACAAATTTGCTACTTTGAACAGATTTTCTGGAAAATCACAAAACGTTGCCTTGATGGAATATTTAGGATTAACACATATTTCTATCTAAGATTCTAAGATGAGATTTTTAAATGAGAAAATTAATCTTGAAGTAATTTTAAAATGTTATGAACTATTTTTTATGGCTTAATTTCAGTATCGGGCTCGAGTTCTCCTGATACATAATTTTCCATCCTTGGATTTCAAACCGTCGGCATCGAGGTCTGAAAAAAAAAAACCTTACGAAATTATCTATAGCAGACACCTTCATCTTGTCATTTTATTAGATATTAACGAGGCTGAGGATCTACTTGAATTATGATACCATATTTCAAAGGCTTTTCATCTTCTGTTTAAGCCTCACTTTGTATTATTATGCAATTCTGGCAAGCTATTTTCATGCTTATTAGCGAACTTATTTTGAGAAATTTGTCACTTCTTTAAAGCCACTCGTGCATCTTGAATATTTTTGCTTGTTTGTTTCAGCTACTTTAGATGGGATGACAGGAAGGGAAAAAATATTCGACTCGGTAATAATTATCCTGATGGTGGTGCCAAGTCCTTTGCTGACTGGAGTCTGTAATCCAACAACACAACATGTAGATTTTTATCTTCTTCCGCAGCTTTAGAAAGAGAAAATTTTACTGTCATGAATTTGTTAATTTGCTCTTGAAAGCTTAAGTGATCTTATATGATGCTTAATATCCCATTCTTGGGAATATTTCCTTATCTAATCACAGTTAAGAGATGATCCGCCATCACCTTCCATGTTTTGCGTAGCCAGATTTCATACTGTAATGACAGCTTGCCCTGTTACTATGCTATTAATTGGCTTCGGTTCAACTTATTTTGATAAGTAATCTAGCATTGATACATTTTTTCTTCCTTTTAAATCGAAGAAATCATGTACAACTTTTTTCCTTGGTCTATCAGGTAAGTCTGAATCCATTAGAATTATTTTTGTTCTTCTTTTATGAATTTTTTGCAAACGTTGAATGGTGACACATATTATTCAACTGCTTATTTAAAAATTAACCAGTGACAATAGTATATGGCTTTAATTTCGATAGAAACTACATCACTATGGGACACATTCGAAATTTCTTTACTTGATGCTTTTGACTCAACTCTGCCGATAATATCCTCTTTTGTAAAATTCATTGCAGTGCCAAGAGTCTTCTGGAGCTGTTCTTATTCTTTTTCTCTTAAGCTGCCTTTCTTTATCTGAAAAAGCACATCTTGAAACTCATGGTCACTTGCTGCTAATTTAATAAGATCTTGTGGTTTTATTAGTGAGTAAATAGAATTGTCTTAACTCTGTGCCGGTTCATTCATAACACAAATAATCATAAATAGCGTCAGTAGATGATTGTGCTCTTGTAAATGCATCTGCTGTAAGCAATATTTTTCTCGAAACATATTCTAGACCATTTTGTACTCATCAAATGGAAGTAATATCCGTTGAAAACGAGGGGATTTAGAATCCTATGGTTTCTTGGTAAGACCGAGTAATCGTTTATGATCCGTTTGTAACTTAACATCTTTTCCAAAAGTATAATAAATGATATGTTCTAAAGCATATATCACAGCTAGTACCTCTTATCCAATTTGTGCATATTGCTGTTGGATTTGGGTCAATTAAATGCAACTGGTTGTCTTTCTTACAGAAATACAGCCTTAATTCCACTTTTACAGACATCTAACTGATAAAGTAACAGCCCTATTTTCATCAAAGTATCTCAAGCATGGAGCTTGCATAATTGTTTCTTTATAACGTCAAAGAATCTTTGCGTATCTTCATCCTCATGTCCAAGTAAATTCATCATTTACAACTTAGTGCATGAGTTTAACTTGATAAATGTTGGGTGAATCTTGCTATGTATATTACTATATCCAAATATACACTGGTGGACAAAATTAAGAGATGGAAGGCATTTTCACACATTTCACAGAAAATATCTCATAAAACATGGACAGTTGATTGTCATATAATATCACTATGGCGCTGGTGTCGCTGAGATGAGGTTACGCATTTCTGTGGGCGTTGCTAAGCCAGCAGGAGGCATAAAAGTCTGCAGCTAGCTGCTCAGCTCACTCCACTCTACAACACAGTAGTGATTTGTATAGTGTTTCTTGAATATTCTTGTTGTTTTTGGTTGATTTTTAGGTGAAATGTGTGAACATCATCGTTTAGACGATGGTTTGAGGTGGAGAATTGCGGGTAGAATTGAAGCAGGGCAGTCCCAAGCTCAGGTTGCTAGGGAATTGGCTGTAACTCCAAGCGTTGTTTTGACTCTGTGGAGTCAATTTCAAAACAGTGGGACAGTGACCAGAAGACCAGGACAAGGTCGTCCGAGAGCAACAACGCCCAGGGAAGACCAGTATTTGCAACTTACAGCCAAGCGCCTGAGGACGTCTACAGCGACACACTGTCTAGGGACCTTGCTACTGCCACAGGAACATTAGTTTCAAGGAAGACTGTTGCCAGGAGGCTCAGTGAAAGAGGGTTGTATGCCAGGAAGCCCGCCATTTGCATCCCACTTACTCCCTTCCACAAAAAAGAGCGTATACAATGGTGCAGATAGCACCAACACTGGACACAGCTCCAATGGGCTAATGTTCTGTTCACAGATGAGTACAGATTCATTCTTCAACCTGATTCTCGGCGAATATTCATATGGAGGGAAAATGGGTCCCGATACCATCCCAGTAACATCATGAAAGGGACCATTATGCTGGTGGAGGACTGATGGTTTGGGCAGGGATCATGCAAGATACCCGCACACCGCTCCATGTGTTTGACACTGGTTCCGTGAATGCCCAGAGGTACAGGCAGGAGATCCTTCAATCCTACGTGGACTTTTCAGGGGTGCTGTTGGCCCTGAATTCGTTTTTATGGACGACAATGCCCGACCACATAGGGCTCGCCTGGTTGAGGAGTATCTGGAAAGCGAGGATATTAATCGAATGGATTAGCTAGCCAAATCTCCTGAACTTAACCCCATTGAACATGCTTGGGATGCTTTTGTAAAGGCTATTGCGAGACGCCAACCCCCACAAAGAACCATTCCGGAGCTAAAAACTGCTCTGGTGGAAGAGTGGGAGAGTCTTCCACAAGCAATCCTTAACTCTCTTATTAACAGCATGCATACTCGTTGTGCATGCTATCTATCTGTCAGAGGTGACCACACACCATACTAGAAGCGACCACACACCATACAAGCCTCCCTTTCATTGCCATCTTTCATCATGAATTTCAGTCCACATTGGACTGTTGGCAATAACTCTTGACAATGAATGGCACTTTAATTTTTGCTTTTCACATATTATTGTCATACTTTAAGTTATTTTCATACCAATTTTTATTTTTTTTAATCCAGTATTTCTCGAGATATTTGGGAAAATGCCTTCCATCTCTTAATTTTGTCCACCAGTGTATTTATAGGTCTTTTCTACACTTAGATGGGGCAAATGCTGTGTGTGTGTATGTTTCGTGCAATAACTGTCTTAAAAAGTAGTCGAGTATATTATAATTAGGCAGGTATATTGCCGAGGTATTCGAAAAAGGCTGCTTTTGATGAAATTTAGATTATTTGTTCAGAAAATATAGACCAGTTACTTTTACGTCATTTGATTTCCATGCGACTTTAGGCGATTTTCAAATTTTACTATTTAAGGAAAAGAAAATGTCATATTTGAATAATTTATCTAATCATTAAATTATGGATGCTAAAATTTCCTAAGAAGGGTCTTAAATTATTCTGTTAAGTTCTAAATTTTGTTAATACTCGTACGTTTGTTGGATTTTAAAAATTAAGCATATAACTTTTGATGTCAATTTTGTACATCTATTCAAAAATATAAAATAATTTGGTTTATTACTATATATTCTCCATCATATATATTTTTCTTTTTTTCTTTTTTGTTTATTAGTTCCATAGCAACTCTATTGTATTTCATAATATATTAAAAAAATCCTAAAAATTATTCCCTTAATGAATGATTAAGAATAAAATCTGGATGAAAAAAAATAAAAATTACTTGATATTTTGGTCTCGTTCTACAGCTTAGGTTTGTGTCAAATATGAACAACGGTAGAAACAGTAACATTGTGGTTTAAATTAAATGTGGACACTGCTAAAAGGCTGTCACAAAAGGCTGCACCAAATCATGCTTTCTAAAATAGTCATTTGACACTGGACACCGTTATGGATGATTATACAATAAGTTTAAAACTCACAAAATCTGATTATTTTGGGGTGTTTTAGAATGCTCCTGCTATCGAAATAGATTAAAATATATTTTGAAGGGGTCTTGATTTTAAATATTATAGAATGACCACCTAAACTGTTCCTCCCAAAAAAAAGTTTAAAAACAATAGATTTCTAAACTAGATATAAATACAGTAAATTTAGTTCACGTTTTCATAACTATTTTTCTTATATGCGATTTTATTCAACCTTTTATTCAACTTATCAAGCGGCGCCAATCACACACTCTCTAAAGTGGTGACCCGAACAAACACGCAAACAACAACCTTCAACAACAATCACCTCGTCTCATAACCAACAGATGGCAGCACCAAATGAATCATCTCCAGCAAGCAAAACCTGTGAAACGCTCACAGCACATAAGCCAGTCATACTGCACATCACGCATGTGTACGATAGCATCACTCACGAGTGCATATCGCTCGTCAGATGCCAGTGTGGGGATAGAATGTGTAGCAATCTCATCTCACCTGATCAGTATACAGCGAGTTACTAGCTGAGAGTAACTGGATTGGTATTTTGCTAGACGCTAACGTTCTCGCCTCCTGATCATGAGATCCCTGGTTCGTATCCCAGCGTCGCCAATCGCACACTCTCTGAAAATTAAATAAAATGGGGTGCAAGTATGCATGATTATGCATTTAAGAGTTAATGCAGGGCTCGCAGTGTTCCTAAAATCTCGTTTCCTATGGGTCGTAGCCAATTTTTTTCCGATTTTATCTCCAAAGCATCAAAGGGAACCCCCCCCCCCCCTCCCTTCTTTTTCACTGTCCTCCCATAGAGGCCCGGGCACGAGAGCTGGAATGGAACAGCTTTACAAATTTAAGTTTTTCAGGGACTTTTTATCGTCAGTCAGCTCCAGAATTAAAATTTTGGAGTTCTTGCTCACTTTTTTTTATGATTGCCATAAGTTGCCTCCCCCTCCTCATTTTATAATTTTTTTAACTTCTTTACTTTTTAAGTTAGATGTCTGCTACAAATTCTATTCACTTCGGCATTAGTTCTTTGGGTTGTCCCACTACTATTTTTTCATCTATCATTCTCCCTCTAGATTTTTTATAACTTTTACAACTTTGCAGCTCTTCATTTTATGTCGTGGTTATTTCATATCATTCGCCAGGATTTTCAAAACTGAATTCGTTCCAGTCAATGTCTTGATATTTTACAAACTCAGTAACGTTCTTTCTCTTAACTTTTCAAACTTTCTTATTTTTCATGTTAGATTCTCTCAATTACTTTTATTCACGTTGATATAAGTTCCCTGGGTTGTCATACCACACTTTTTTCCTTCCTCACATTTTCCTCCCCATATCTTTTAATTTTTCCAACTTTGTTGTTTTTCAACACTCAGGCGCGAGTTGTTTCATATCATTCAGCAGGGTTTTCTGAGTTGGAATGGTCCCAGTTATTGTCCAGAAGCTTTACACTTTCAGTAATTCATTACCTTTTAACTTTCTGATCTTCTTTAAAAATCAAACTTTCTGGATGATTCAACTTGTGTCAGTAATAGCTAAGCCTAAACAGTTCATCTTATTTCTTTTTTCTCTGCGGCTCGCATTGCCCCTTTAAGCTAACTTTAAGGTTCCTAGGTTTTTGCGGTTATTAGGGAGTTCTTTTCGGGACTTTTATCATTTATTAAGATTTTTGACCTCTAGTTTGTCACACCCGTTAACTGTTATATTTTATAGGGCAATACACTATTAAAATTTAACAGACTAATTTATAACTTTGTGGAAAGTAAACTTTACAGCTCAAGTGCGGCACGGGACGTCTAGACTATCGGTGAGTATCCGTTTTACATATTTTTATACTTAGAATTAGGATCATCTCATCAGGGTTATTCGGCCTGTGCCGTTCACTGGCTGTGGTCCTCGCACTCTTTGCAATTTAGTTTGGCTTTCCACCAGCCATCCACTTTTTACAGGGGGAGTGGAAGTGTGTCGTTGGTATCATCTGTAAATACTGTGTTCTTTTGTTTTATCTCTTTTACTTTCACTTTTCATTTCTTTTGTTATATCTCTTAGGCTTTTACTTTTCACTTTGTCACTGTATATCACTGATTCGTGAATATTATTTTTATTGTAAATTGTTTGTACGTTTATGCTCTATTCAAATTAGGATTCTCAGTTTGCTTTTCATTGTATGAACCTCAGTATCATGGGAAGCTATTTACGTTCCATTTTCTCCCTTTCATTTGTTCTCCGCATTAAGTCTATAATTATCATTCATTTATTTTATTTTGTTTTATTTTATTGTTAAAAAATACCCTCAAATATTATCAAAATTATTTTCTCTTAGCCACTTTCGATAGTTACAATTATCAGTTTTTTCTTCTATCTATCTATATACCTTTCTTTCAATGATATATGGTGGGGTTCTGGCATTACCTCAGACCTTATATCAAAGTATTCTAACTCTTACAAATAAGGACTAATGTTAAATTTTATTAAATCTTTATTTAAATTTTTATTTCAAAGAAGAGAAGAATAGGCACAGACGTTGAGAAAAAGTATCTGTGGCCATTATTTCCCATAAATTTAGAATTTTAAAATATATCTGAGATAGACAAAGACAACTATAAATAAATTTGAACAATTAAGAACATAGGCTGAGAAAAGTAGATGCTTCCAAAATTGACATTTTAAGAGAAAGATGAAGAAAACAATTATACATAAATGGCTCCCAATAAATTAGCATTTAAGGATCAACAGTAAGTCCCACATCAACGTCAACCCCTAAAAAGACAACGTTAAAAACATCAGAGAAAACCGAAGCGAGAATAATGAACGATAAAACTGAAACGAGCAAAAGGAGAAGAAAGTCAAAGGACAGTGTTAATGTATCGTCAACAGAGAAAAGGGAACTCGAAGTTTCAAATAGAGTAAAGTATAGACCCAAATCAAACAATGATACTCCAAGGCTAAAATCACCATACGAAATTTATAAAGAAAGAGAAAAAGAATACAAGAAGGACTAGCTATCAAACAGTCTTGTGGGAAATCTGTTAGTGTCAAAAGATAAGGAAGAATCGGAAGAAGAAAAAGAAAGTGAAGAAGAAGATGGATATGATAAGGAGAAAGAAGGAAAAGAAAGAGAGAAAGGAGAAGTGAAAGAAGATGGCTATGATTATGACAGTGAAACAGAGAAACAGATCGTATAGTGAATTAGTCAGAGTGAATTAGATGAAGTCGAGGAACACGTGACTGTGCTGGAAGAGCAGATAAAAGAAAAGGAACAAACAACAGAAGAATACATAGGAAAAGTTGAAAAACTTGAAATAGAAATGGGGAAACTTAGAGTAGAATTACAGAATAATAAAAGAAACGATCAAAAGACAGTATACAAAACAGGGAAACAAGAACAAAAAGAATTAGAATCAGTTAAAATTCATTTAGTAGAAAAAGAAAATAATATAAAAATCCTAAAGGAAAAATTAGACAAAGAGAGATATAAACAGGATAAAATGAAAGAATTACTAGAGAATGAATTACTATACGCAAAAGAGAAACAGCTGGGAAAACAAGAGAAACAATACAATGAGATACAGCAACAAGGAGCCGAAAATGACAGAAAAGAAACAAGAAATAAAGGAACCGCAAGCAAAATTAAAAAATGCAGAGAAATAAATAAAAGAGAGGAATGACAAAATAGAGCTACAAGATAGCGAACCGGAATTTGAGAGATCAAAAGTAATAGAAGATATTCAGAGGGAAAAGAAAAATAAAAAGACTGTAAAAGAGAATAAATTCCTTAAAACAGAACTTAGTAATTTAAAACAAGTCCAAGATTTGTTTACAAAAGCAAAACAATCACTAGAGGATGAAAAGGAGAAAAAAACTCAGATGTCTGAAATAATAAAAAAACAGAAGGACTTGCTGGAAAGTAAGAACAAAGAAATAATAAACAAAACGCTTAAAATAGAGAACCTTCAAAAACAAATAAAAAATATCCATCAGTCTAAAATAAAGAAAAATGGTAAAAATGATCAGGGGAAACAGAACTACACAGATGCAGTAACAAAAGTAAACCTGGATCACTCAATAAAGAAGAGTAGGAAAACTACTGTAGGATTACAAACAAATGAAAATGTCAGGGATGATCTAATTAAAAAATTAAATGAAAAAGTAAAACAATTAGAGGAACACCTTAAAAGGCAACTTGGCAAAAATAAAACAAACATTGCAGTTACAAGAGGAGGTTAAGGACAAGAAGTATAATAGAGGAATTAAATAGCGCAAAACAAATCTTAGAAGAAAACAACATAAAACAAACTCAAAAGAAGAAAAACAGAAATAGTGGAGGAATTAAAGATCAAAATGACAGAACTTGAGAAAACAATAAAATATACTAAAAACCTACTATCTTGGAAGAAGCAATATTTCGCACAGTGGAGGATAGTCCATTAACAAGCTCAAAAGTTGTTGGACGTGCGTTGGGTTTGAAGCATTTCCTTGCGTAGCCCCATACATAAAGTGCATGTCGGCAATGTAACGATGCATGTTGCTCGAAATCCGTGAGGGAATGACGATTGAAACTAGCAAAGCACTTTCATCCACCGAAATTCACATCGCCCTCTACTACCTCAACGCTGTATTTCTCCACGCACATTCCTATACAAAATCTGCTCATTTAGGTCCCCTCTACCTGCCTTTACTTTTTAACATACAGTTCTGAATCACCCTGTGTATACACAGATTGTTTCAGAACTATGAACTATATCTCAGAAATGTAAAGGCAGGTGGAGAGGACCCAAGTAAGCAGATTTCAAACAGTAATGTGGGTGCGGAAATGCAGCGTTAAGGCAGTTGATAGCGCTGTTGAGTTCGGTGGATAAAAGCAATTTGCTGGCTTAAATCGTTATTCTTTACATGGATTTAAAGCAAAATGCATCTTTATACCAATGCGGAGCAAACGGATTAATTTGTATGGGGCTGCACAAGGAAATGGAGCGGTTGCTTAAAGAATGTAAATGGAACGATTCCTGCGTATGAATCTGTCGGATCGCCGAACATTTCCACATTTTGATCGGGAGTTGTGCGCAAGTGGATCATTTTATAATTTGAGGCGTGATACAGGCAATGAAAGATATCACACAAATTTTGCAGTGGAAGAAGCAGTATTACTCATAGTAGAAGTTATTCCTTCGAAAAGCTGGAGAGCTGTTGGACGTGCGTTGGGTATGAGCCATTTTCTTGCTTAGCCTCATACATGAAATGCATGTCGCCAAGTTTTGCATTGGTGTAATTATGCATTTCTCGAAATCTGTGCGGAGAATGAAGATTCAAGTAAGCGAGGCGCTTTCATCCGCAGTTTCATCCGTTTTATAAAGTCGACAGCGCCCTCTACTGCTTTAACGCTGCATTTCTGTATCTACATTCTTTAAATATGTTTTTTATGTCCCCTCTATCTGCCTTTACATTTCTGACATGCAATTTCGAAACACCCTGTATATATATATATATATATATATATATATATATATATATATATATATATATATATATATATAATCAAAAACAACTCGTTGCAAATGATGCCGCCAAGCCTCAAACCTAAAACGTCAGTTATAAAAAGAAGTGATACCACATAAAAAGAAGCGCTATAGAAGTGCATACTCCGAGTGCTGTGTAAAAATCTATCACTACTCATAATGTTTCCAAAGGACTCGGAGTGAGGTACAGTATGTGAAATCTGCTTGGCGAGCTGCAGGATTTTATAATGTTTGTTCTTCTTGCAATTACATATATACGACTTTTTGTTTAATAATTTTCTTCTTGTTATCTCCCCATCTCCTATCGGTTGTCTTCTCCCATTAAACTGTGAAAATTCGAAGCTTATGGTGTTTACATGCCCATTCTTATTTAACATCATGGGATCGATTTGTTGATTACCATTATTTGAACGAGAAGGACCACTTTTACGAGGAGGATTTTCTAAGTAAACATATAACAAACATTTTGAGTTAGTAAAATAGTAATAAAAAATAATGATCATATGAATATTACTACAATGCACCTAATAATAGACGTTAATTAAACTAAGATATATTGTAGTAAAGCCTGCGTAAACGGAATTGCACATGACAGGGAAAAAATCTATTCTAGTAAGGTTACTAATATTATATAATACTAGTAACCTTACTAGAATAGATTTTTTCCCTGTCATGTGCAATTCAGTGATCTTTAAGTTCTGTCGAATTGTTTTCATGACTATAAGTACTCTGCGATTCACTAAAGTACTTACGCTATATTTCTGGGCCTGTTCTGTGGTTTCCCCGTAGTCAGTGTTTATCTAGAATCTTTCCATAATCGGGGTCCACTGGAACGTTTCTATAATCCAGTTTCTACTCAAATATCAGCAGGACATTCGATGATGATTATTGTGCGCAGTACCTTCGTCAAAAATCATTCCGATTTCGTGCAAAATAAAAGTTCTTTTAATTATTATCTGAATTGTGTGTGCAAAAATACCCATAGTATTTTAATTTTAAAAGGGTGTGGGCTGAAATCTAGAAGCATTTTAATAAAGTGGACCAAAAATTCAAAAATTGTGAATAAATTATTTTTATTTTACGTTTTTAGCGAATTTTTGCCTTTTTTGTGTTTAACCCGTAATCCCGCGAGTTCTAACCAGCTTTAAATGTTCAATGCAATGTGAGATATACATTTCGTAGGTTAATTGGAGAATTATCTCTTATTTTCCAATTAGACTATTATTTTTCTGGCCTATTGCATAGAGTCTAGACAGCGGTTAGGCTAATTGACAAGTAACCACTTATTTCCCTATCAGGTTGATTTTTTTAGACTTATAAACTCATAACCCGAACCGAACACAAAAATAAATAAATTACAACAGACTTTACGCCGATCCGAGCAAGCCAAAATAATTTCAGTCTACACGCAACCCGATCCGAACTGAAAGTTCCATTTGAAAACACCCGAAATTTGACCCGAACAAAATCTGATAGCAGACAAAACTATTGAAAATAACTGTAACCCGATCCGATCAAGACAAAATAATTTCCGGCACACGCAACCCAACAAAAATCTAAAAATTCCCTTTGAAGAAAAACAGAAATCTGACCCGAACCAAATCTGAACCCAACGAAAATATTGTAAAGAACCATAATCGGATCCGAGCAACACAAAGTAATTTCCGTGGACCCAACCCGAACCTATAAATTCCTTTTGAAAAAAAAAAAACGAAATCTGATCCGAATCAAATCTGAGCCTGACGAAAAACTCCAAAGAACCATAACCGGATCCCAACAGACAAAATAATTTTCGTGGACATGTTACCTGATCCGAACCTATAAATTCCATTTGAAAAAAACCCGAAATCTGAACCCAAACCAAATCTTAACTCGACAAAAACATTCCACTGAACCATATCCCGAACCGAACAAAACAAAATAATTTCCGTGGACACGAAAACTAATCCGAACCTAAAAATTTCATTTGACAAAAAAAAAATGAAATTTCAACGCGACAAAAATATTCCAAAAATCAATAATTCTATACGAGCAAGACAAAATAATTTCCGTTGCCATGCAAACCGATCCGAATCTGAAAATTTCATTTGAAAAAAATCCAAAATTTGAACACGACAAAAATATTCCAAAGATCCATAACCGGATCCGAGCAAAGCAAATTAATTTCCGTGATCACGCAACAGGACCAGAACCTAAAAATTCCATTTGAAGTTAACTTGAAACCAGACCCGATCCAAATCTTAACCCGAGATAAATATTCCAAAGATATATAACCCGATCCGAGCAAGACAAAATAATTCCCGTCGACAGGCAACCCGATCCGAACCAGAAAGTCATAACTGAACTCTATCCAAAACCGGGTTACGGTCCGTTTTCGGGTTACTTCAAATGAATACGATTGCGTGTCGACAGAAATAATTTTGTCTTGCTCGGATCGGGTTACGACTCTTTGAAATATTTTTGTCCCTTCCAAATCGGGTTCGGGGTCGGGTTTCAGGTTGATTTTAAATGGAATTTTCAGTTCTTGTCGTATTGCGTGTACACGGAAATTAATTTTCGTTGCTCGGATCGGGGTACGGCCTGATGTATTTTTATTTCGGGTTAACTTCAAGTAGAACTTTCAGGTTCGGATCGGGTTGCATGAGAACGGAAATAATTTTGTCTTGCTCGGATCCGGTTATAATTCTTTGGAATATTTTTGTCGGATTCAGATTTGGTTCGGTTCGGTTCAGATTTCGGGGGTTTTCTAGTGCAATTTTTAGGTTCGAATCGGGTTGCGTGTCCACGGAAATTATTTTTTATTGATCGGATCGGGTTATGGTTCCTGGGAATATTTTTGTCGAGTTCAGATTTTGTCCTGTGTCAGATTTCGGGTTTTTTCTACATGGATTTTTAGGTTTGAGTCGTATTGCGTCCACGGAAATTATTTTGTATTGCTCGTATCGGGTTATGGTTTTTAGGGTTAATTTTTTGGATTCAGATATGGTTCGGGTCAGATTTCAGGTTTTTTTAAATGGAAGTTTTAGGTTCGATTTGGGTTGCGTGTCCAAGGAAATTATTTAGTCTTGCTCGGATCGGATTATGGTTCTTTAGAATATTTTTGTCGGTTATCAAATTTGGTTCGGGTCATATTTCGTTTTTTTTTCAAAAAAAAGGTTCGGGTCGGGTTGCGCGTTTACGGAAATTACTTATTGTCTTGATCGGATCGGGTTATGGTTCTTGAGAATGTTTTTTTTCAGGTTAAGATTTAATTCGTCTCAGATTTCGGGTTTTTTCTAAAAGAATTTTTAGGTTGGGGTCGTGTTGCATCCACGGAAATTATTTTTTCTTGTTCGTATCGGGTTATGTTTTTTGGGGATATTTTTGTCGGATTCAGATTTGGTTCGGGCCAGATTTCAAGTTTTTTAATGGAATTGTTAGGTTCGGTTCGGGTTGCGTGTCCAAGGAAATTATTTTGTAATGCTCGGAACGGATTATGGTTCTTTGGGATATTTTTATCGGGTTCAGAATTGGTTCGTGTCAGATTTCGGGTTTTTTCTAATGGAATTTTTAGGTTGGGGTCGTGTTGCGTCCAAGGAAATTATTTTGTGTTTCTTGGATCGGGTTATAATTCTTTAGAATATTTTTGTCGGTTATCATATTTGGTTCGTGTGAGGTTTCAGTTTTTTTGTTATCAGGTTCTGCTCCGGTTGCGTGTCGACAGAAATTATTTTGTCTTGCTCGGATCGATTTTCACGAATCCAATACTTTCTTCTTGTAAAGATAGAAGACAGTAAAAATTATTATTCCGGGAGTTAAAAGTCAAAAGATTGTGAGAATGCCTCACATATTACGCACGCCATGCTGCAAAAATAAAGAGAATTTAAATGAGTATAAATCAAAAACAAATTGATATTTTTACATGAAACTTTCAAAGGTTTGGACAACTCATAAAAACAATTCTAATGGCGTAAACCGTGTAAAAATCCAATAATTACACATTGCTGTAGCCCTGTCAACAGATTTGGTCAGAACAAGAATTTTAAAAGTGCAAAAAACAGCACTTTTAAAATCGCATTTACTAAAAACCTATTGGCCTGATTCCATTTTAATTTTGTTTTCTGAGTCACGTGGCACGTCCCATTCCATAGAATCAAGAATTTTGTTTCTATCATAAATAGAACCGGAGATATAGAGGGGTCAAAAGCCCGCATTGGTCAGTCTGGAAAATATAAACTTGACAGAGTAGTAAAATTTTTTGAAATATTGTTTTGCATTAATTGTCGGAAACTCCTTTCATTTACGGTTCATTGCACTGTTATTTCTTTTGCTTGGCGAGAAACTCTGTCGACTTTCTATGATATATATATATAATAAAATCAATTACCCAGTTTAAAATCGAGACAAAATTTCTTCAAGTTATGCAATATCTTTTTCCGAATCGAAGCATCAAAACTTTTCGGCCGATTAAGCGTCAAAATTCGTCAGTCAGAATTCTATTCGAATCGAGTGTTAAAATATAATCAATAACCTTGTTGAATGTTTTAGTGTATTAATCTACAAATAATCAACATTTTAAACAGTACAAACCAATATTTAATAAGATTAAAAGAAGATAAACGACATGGGTGATATTGAACGACGCAACACCTCTAAGAATTTACATATTAACAAAAAATTGCTTCTTATCTTCTATTATATACTAGGGGATCGAACCCGAGCTCCTCGGGTTACAGAGTATAGGTAAAAACAATTCTTTTTTTTTCTTTTTTTTTTTAACTCTAATTATTATTTTTTTACATGCAATATATATTTTAGATTGTCCACTAACATAAAAAAGAATTTTTATATGAAAAATATCAATTATGCAATCAAATAAAGTTTTAAAATTTATTAAAAGCGTTACTTTCACATGCCAGGAGTTCTTAGCCCAAGATTTTGCGACTTAAGGCAGTCTTTCCGATCATTTCACTGCTTTAAGCGCGTGGTTCAATCCCATGTTTGCTAAATTTGTTTCTTATTTACATTATTTTATTTATTTTTCTATAGAGGAAGTTTTACTTTTGTTATGGGACATCAGACGGAAACAAATGCTGACATTTTTACATTGTTTTAATGGCAAGCGGATTAATATTTCATAATCGAGCTACACGTGATAGAGATACATTTAAAAATAATTCATGCTTGAAAATCTAACTCTCTCTCTATATATATTACGCTATCGCACGTGGCACAGAAATCTCAATTATTTGTTAATTGTTTAATGGCAACCCCCGAATGAAACGCATCTCATTGGTTATTGTGTAATAGTTTTCAAAAGGGAATAACAATAAATAAAAAAAAGTTTAATTAATAACTATAGAAAAAACAATTTATATAATAAAAAAAATAAAAGCAAATAAACAATTTATTAATAAATAAACAACAACATCCGGGTTACCATATCAAGCAAAATAACGACACTTTGACGCCAGTTAAGTACCCCGGTGCGTATATGACATTGGCGTCAGAAAAAAATCGCGCCAACGTGGTGCGTATATGACATCTGTGCCGTTTTTTTACTTATTTATTTATTTATTTATCGAACAACAAACATACGACTTCATCTTATTTAAAATACAATAAATAAATAAATAAATAAAGGTACTTTTCCAGTATAGGTACTTGGCGAAATAGAGAAAAGGTCCATGGCGAGGAAAGAAATTTGGCAACGTACTTTCTGGCAACCTATTTAATCAAAATATTTTTTTCGAATAAAACTACATAAAAGTTGTCATGATCAGAAAGAGTTTGTACTTTAATGTTAGCTGGGCGCAATTCTCGCCAATGGCATTTTTTAACTCGCCAGCACATTTTTTTTTTTTTCGAGGGGTAAATTAAAACAATGCTTTGATGTTGAAATTAAATAGTTTATGGTATTATTTATTCTTTTTCTTTTTTAAAGATTTTCTTTTTAAGTGAAAGTCATGAATTTTAAACGTTTCAGTTTTAAATTAAAGCTATCCATTTTAAATAAAATGTGTGAAAGGATTATATTTTAATCATGAAATATGAAAAAACGGGTACAATGTTTGGAAATTTATCACCTGTGCCCGACTAACATAAAAATACCGATTTCTCTATCTTTTTCTTATCAATTTATCAATTTTTCTTGATTTCTCTATCAGAATCTTCCTCTTTGGCGAAGGATCGAGCAAGTAAATTAAATTATGAATAAAAGTAACATGATACAATGCCTAGGATACATTTAAGGGAGAACAAAATGGTCGCCACGGGCGAATAGTTATTTTAAAAACCATAATAACTCAGTCAATTAAGATACAATTTTCAAACAAATTGCATTTGAAAGTAGGTTTTTTTCTCTATTTGACGGCGTAAAAATTGAAAATGCGCGATATTTAGAAATTTAAAAAATCGCTGACATAGCAAGCATTTTAATTTAATTTTTTTTTTCAGGATTTATGGGAAAATGACAACAAAATATACAGTATCTCCTATTTTCCGTTTACTTTCAATGACTTTCAATAGAAATGGGGTTCTTTTGCTGCCACGATTAGAAAAATGATATTAAAAACTACAAAAAAATTAATATCTCAAAAATAAATTGAGATACAGCTTTCAAACAAATTGCATTTAAAAGAGCATTTTTTCCCTCATACAACGGTGTAAAAATTTAAAATGTGCGACGGTTAGAAGTTTAAAAATTTGCAGTAGAGATAATTGCAAAACCAAAATTTTATTTTAAATTTCAAAGTGTTGCCATTCGCAAAATGACGTATGCGTTACGCCCAGATATGTTTGTCCTTTATAATCTATTATATATATATAATCCAAACGGAAATTTCGTTCCGAACGCCGAGATTTCGAGTTCTACCGCATGGATTTTTACGGAACTTATACCGTTAGATAGGTATCGTTCCAGGGAAGGTTTTAAGCTGTAACACACCATTCTACCTAGATTAGTTATAGAATTATTACGGAAAATTCTATTATTTTGGACTTTGTTACTTCATATTTCCTTAAATATCTGGGCTCCTATTGGTCGTAGAGCTTAGATCTCGCGCCAAAAGTAGCTCCGCAGCACCCAAGCAAACTTTTCCCCGCGATTATTTTGCCGTCTTCCGATTTCCTCTAACTCTATTAGGGGCCCGCGTAGGGCCCCTTTAAAATATTTTTCGTAGTAATTTCAGCAATTATCTTAAATTATTGGTTAAGACCTCCACCCTCCCGATTCATGTATCTACGGAAAGGTTGCATGAAGGAGTTTCGTTCAGATACGCTTTCGTTAAGAATAGAGTGCGCTCCCTAGTGGTGGAATGTGGAACTAACATAACGCGATATTGTTAAAATTAGGAAATCTAACAATGCGATCTGTTTTAAACTTTGAGATAGTTCATAACGCATAATCTATTATCTATTCTATCTATTCTATCTATCTATTATATATATCTATTATATATATATAATCCAAACGGAAATTTCGTTCCGACGGCCGAGATTTCGAGTTCTACCGCATGGATTTTTGCGGAACTTATACCGTCAGATAGGTATCGTTCCAGGAAAGGTTTTAAGCTATAACACATCATTCTACCTAGATTAGTTATAGAATTATTACGGAAAATTCTATTATTTTGGACTTTGTTACTTCATATTTCCTTAAATATCTGGGCTCCTATTGGTCGTAGAGTTTAGATCTCGCGTCAAAAGTAGCTCCAAAGCACCCAAGCAAACTTTTCCCCGCGATTATTTTGCCGTCGTCCGATTTCCTCTTACTCTATTAGGGGCCCGCGTAGGGCCCTTTTAAAATATTTTTCGTAGTAATTTCAGCAATTATCTTAAATTATTGGTTAAGACCGCCACCCTCCCGATTCATGTATCTACGGAAAGGTTGCATGAAGGAGTTTCGTTCAGATACGTTTTCATTAAGAATAGAGTGCGCTCCCTGGTGGTGGAATAGGGAACTAACATAACGCGATATTGTTAAAATTAGGAAATCTAAACAATGCGATCTGTTTTAAACTTTGAGATAGTTCATAACACATAATCTATTATCTATTCTATTATATATATATAAAATCTATTATCTATTCTATTATCTATTATATATATATAAAATCCAAACGGAAATTTCGTTCCGAATGCCTAGATTTCGAGTTCTACTGCATGCATTTTTACGGAACCTATACCGTTAGATAGGTATTGTTTCAGGGAAGGTTTTAATCTATAACACATTATTCTACCTTTATTAGTTTTAGAATTATGACGGAAAATTCTGTTATTTTGGGCGATAAGGTTACCATTTTATTTCTTGGCGAAATTCATCGTTGATAAAAAAAAAAAATGAAACGGCTATTAAACCTCGAAAAATAAAAGAAAAACTGTTACTAATTTTATTTAAATGAAAAAAAAAAGAAAAAAAGAAGAAGAAAATCCGTTTTAATGAGTGATAATATTAAAAAACGGAAACATTTAATCAAAACCTAAAAAAAATATTTGTAATGCTTAAAAATTAATTTAATAAGAAATATTATACTTGATACGCAATATTTGGCTCTTTATCGCTTGGGTTAGATATGGAAACGAATCTGAAAATTTGATTAGATGAAATTTTAACGACATTTTCTTTCTGTTCTGTTCTTTTCTTTTTTTTTATATCTAATTGTCCCATCACTTGACTTATAGAAGAAACAAGCAGATGTAATTGTTAGTCACATGTGTAATTACTATTTGTTTCATTACAATTTTTTATTTTTCTTTTGTCGCCAAACAATGTGATTTTAAGCCAAAAATGCATAAGCGTGACATTAGCTTGAGGATGTTCTC
This sequence comes from Maratus speciosus, assembly GCA_963932465.1. Taxonomy (NCBI): domain Eukaryota; kingdom Metazoa; phylum Arthropoda; class Arachnida; order Araneae; family Salticidae; genus Maratus; species Maratus speciosus. Next base: position 152,343,092 of record OZ010797.1, read on the forward strand.
ACAAATGGTTTTTTTTTTAGGTGAAAGAGAAAATTTTTTGAGTACATTTTCATATTCAATTGTAACTTATATAGATATCAGTTAATATTTTAAAAATGGAATTGAATACTTAAATTTCAATGTGAATTTCATATTGTAAAATAATTTCATACTTTTAAAAATGTTTTTCTTCGTAATTCCGAAAGTATGTGATATTTATAAACTCGAACTCAGATCAACGAATATTACCCATTTTATTTAAGCAAATATTATCTATTTTCTCAAGTCATATCGCCAATTTCATTTATAGAAAAATTCACAGATTCGAAATCTAGGAAATAAAGATAATTTTTAAGGAAATTTATGTTTTAATACGTTATTACTATGGAAAAATTCAACATCTTGAAAAAAAAATTACAAGTCTTTCGTAATTCGTCATTTCTTCTTCGTCTTTCTTCGTACTTTCTCCTCCGTTATGTAATATTTCAAATGATATTGGACTAATTTTCGATCATCGATTCACCGCAAAATCGCATATCTAATACAGTATATAAAATAAAGTCTGGATTAGGGTACTAATTAACGCACAGCGCAAACTACTGAACCTAAAATCTTGAAAATCGTGGTAAAAATACTTCTTATGATATAAACTTCTGCTAAGAAAGGATTTTCTAAAGTGTCACCCCAAATGGTTTTTGCACGGGGAGGGGAAAAAAATCGAATATCAAAATTATGCGTCAAATGATAGCATATTTTAATGTAGTTTTGTATGCTGAATCGACTGCTACCAAATAAATTTTTATAAGTCCAACAGTTCATGACACATTTCATATTTTTCTAATTTGGCGGTGTCTTTGGCATCTAAACCTCAAAATATCTATCATTACATCCGTTACTCTAGCAACGGAAAAAATTCAAATCAACCCTTTTGGCTAAAAACTAAAAACGGCTCTATGAGTTTGAAATAAAAATGCAAGCATCTTAATTTTTTAAAAAAATAGTGATTTTATGTAAAATAAAAGGGAAAAAATTACTGAAAATTTAGCGTTATAAAACAAAAATGGAAAAGGTACTACTTAGATATTCCGTCGACCAAAAATCTATTGTCAAACTATAAGATTAAATGCCAATAATGGTTGATCGTAAATATCAAATTCACTTGAATTTAAACAAACTACACGTGTTTACGTCATCAAGTGATTTTAATTTCGACGTTTTATTTGTATTTTTATTAATGTTATACTAATTTATTTGTTATTTCGTTATTTAAAATAAAGATTATGTCAATTTATATAATTTGGCGAATGGTTTGGCGATTTATATAATTTGGCGAAATGGGTCGACGGGATAACAAGTAGTACCAATGAAAATATTTAAGTATGAAAGCAATGTTTGTAACGACTTAAAAATTATTTTCATATATATAAACTCGGTTTATGGCGTCAGATGCCGTCATCCAAAGAATCTACAAGAGTCTTTTTTTCATTTTTTCCGGTCATAGGTTCCTCAATGAAAGAAATTGGAATTGGAATAATATTGTGCGATTTATAAATTGCTCCTCGATAAGAAGAAACAATGGGTACATTTATAACAACCGTGCGCACATCTCGCTGATAGCATTTTTAAAATTCCCAGTAGCAGTAGTTACATTTTGCGTATGTAAATTAAAAATATTTTTTTGCTTTTAATTATGGCATTATTTCCTGTTATTGTTTATCTTTTCAGTTTTTTAAATGAAATTAGTATAAGACATGCATTTTAAATTAAATGAGTGAAAGGTTTGTGTTTTAAATGAAAATAATAAAATAACAATATGCTATGAAAACAATCTTTATTGATTTATTACCTGCGCCCGGCTGACATAAAAGTATCACAAAAGCCACATATTCACTTTTCTTTGAGTAGTTGTTCATGAGAATTCAAGTTAACCTTCCGTAATCGGATACTTCACATATTGGTGTATTAGCTTTAATGTTGAAAGCATCTTTTTTGTTTGAAGCGAAAACTTTACTATGAATTCTATTTACAAAATCGCATCATCATCATCTACTATATATTTACAACGGAAATTTGTATTTCATTCCGATTGTTTATAATACTTTCGTAGGATATACCACAATTAGTTAGGTAATGATTTTGGAAAGGTTTTAGTGTATACATATTGTTCAAGGGTACTTAGTTATAGAGCAACAGTAAAAGTTCAAAAAATAAGTGAACCTGATTATGAAAGTTTAGCCTTTTTAAAAAAATCTACAGAACGTATTTTGTTACAAGTGGCCCTGTTGAATGACTTTTAGGAATGGTGTTAGTATATACGATTTCATTATATGTTGATTAGTTACAGAGGTATTAATTCCTGTTGTCATAACGGTCTCATTACCCGACCATAAGTGCGCTGTTTATAATCAACTAAAATAATATATATAATCAACTACTTCTTAATTGCTAAATTTTGTCCAACGCTTAAGATAACATTATATCGCAATGGCGTTCGCATCGTTTTCAGTAATGTGCAAGGTCAAGCTGAAGATCCATATTGTTTAAAATACAAGTTCAAATTCACCATTTAGTTTAATCCAAGGTTCATTTGGAAATATTGACCAGCGCAGCGGGTATAGCCTGCTAGTCTATTATATATATATAATCCAAACGGAAATTTCGTTCCGAACGCCGAGATTTCGAGTTCTACCGCATGGATTTTTACGGAACTTATACCGTTAGATAGGTATCGTTCCAGGGAAGGTTTTAAGCTATAACACATCATTCTACCTAGATTAGTTGTAGAAGTATGACGGAAAGCTCTGTTATTTTGGACTTTGTTACTTCATATTTCCTTAAATATCTGGGCTCCTATTGGTCGTAGAGCTTAGATCTGGCGCCAAAAGTAGCTCCGAAGCACCCAAGCAAACTTTTCCCCGCGATTATTTTGCCATCTTCCGATTTCCTCTAACTCTATTAGGGGCCCGCGTAGGGTCCCTTAAAAATATTTTTCGTAGTAATTTCAGCTATTATCTTAAATTCTTGGTTAAGACCCCCACCCTTCCGATTCATGTATCTACGGAAAGGTTGCATGAAGGAGTTTCGTTCAGATACGCTTTCGTTAAGAATAGAGTGCGCTCCCTGGTGGTAGAATGTGGAACTAACATAACGCGATATTGTTAAAATTAGGAAATCTAACAATGCGATCTGTTTTAAACTTTGAGATAGTTCATAACACATAAATCTATTATCTATTCTATTATATATGTATAAAATCTATTATCTATTCTATTATCTATCATATAATATAAAATCCAAACGGAAATTTCGTTCCGAACGCCTAGATTTCGAATTCTACTGCATGGATTTTTACGGAACTTATACCGTTAGATAGGTATCGTTTCAGGAAAGGTTTTAAGCTATAACACATCATTCTACCTAGATTAGTTATAGAAGTTTGACGGAAAGTTCTGTTATTTTGGACGATAAGGTTACCATTTTATTTCTTGGCGAAGTTTTTTGTTGTTGAAAAAATTGAAACGGCTATTACACCTAGAAAAATAAAAGACAAAAAACTGTTTCTAATTTTATTTAAAATCTTTAAAAAAGAAAAAAAAAAGAAATCAATTTTAATGAGTGATAATATTAAAAAACGATATATTTAATTTAAACATGAAAGAGAATGTTCGTAGTACTTAAAGAATTACTCAGTTGAAATATTGCAATTGAAATAATATTTGGCGATTTATCTTTTGCATCAGGTTAAGAAAAATGCATCTGAAAATTGATAAAATGATATCAAGGAAGTTCCCCATAAGCGCATGCTCAGCATTATTTGAAAAAAAATTATAGAATATTCTTCTCATAAATATATATATATCCATAAAGAAATCGGCAGAACCTCTATTTAGCATTCCTAAAAAAATAATGAAAATTTCATTTTTTGCGATTTAGCGCTGGATGGCGACACGATAAAATTTTGAATAATACTATGATAAATATTCTTTAAGAAAAACTTTTTCAACTCTCGATACGAAGTTAGTTTAAGTAAGTTTAACTTAAATAAATACATATTTATAATTGCTGTTTTGTCATATACATTTATATATGTAACAATGAAATTTAACGATCGTATTTATGCCGGTTACAATGAAATTTAAATGGATTAAATGTGTTTCAAACTCAAATTAAGGTCCGATTCTGAGCATTGGCAATTTGACTTCGATATTGTTAGTGTCAGAGACAACAAGAGAGTTTTATTGCCATGGAAACAACAATTTGATATCGAAATGTTTAATGATAGCATTCTTAATTAAAATACCCTTAAAACTTATCCAGCCGGTGACACCGTATAAAATTAAATAGCTCAATACAAGTAATACGCAATTTGCATATATTATATAAGCTTACAGCAAAAATAGTAAACTAATCCACAGTTTAAGTTTAAATTCATTGAGCATTAGGCATTTAATTACTTATTTAACAAGGAATTTATAAATGCATTTCAATCTCTTGCATTTGGCGAGGAAACCTATTGGTTCGCCAAAGAGCGTCGAGCGTTCTTCTGTTCGCGCCAAATACTCGAAAAAATATTTTTTTACAGATTTTCTACTGCGATTCCACCGCTATATGTTTACCGAACTTATTTACATACATGAGTGATTTTATTAGCATTTCCTTTTTCAAAATATTTTGAGGAGTTTTAAGGAGACCTTCCTTGTGAGTAACAATTTTTATTATTATTATTATTATTATGTATCTCTTACAGAAAAAACTAGCAGATGTAATTATAAAAATAATGATATTACATAAATAGCAGTTAATATTATAAAAGTGGAATCAAATATTTAAATTTTAATGCAAACGTTTGCCCCCCCCCCCCACACACACACACACATATTATAAATAATTTAATTTCAGATATTTAAAATATTTTTCGCGTACTTTACTACTGATACATGCTATTTTGTTTTTCCCCAAACTTATGACTTTTATAACCTCGAACTCAGATCAACAAATATTGTCCACTCTTTTTTTTTTTTTTTTTAATAACATATATCGCCAATTTTTCTTTTAAAAAAGTCTATTGTTTCAAATGTTAAGTACTAAAGATTATTCTTAAGAAAATTTATGTAATTTTGCGTTATTAATACCACAAAAGAAAATATTTTGCAATAAAAATTGCTTACTGAAATACATTTTCGATTGTCTTTTTAATTCGTCATCCCATTTTCAGTTTTTTTTAAGGTTTTTGATATTGGATTAATCTTCCGTAATCAGGTTATCTGCTAATTAGTGTATTTACTGAACTATTTAGATGTTTCTTTTATATTTGAAAGAGTCAGATCAGTGATCAGACAGTGATCGCGATTGTAGAAGATTACGTGAAATTTGTACTTAGCTATTAGTAAATTTATGTTTTTTCATTATGAAGCAAACGGAGAACAGAAGATTTAGTATTATATATATATTTATTTGCAGTTATTTTACTGTCACTAAAAAATAAATACTTGGGAAAAAAAATTTGAAATTCCAATGGTGGCTGGTGGAACAATATTTGTTGATTTATCATTTTAGTCTAGATAAGAAAAAAAGTACCTGAAATGCAGATAAAATTGAAAATAGAAATCATTATAAAGCAATTTCTTCTGACTGACGCACAATCCTATTCGCTAAACTGAGGGAAAAATTAACGATTTTAGGTTTATTTAGGCAGCAGACTGAAGAATAATGTAATTTTGAAAATAAAAAGTGTATTTATTTCTCCGTGTTATTGCACTCTTTAGAGAAATGAAAAAATGTCTTCGGTGCATCAAAAAGATTATTTCGTTATATTAAAACGTGTTGGGTTATTAAGTTTTGTATAACTGACTTCATTTGTCATTTACAAAGAGTATTTTTGGCGAAAGATCTATAATTCAGCCAACAGCAATTTGACTTTATTTAATGGGATGTAGTCTGGCGCATAATTACGTATGTTTTACGTGTGTTAACTCTGGTAAATTTGTAACCATATAGTTTACAAACACTTCCAATGTTTGTCGTAAAACTTAGCTGTGCACCCGATTATGGACGATTGGGAAGATTTTGATTGGATGAAAACAAGAGGTTTATTTTTCTATCATAATGAGTTACCGAGTTTTTTTTTCAGGTTAACAGTTACATAATTGCAAGTGGTATATATATAAAAAGGAAATGAAATGGTAATGAAAATGACATTATTTTAATTTTATTCAAACACTTCATTTTTAAAAATCCACTTTTATGTGATTCACATTTCTTTTAATGAAAGTTAAAGACTTTTTGTGTGCAAACAATTTATTACATTTTTTTACCGTATTTACGCTGCTGTAATCCGAAGATAGAAAACTGCAGTAGGCCTGCTAGAAGACGTGTATTACAAAATATAATGCAACGTAGGGAGAAATTATATTTAAGCTACCAGAACCACACATAGCACCAAGCTGAGAAGCCGGAGTTCAAGAACTATCAAACGAAAGTGAATAATCCGAACATAAGTAATGTTCAGTGGTCAGTCTCTGCAATCATTGTAATTATCTCTCCTTTTAGTAGTGTGGTGACTAGAGAACATTTTAACATTTCTGATTATCACAACGGCCGTATTTTCTTCCCAACCTCTACTTTAAATATATACTGTAAAAAGAATTTCTTCTGAATAGTCCGAATTTTGCCTAACCCATAAGATATTATAATAGCTAAATAGTGTTCGCATAGTATTCAGCCAATGCGGAAAGATTTTCCCGGTGAAGGTGAATATTAATTTAAAATACAAGGTCGAATTCATAATTTTGTTTGATCAATGATCATTTGGAAAATGGACCAGCGAAGCGGGTGTAGCCTGCTAGTATAGATATAAAACCCAAATGGAAATTTCGTTCCGAACGCCTAGATTTCGAGTTCTACCGCATGGATTTTTACGGAACTTATACCGTTAGATAGGTATTGTTTCAGGGAAGTTTTAAGCTATAACACATCATTCTACCTAGATTAGTTATAGAATTATTACGGAAAATGCTGTTATTTTGGACTTTGTTACTTCATATTTCCTTAAATATCTGGGCTCCTATTGGTCGTAGAGCTTAGATCTCGCGCCAAAAGTAGCTCCGACGCACCCAAGCAAACTTTCCCCGCGATTATTTTGCCGTCTTCCAATTTCCTCTAACTCTATTAGGGGCCCGCGTAGGGCCCCTTTAAAATATTTTTCGTAGTAATTTCAGCAATTATCTTAAATTATTGGTTAAGACCGCCACCCTCCCGATTCATGTATCTACGGAAAGATTGCATGAAGGAGTTTCGTTCAGATACGCTTTCGTTAAGAATAGAGTGCGCTCCCTGGTGGTGGAATGTGGAACTAACATAACGCGATATTGTTAAAATTAGGAAATCTAACAATGCGATCTGTTTTAAACTTTGAGATAGTTCATAACACATAATCTATTATCTATTCTATCTATTCTATCTATTATATATATAAAATCCAAATGAAAATTTCGTTCCGAACACCGAGATTTCGAGTTCTACTGCATGGATTTTTACGGAACTTATACCGTTAGATAGGTATCGTTTCAGGGAAGGTTTTAAGCTATAACGCATCATTCTATCTAGATTAGTTATAGAATTATGACGAAAAGTTCTGTTATTTTGGGCGAAAGGGTTACTATTATTTTGTTGGCGAGAAATTTCGTTGATAAATGTATTGAAATGGCTGTACATCTCGGAAGAAAACTTTTATTAATTTCGTTTAAAAAAAAAAAAAAAAAAAAAAAAAAAAAAAAAAAATAGTTTTGACGAGTGGCAATATTATAAAACGACAATATCGAATTTAAAAATGAAAGGTAATGTTTTAATGCTTAAAAATTTATTCAATATGAAAGATTGCAGTTTTAAACTATATCTGGCAATTTATCGCTTGCGTCAGGTTAAAATAAAATGCATTAGCAAATCTGATAAGATAATATCTGAGTGACAATTTTGTTTTTGTTTTAGATTTCTTTTTATAATTTACTTTTTATTTTATTTAACTCATCTATCATGTGACTTTCAGAAGAAACTAGCAGATGTAATTATAAAAATGACTGTACTTGTGAGTTTCATATTGTCTGTTTATTTACGATTTCATTTTATCGCCAAACAATTTAATTTTAAGCCAAAAATGCATAAGCGTGACTTCGGTTTGAGTGACATTCACAATATTGGTTATTTTTCAAGTAGACGACTGCATTTTTTGAAAAATCTAATTCTACTTATATATATATATGTAATTCAAATGGAAATTTCATTCCGGCTGCTTAGAACTCGGGTTTTGCTGAACTTACACTGTTAGATAGGTAATTTTTCGTGGAAGGTTTTAGTACGTAACACGTCGTTCTACGTTCCTTGGAATCGCATTGTGGTTTAAAGTTCTTTTATGAGATGAACCTGATAATGAAAAATTAGCCTTTATAAAAGATTCCGCCGAATTATTTCTATGGAACTTGGACAGTTAATTAGATAATTTTCAAGGAAAGGTTTCAGTATAAACCATGTCCTTCTATGTTGCTTAGCCATACAGTTTTGGGGGAAATTCTGTAATCTGGTGAACTCAATTATCACAATTTAGCCTTTAAAAAAAGTTATAATAAACGGTTTTTGATAGAATTTGCATTGTTAATTTGGCAATTTTTCAGAGATAGTTTTAGTATATAATATATTGTTCGACACTGTTTAGTCATAGAGCAAATGGTAAATTCTGTAATTTTCAAATTTTTCAATTGCGAAGTGGAAGAAATGGGTTTGGCGAGAAAAGGAAAGTTTTTATGCATATTTTCTGTTCAATAATTATAGAATTTATTTACTATAAAGAAGACACTTATCCCTTTTTATATAAAAACAGAAGTAAATTGTATATAAATAACAAAAATATTAATATTCATAAATAAAAGGTTTATATATAGGAATACATATTTTAAAAAGCACAAAAGTTCATTTTATTTGTTTTCACAGCTGTTCATATCATTTGGTTTCAAATCTCACTTTCTGAAGCCCGAATTCCTCCAAGCTTTATAACATCTAACAATACCCATTGATCTAAAATCAGGAAAATTGGAAAGTAGATGTAGTTTGTAAAGTATGCCTTAATTAAGGAGATAAATTACGTAATCGAGCCCACAGACACTTGGCATATTTGGTACAGATAAGTTACATAATTGAGTCTACAGACAATTGGCATATGTTACGGGGCGTGATTTGGCGCACAATTAACTTAGGAAAAGGTTAAAATTGATTCTGTGTTTTTAAAGCGAACCAATTTTATAACCGAATTTACAGAGAATTGGCGAAATTTGAGAAATAGTTTTTTGGAGATATTTTGCTACATTTACGATATACCAACACCATACCAAAATGTACGCTATTGCGCCATTTATTTCAATCCTAAACCTGCAAACATATTTTGGTACTTTTCCAGTATAGGGATCTTGGCGAAATAGAGAAAATAGCATTGGCGGGGAAGGAAATTTGGACACATGTTTTCTGTCAACCAATTCGCTGTTTCATTTCATATACACAAGCATTTTTTTCTATGTTTATATAATTTATTTAACATAAAGATGCTATTTATCTAATTTTATATAGAAACAGAAGTAATTTGGGTACTATTTAGTTATCCAGTCGAACAATTTCGCTAAATTATATAAATCGCCAAATTATACAAATTGACATAATTTTTATTTTAAATAACGAAAGAACAAATAAATTAGTATAAAATTAATAAAAATACATTTATAACGTCGAAATAAACATCACTTGATGACATAAATACGTGTAACTTGCTTAAAGTCAAGTGTATGTGACATTTATGATAAACCATTATTGGCTTATAGTTTGGCGATAGATTTTTGATCGACGGGATAACTAAGAAGTAGTACCGTAATTTTGTATGTAAAAAGCATTAATAATATACATATATAAACAAACAAAAATTTCATCAAGTTTGTTTTCTTAACTGTTTATATCAATTAGCAATAAATCTCACTTTCGGATGTCCGAATTGCGCCAAGCTGTTTAAAAAAACGCCAAGGCGTCTATAGTGGAAAAGTACCAAATTTAATTGCAAACTGTGCCAAACATTGTGGCTTGCTATTTATTGAATGCGAATTTCTTTTGGCTTTAATCATCATTCAATCGTAACACTGCAAAAAAAATTAATTAACTGTTTTTTTAAATTAAAAATATTTTTTATTATTAAATAAAATTAAGTTATAACTTCATTTTTCACTGATTAAAAAGGGAAACGTTTACTGCAGTGCTAAGAGACACTTAGAATTTTATGTGTGTAGTTTAAATGGCGATTTTGAAAAAAAATATTTTATAATATCGGAACCCACACCAAATATGCTCATTTTACCGAGAATGTTTTGCTCAAAATGAAATACAATTGTTGTAGACATAATTGTAAATCTCAATACTCATGACTGAAAAGTCTTTAAAATTATTCAGCAGAGACAACTAGGAATAACTTACAGTTTCATAAATTTTAAGATTCAATATTCTTATCGATCTATTTACTTCTGCTTCTACTATATATACGAAATTAAAATGCAAATGGGAAATTCGTCCCGGCTGCATATAACTTGAGCTCACCTGACTTGATTTTGATGAGAATCGAAATGATAGTTATATACTTTTTCAGGGAAGATTTTGGCATATAACATATCCTTATACGTTGCTTATACATATAATTATGTTTAAAAGTTAGATAATCATACGAACCTGATTATGAAAGATTAGACTTTTTAAAAGATTCAGCAGAATGGATTTCGATTGAATTTGCTCTGTTAGTTAGATAATTTTTCAGGCAGGGTTTTAGTATATACTATACCCATCTGCATTTCTTAACAATAGTGATGTGGTGGAAAGTCCTATAATCAGTTGAATCCAATTATGAAAGTTTAGCATTTTTAAAAAGTTCTACAGAACGGATTTTGATAGGAATTCCATTGTTAGTTATATACCTATTCAGATATGGTTTTAGTATTTTGCATATTGTTCTACGTTGCTTAGTCATAAAATAAAGGCGGAAAGTTCCATAATCATGTGAAACCGATTATGAAAGATTAGACTTTTCAAAAAGTTCTAAATGGCGGATATTGATAATACTTGCTTTGTTGATTAGACAATGTTTGGGAGGTTTTAGTTTATTGCGTATCATTTTACTTTGCTTAGTTATAGAATTATGGGGAGAAAGTTCTATAATCAGATGGACACCAATATGAAAGATCAGCCTTTAAAAAAAGTTTTACTGGATGGATTTTGTCAGTTTGTTTGTTTGCTTTATTAGTTAAATAATTTTTCAGGTTTTGTTTTATTACATTGCATATTGTAATATCATTCTTTACCAAATCCTACTGTGATTAATCAATTAAAAGGGGTGAGATCTTAATAGCGGAAAATTTGTCTGCACATTAGAAAATATAATAGCACAATGGCGTTTATGTCGTTTTCTGCAGTACAAAAGGACATTTCAATAAGGTTCCAGATTGCTTTAAATCACAATGTCAAATTCACTGATACTTTTAGTTTGGTTCAAGATTCGTTTGGATAAACAGACCAGCGTAGCGGGCATAGCCTGCTAGTATCTATATTATAAAGGGCAAACATATCTGTGCGTAACGCATACGTCATTCTGCGAATGGCAACACTTTGAAATTTGAAATAAAATTTTGGTGTTGCAATTTTCTCTACTGCAAATTTTTAAACTTCTAAACATCGCATATTTTTAATTTTTACACCGTCGTATAATGAAAAAAAGGTTCTTTTAAATGCAATTTGTTTGAAAGCTGTATCTCAATTCATTTTCGAGATATTAATTTTTTTGTAGTTTTTAATACCATTATTCTTATCGTGGCAACAATACCCCATTTCTATTGAAAGTCATTGAAAGTGAACGGAAAATAGTCGAAAATAGGTGATACTGTATCTTTTTGTTGCCGTTTTTTCATAAAATCTGAAAAAAAAGTTGAAATTAAAATGTGGGCTATATCAAGAACATTGTCTGTTATTTTGTGATAATGACGTCATATGCATACTTTTCTGTAGCCGAAGTTTAAGATTTCATTGTAAAAAAGGATTGCTTTAGCGGATGCAAATGACGTCATTTTATAAGAAAGCGTGTATTTTAATTTTTAAACCTGAATTATGTTTTGTAGAAGTGCGTCATTTTCACAGCCCAACTGCTTTGAAATTCTTCACAGGGGAGAATGCTTCAGTTTTGAAAATAATGTAATCGAAATCACATACTCATAAAACGCAATGTTTTACAAAAATTTAGAGTGTCTTTATAGAAGCGAGGTGACATGCAAATAATAGCGATTTATATTACAGAAATTGATGATTCTCACCTGGATGGATTTGCTTCGCCGAGTTAGACAATCAAACAAATAATTCGTGGTTTAAAATATCATGTTCCTGAAGTGTTTGTCCAAAATTCTCTCGAATAATAAAATTTTATTGCTATTCTTTAAGACATAATTTTATCAAAATAACATAATTTGCTTAATTTAATTTTTCCTAATTTTATATACTCTATATATTTTAAACACAAGTGTGTTCTTTAGTCATCTGCTCTGAGCATTCTGCTGAACCAAATTTACTAATGAATTTTTTGACTGATAGCTGTTCATTGACTGATAGCTGTGTGCCGCACTTAGCTGTTTTTTTTTTAAATATCCCATAATTATATTTTTATTTTAAAAGTATTCTATGAAATTTCTTCAAAATGATGGTAATAAGATAGCTTTTATTATTGCAGAGAAAAGAGAAATAATGAGGTTTATTGAACTTTATTCATGTGATTATCTGATAAAAATTCTAAACTGTTGATAAAAATTGTTGCATAGGGTTTAGTGGAGCAAAATCCCATTAAGGATATAATACTTTGAACGGAAATTGACGTACTGCTTTTGAAAACACTCATTTTTCCTCATAAACTTTTTATATTGTTTTTCCTTCTGCATGTGTACTGATACTAAGTTTCAGACACTAGTCGAAATGTTTATGCTTAATTAAGTGAAAATGAAGTCATATTTAAAAGAAAACGATCATTTTCTTAGATAAAACTAAACATTGTAACACAAATGCGTCTAAAAAACATAAATTACGGAAATTTTTACTCTCCGGAATTGAGATTAAAATCTCAAGTAAAGGGAGCGCCTGTTCATATAAAAGATGTTGCTGACAATCGTGACTTCAAGTTTTGAGTTAAAATGATTTTTAAATGATCAAACAAAATACAAATTTTATAAAAATGATGAATATGGATATGAGAAGTGCGTATGCAAATTTTGAGAAGGTGAAAATTGCTGTTTTTCATTCCGGAATACCAAGCATAAGAGCCTCAGTGGATAACCCCATCCTAATAACTGATTTTTATTATATTTTACTGATTAAGTATCTATATTATAAAGAACAAACGTATATGTGCCTAACGCTGACGTCTTTTGGCGAATGGCAATACTTCACGATCAAATTTCGGTCTTGAAATTTTCGCTACTGCAATTTTTTAATCTTCTGACCATCCTACATTTTCAATTTTCGTCGCAGAGGGAAAAAATTTTCTTTCAAATGCAATTTGTTTAAAAACTGTATCTTAATTGACTGATGTATTATATTTTCTAAAATAATTTTTAAGCATGATTTTTTTAAAAGTTTATCTTATCCCGTGCCGGTTTTAATACATAATAATAATAAACATTTTGCACATAAAGCAACAAACATTTTCTACATTTGTTTCTGACTAATTTTGCATGATGAAATTAATACTTTCTTTATAAACAAATAAAAGAATAATATTAAAAAACCACCAATCTAACATATTTGTAAAAGACAAATTAACGAAATTAATACTTCTTTTATAAACAAATAAAAGAATAATATTGTAAAAACACAAATCTAACATATTTGTAATCGTACAATTTAAATTTTTAGATCACCAAATAGGATTTTTTTTTTTTCAAATGGAATTTGCTTGCAAAGTTCATCTCAGTTTACTGATTGTCTATGGTTTCAAAAACAATTTTAAAGCATGAAATATTTTTTAATTTATCTATATCGTGCGGAGCTCGATTACGAAAGATTAATCCGTTTGCCCTTAAAACAAAATGAAGAGTTCATCATTTTCTTACGGCTAATATCCATTAAAAAGAACTTCCCTATGAATAAATAAATAAAATAATATAAATAAAACACAAATTTAACAGACATGTATACGCTCTGAAATTATCAGAATATAAAAGGATGCCATAAGTAGCAAAATCTTGGTCAAATAACTCTTAGCATGCGGCTAATAAGAAAACATCGCTTTTGATAAATTTTAAAAATTTATTTGATTGTATAATTCGTATTTTCCATATGAAAAATGCTTTTTTTAATGTAAGTGGGCAATCTAAAAAGATTATTGCATATAAAAAAATTATTAATCTTCAATTAAATTTTTTTTTTACCTATATTCTTTAACCCGGGAAGCCCGGGTACGATCCCCTAGTCTATATTATAAAGGACAAACATATCTGTGCGTAACGCATACGTCATTCTGCGAATGGCAACACTTTGAAATTTGAAATAAAATTTTGGTTTTGCAATCTTCTCTACTGCAAATTTTTAAACTTCTCATCGCACATTTTAAATTTTTACACCGTTGTGTAAGGAAAAAAAATGCTCTTTTAAATGCAATTGATTTGAAAGCTGAATCTAAATTTATTTTTGAGATATTAATTTTTTTGTAGTTTTTGATACCATTTTTCTAATCGTGGCAACAAAAGTACCCCATATCTATTGAAATTAAACTGAAAATAGTCGAAAAGTATCTTTTTGTTGCCATTTTCTCATAAAACCTGAAAAAAATTGAAATTAAAATATGGGCTATGACAAGAATGTTGTCTGTTATTCCGTGGTAATGACGTCATATGCATTATAGACGAAGTTTAAGACTGTATTGTAAAAGTGGATTATTTTAGCGGATGAAAATGACGTCATTTTATAAAAAAGCGTGTATTTTAATTCTTAAATCTGAATTATAATTTGTAGAAGTGCGTCATTTTCACAGCCTAGCTGCTTTGAAATTCTTCCCAGGTGAAAATGCTTTACTTTTGAGAATAATGTAATCGAAATCACACACTGATAAAACGTAATGTTTTACAAAAAATTACAGTGTCTTTATAAAAGAGAGGTGACATGCAAATAACAGCGATTTATATTATAGAAATTGATGATTCTCGCCTGGATGGATTTGCTTCGCCGAGTTAGACAAGCAAACAAATAATTCGTGGTTTAAAATAATATCATGTTTTATCCAAAATTCTCTCGAAGAATAAAATGCTATTCTTTAAGACATTCTACTATAATTTATCAAAATAACATAATTTGCTTATTTTAATTTTTCCTAATTTTATATAATCTATATATTTAAAACACAAGTGTGTTTTTCAGTCATCTGCCCTGATCTTTCTGCTTAACCAATTTCACTAATATTTTTTTTAAACTGGAAGATCTTCATTTGTATATGTGATCGCACTATCTGTTTGTTTTTTTTAAATATCCCCACTTTCATATTTTAATTTTAAAAGCATTTTATGAAATTTCTTCAAAATGGTGAGAATTAGATAGCTTTCATTATTGCAGACAAGAGAGAAACAATGAGGTATTTTTATCTTTATTCATGCTATTTTCTGATAAAAATGCAAAATTGATAAAAATTGTTGTATAGGGTTTAGTGGCGCAAAATCCCATTAGGAGCAGAATATTATATTAGAATCATAATAACGGAAAATGACATACTGCTTTTGAAAACACGCATTTTTCCACATAAATTTTCTATATTATTTTTCCTTCTGCATGTGTACTGATACTAAGTTTCAGACACTAGGCGAAATGCTTATTTAAGTGAAAATGAGTCATATTTAAAAGAAAACGATAATTTTCTTAGCTAAAACTAAACGTTTTAACACAAATGCGTCTAAAAACATAAATTACGGAAATTTTTACTCTCCGGAATTGAGATTAGATTCTCACGTAAAGAGTGCGTCTATTCACATAAAAGATGTTGCTGACAATCGTGGCTTCAAGTTTTGAGTTAAAATGATTTTTAAATGATCAAACAAAATGCAATTTTTTTTTTTTAAATGATGAATATGGATATGAGAAGTGCTTATGCAAATTTTGAGAAGGTGAAAATTGCTGTTTTGCATTCCTGAATACCAAGCATAAGAGCCTCAATTGATAACCAGATCCTAATAACTTATCTTTATTATATTTTACTGATTAAGTATCTATATTATAAAGAACAAGCGTATCTGTGCGTAAAACTGACGTCATTTTGCGAACGGCAACACTTCACGATAAAATTTCGGTCTTGAAATTTTCGCTACTGCAATTTTTTAATCTTTTGATCATCGTACATTTTCAATTTTCGTCGCATAAGGAAAAAATTTACTTTCAAATGCAATTTGTTTAAAAATTGTATCTTAATAGACTGATGTATTATATTTTCTAAAATAATTTTTAAGCATGATTTTTTAAAAGTTTATCTTATCACGTGCCGTTTTCAATGCATAATAATAATAAACATTTTGCACATAAAGCAACAAACATTTTTCAGCCTTTGTTTCTGACTATTTTTGCATAACGAAATTAATACTTCCTTTATAAATAAATAAAAGAATAATATTAAAAAAACCCACCAATCTAACATATTTGTGAAAGACAAATTAACGAAATTAATACTTCTTTTATAAACAAATAAAAGAATAATACTGAAAAAAAACCCCACAAATCTAACATATTTGTAATCGTACAATTTAAATTTTTAGATCACCAAATAGGATTTTTTTTTCAAATGGAATTTGTTTGCAAAGTTCATCTCAGTTTACTGATTGTCTGTGATTTTAAAAACAATTTTAAAGCGTGAAATATTTTTTAATATATCTATATCGTGCGGATCTCGATTACGAAAGATTAATCCGTATGCCCTTAAAACAAAATAAGGAGTTCATCATTTTCTTACGGCTAATATCCATTAAAAAAAAGCTTCCCTATGAATAAATAAATAAAATAATATAAATAAAACACAAATTTAACAGACATGTATAAGCTCTGAAATTATCAGAATATAAAAGGATGCCATAAGTAGCAAAGTCTGGGTCAAATAACTCTTAGCATGCGGCTAATAAGAAAATATCGTTTTAGATAAATTTCAAAAATTTATTTGATTGTATAATTCGTATTTTCTATAAGAAAAATGCTTTTTTAATGTAAGTGGGCAATCTAAAAAAAATTATTGCATATAAAAAATTATTTTTTCAATTTAAAAAAATGTTTTCACCTATATTCTTTAACCCGGGAAGCCCGGGTACGATCCCCTAGTATATATAAAATCCAAACGAAAATTTCGTTCCGAACGCCTAGATTTTGAGTTCTACTGCATGGATTTTGACGGAACTTATACTGTTAGATAGGTATAATTTCAGGGAATATTTTAAGCTATAACACATCGTTCTACGTAGGTTAGTTATGGAATTATGGCGTTCTGTTATTTTGGGCGAAAGGGTTACCATTATTTTATTGGAGATGGATTTTTTGATAAATGAATTGAAATGGCTGTACATCTCCGAAAAAACTGTTACTAATTTTATTTAAAAGAAAAAAAAAGAAAAGAAGAGAGAAAATGAAAAAAAAAATTGACGTGTGGTAATATTGGAAAAAGAAAATATCTAATTTAAACATAAAAGAGTATGTTCATAATGCTTAAAAATTTATTCAATATGAAAGATTGCAGTTTTAAACTATATTTGGTAATTTATCTCTTGCGTCCGGTTAAATAAAATGCATCAGAAAATTTTATAAAATAATATCTGAGTGACAATTTTGTTTTTGTTTTTGATTTCTTTTAAATTTATTTTTTATTTTTATTTAACTCGACCATTGTGTGACATACAGGAGAAACTAGCAGACGTAATTATAAAAATGACGATACTTGTGAGTTACATATTGTATGTTTTTTGCGATTTCACTTTATCGCCAAACGATTTAATTTTAAGCCAAAAATGCATGAGTGTGCCATCGGTTTGAGCGACGTTCACAATATTGGTTATTTCTCAATAAACGACAGCATTTTCTGGAAAAACTCAATTCTACTTATATAGGGGAGACTAGGGAGTGTTGACCATACGGGAGGCTTGACCCACCCATCAGTTTTCATATTTAAAAGAATGTCAGAGTTTTATCAACAGGTGTCAACCAAAGCTACTGGAATGCTCAAGCAACAGTCTCTGTTTCATACAGATAATCGAAATAGGTGTGGAAAAAATCAATTATGAGGCGTTTTCAAACTAAAAGTTGTGTTTTTTAGAAATATTTTGTAAGCTTTTTTTAAATAAAATATATCATAGAAATTTAAGTCAGTACGTTTTAAGTAATGCAGAAATATTGAGCTTTTATTCCAGGCATAAAGATAATACAGTAAGTTAGGCTTAACATAACAATGTGCTATTCTTTAGAAAAGGGCTGTGTGGGGAGGCTTGACCCAGTTAATGTGAGCGAGGGTTGACCAGATGTTCAAGGTTCCCTTAACCTCTTGCGAGGCAAGCAATTACGTTTGTGAAATGTTGTGTTCCCACCGGAATCTTTGAAAAATTCTATTTCAAAATAAGGAAAAGCAATTTTACGGCTTTTTTCCACCAAAGTTAGAATAGTAAAATTTAATAAAAATTTCCTGGTGTAAAACTTCATTAATCGTAGGTGGTATATAATATATGCCGGTGCCCCTCAAGGGGTTAACCCATTCATGACGGGAAACGGGAAATCTCGTTTTCCTTTAAAAAACATGATTGACTAAGGATGTGGCTTCCACCTTACAGAAAATGCATTTATATCATGTTGTCCATATTTTGTTAGATTGTAAGGCATTTATATTAAATTCGTACATTGAAAGATATTTATCGATGCATAAATTTGGGAAACCAATCTACAGGGATGAGATTTCCGTGTTTTTGCACACCAGTATATTCTTATAGAAAATGTTGGTCTGTTAAATCGCAAAAATGTTCCGATTAAATGAAATATCATTTTCTCTAACAAAATACTTGTGTGCAAAAATTCGGAAATCTCATCCCTGAATATAGAACACCAATTTATAAAAGACTTTCAAAACAGGGAGGACCTTCTACTGTTTTAAAATTCAGATTTGATAAAAATTGCCCTTCGGTAATGTGTTAATTAAGGGATTTTGGAAATCTTTTTATTGTACACTGTGCATAATGAAAGATTAATGGTTATATATAAAAATGAATGTAAATTTATTCTGCAAAGCTACAGTAAAATGGGGTGATGGAAAAGAAAACGTTGAAATCTTATTAAAGAAAGGTGTGAAAAATTGCTGTCTATCCACTGCAAGAAAAAAATTAATGAAATATAAATGTGAAAATTGATAGGAACTTTTTCCATTTAAATATTGCTTACAATAGGTAAATAGAAGTAGTGGAAAAGACTACAAAGTATGAAAGCAGCAGTCTTAACCGTTTCAGGGAGAGTGGTATGGTTATGAAATCACTTAATTCTAATTCCCAAATGCTACAATGGCACCAGAATTTTGCTAAAACCTTTCCAATTTAATAAGTATGTGAAATATAGCTTTTTAACTATTTCCAAATAAATTTATCTGTATATTCCGGTGTCAGTCATTTATTTCAACATTCTAGTACCAAAAGTACTTTGCTCTGAAAGGATTAAAATATGTTAATCAGGGTTCGTACGGGTACCGTTATTTTCAAGGTCATATATCAGTATTTTTTCATAGAAAAATTAATCTGGTTTACACACGCGATACTTCGCCTTATTCAGAAAGAGATTTTCTATAAGAAAATACTGGTACCGAAGAATTTCTTAGTTAGAAAATTCAAGGACCCGTATGAACCCTGTTAATGATAAGTTAAGTACTCATGCGGCTGCAAAAGAACATAGCATTGATCGAAAAACTTTAGGAAGGTATGTAATCGAATTTCAACATGGTGAATAGAGTGAGATGAAGCCAAATTATGGGACAGTTGTCAGGTGGAATGTCACAAAAAGTAGGACAATGAGACAAAAAATGGCGGAACAGTGGATACAAAATCCGGGCATAATGATGCATGAAACCCTATGAAAACGGAACCTGTCTCTAGTGGAATACTGTCTTAAATGTTAAAATTTCATTTTTCCTGTAGTACAATTATACCTGCTCAGAAAAATCTTTTTAAAACAAAATGTTTCTCCTCTGACATGCGATTGCGCCTAAACAGGTTTATTCAAGTATCATATTTTCAAAAAAAAATTTTATAATAATTAAAATATATAG
Source organism: Maratus speciosus (assembly GCA_963932465.1). Taxonomy (NCBI): domain Eukaryota; kingdom Metazoa; phylum Arthropoda; class Arachnida; order Araneae; family Salticidae; genus Maratus; species Maratus speciosus. Next base: position 152,363,433 of record OZ010797.1, read on the forward strand.
CATAAAGTTGTTTTTCTTTTTTAAACTGATTTTATTTCTCTTCACAAATATTTCAATATAAAACAAAGTAGGTCAACCCTCCCACATGTGGGTAGCCTTGACCCATAATTTTCTCATGATTAAAATCAATCATTTTTTAAATTCCTCATATATTACACTTGTGTAGCAATTTTATTTTGATAACTGATTATATAACGATTAAAATGATATGTAAAACTTTATTCTACGTTCAATATTTAAAAAATAAAAAATTATTTTGTAAAAAGTGGGTCAACCCTCCCTAGTCTCCCCTATATATATATAATTCAAATAGAAATTTCATTCCGGCTGCTTAGAACTCGAGTTCTGCTGAACTTACACTGTTAGATAGGTAAGTTTTCGGGGAAGGTTTTAGTACATAACACGTCGTTCTACGTTGATTGGTATTGAATTATGGTTTAAAGATCTTTAATGAGATGAACCTGATAATGGAAAATTAGCCTTTTTAGATGATTCTGCCGAATGTATTTCGATGGAACTTGGACTGTTAATTAGATAATTTTCCAAGGAAGTTTTCAGTATACACCATGCCGTTCTGTATTGTTCAGTCATACCGTTTTGGGGAAAATTCTGTAGTCTAGTGTACGCAATTATCCCAATAGCCTTTTTAAAAATTAAAATAAACGTTTCTTGATAGAATTTGCATTGTTAGTTTGGCAATTTTTCAGAGATAGCTTTAGTATATAATATATTGTTCGACACTGTTTAGTCATAGAGCAATGGGTTAAATTCTGTAATTTTCCAATATAGTTGCGAGGTGGAAAAAATGGGCTTGGAGAGACAAGGAAAGTTTTCATCCATATTTTCTGTTCAATACTTAGATAATTTATTTACTATAAAGAATACATTTATCTCTTTTTTATATAAAAACAGAAGTAAATTGTATATAAATAACAAAAATATTAATATTCAAAAATAAAAATTTATATAGGAATATATATAGGAATACATATTTTAAAAAGCTTAAAGTTCATTTTATTTGTTTTTATAGCTGTTCATATCATTTGGCCACAAATCTCACTTTCTTAAGCCCAAATTGCGCCAAGCTTTTTAACATCTAACAGTACCCATTCATCCTAAAATCAGGAAAATTGGAAAGTAGATGTAGTTTGTAAAGTATGCATAAATTAAGGAGATAAATAACGTTATCGAATCCATAGACACTTGGCATATTTGGTACCGATAAGTTACATAATTGAGTGTACTGACAATTGGCGTATGTTACCTGGCGTGGTTTGGCGCATAATTAACTTAGGAAAAGGTTTAAACTTATTCTGTGTTTTTACAGCGGAGCTATTCTATAACCGAATTAACACAGAATTGTCGTGATATGAAAGAAAACTTTTTGGCGACCTTTTCCTATTTTTACGTTATACCAACACCATACCAAATTGTATGCTATTGCGCCATTTATTTCAATCCTAAATGTGCAAAATTTTTTGGTAATTTACAGTATAGGGATCTTGTCGAAACAGAGAAAATAGCCTTATCGGAGAGAAAATTTGGAAACATATTTTCTGGCAACCTATTCACTGTTTCATTTCATATAAACAAACAAGCATTTTTTTTCTGTTTATACAATTTATTTAACATAAACATGCAATTTATCTAATTTTAATTAGAAACAGAAGTAATTTGTATCTAACAAACATTTATAATATACATATATAAACAAACAAAAAATTTCATCAAGTTTGTTTTCTTAACTGTTTATATCAATTGGCAATAAATCTCACTTTCTGATGCCCGAATAGCGTCAAGCTTTTTAAAAAACGCCAAGGCGCCTATAGTGGAAAATAAAAGTACCAAATTTTATTGCAAACTATGCCAAACTTTGGGGCTTGGTATTTATTGAACGCGAATTTCTTTCGGCTTTAATTATTATTTATTCGTAACACTGCAAAAAATTATAATTTACTATTTTTTGAAAGTGGAAGTATTTTTTATTATTAAGTAAAATTAAGTTATAACTTCATTTTTCGCTGAATAAAACATGGAAATGTTTACTGCAGTGCCAAGAGACACTTAAAATGTTATGCGCGTAGTTGGCAATTTTGAAAAAAAAAATTTTTTTAAATATTGGAACCCACAGCAAATTGGCTCATTTTAACGACAATGTTTTGGTACAAAGTGAAATACATTTGTTGTAGACATAATAGTAAATCTCAATACTCGCCGATTGAAAAGTCTTTAAAATTATTCAGCAGAGACAACGAGAAATAACTTGCAGTTTCAAAAATTTTAATAATCAATATTCTTATCTATCTATCTCTACTTTTGCTTCTACTATATATACTAGAGTAAAATGGAAATAGGAAATTCGTCCCGGTTGCATATAACTTGAGCTCACCTGAATGGGTTTTGATCATAATGATAGTTAGATAATTTTCCAGGGAAGATTTTAGTATATAACATATCGTTCTACGTTGCTTATACATAGAATTATGTTTTAAAGTTATATAATCAGACGAACCCGATCATGAAAGATTAGCCTTTTTAAAAGATTCGGCCGAATTGATTACGATTGAATTTTCACTGTTAGTTAGATAATTTTTCAGGCAGAGTTTTAGTATATACTATACCCTTCTGCATTGCTTAATAGTAGAGGTGTGGAGGAAAGTTCCATAATCAGTTGAACTCGATTATGAAAGTTTAACATTTTTAAAAGTTCTACTGAACGGATTTTGATAGGAATTTCATTTTAGTTAGATATATATTCAGACATGGTTTTAGTATTTTGCATATTATTCTATGTTGCTTAGTCATAAAGTAATGGTAGAAAGTTCTATAATCATATGAAACCGATTATGAAACATTAGACTTTTCAAAAAGTTCTAGATGGCGGATATTGATAATACTTTCTTTGTTGATTAGACAATGCTTGAGGAGGTTTTAGTTTATTGCGTATCATTCTACGTTGCTTAGTTATAGAATTATGGGGCAAAGTTCTATAATCAGATGGAATCCAATATGAAAGATCAGCCTTTAAAAAAAGTTTTACTGGATGGATTTTGTTAGTTTGTTTGTTTGCATTATTACAAGTAGTTATATAATTTTTCAGGGTTTGTTAGGTAGCTTTCATTACAAAAAGCTACCTATTGCAGCCGTTCGGAGGAAAGTGATTTCAAAAAAATTTTGGTATATTTTCATCGATCATGACCCCCAGACCCCGAAACCACCTTCCGTTCAAAATTGATATATATACATATATATGCATATATATATATATATATATATATATCTGACCTTTGTCACACTGTAACTCTCGTATTTATGAACCGATTTCGATGTAATTTGGCGTGTACATAGTGCATACCAATGTCTCGACCGAGTTCGTTGGCCAGCTTCATCCGCCGTTTTGTTTCAAAATGTCGGCCATTTATAATTTTTAAAAAAATTTAAAATTTTAAATGTGGTACCAAAATATTTAAAATGGAAAAATATTTTTTTCTTATGCATTTGATCTTTATACAAAGATTCCGGAGCAGTTTTTGTTTCGTCTATATCTTAAAAAATGGCTGAGTTATAGCATTTTGAATTTCTAGCATGACTGACATTTTGAAACGTCCTGAATTTTGTCACGCGATAAAAAGCATATTTATGAACCGATTTCGATGTAATTCGGTGTGTACATAGTACATACCAATGTCTCGACCGAGTTCATTGGCCAGCTTCATTCGCCATCTTGTTTGAAAAGGGTTGCCATTTAAAAAAAAAATTAAATTTAAAATGAGGTATTAAAAAATTGGAAAATGAAAAAGATTTTTTTTATGTGATTGACCTTGATAGAAAGATTCCGGAGCAGTTTTTTTTTCTGAAAATTTGTTCTTTTGTTTAGATCTTAAAAAATGGTTCAAGTATAGCACTTTGAATTTCTAGCATGGCTAACATTTTGAAACGATCTTGTATTTGTCACTCGATAACACACGTATTCGCCAATTTCAATGTAAGAAGGCATGTGGATAGTATACATCAATATCTCGTCCAAGTTCGCTGGCCAGATTCATCATCCATCGTGTTTCAAAATGACGGTCATTAAATTAAAAAAAAAATTATAGTTAAAGTGAGGTGCAAAATATTAGGAATTGAAAAAGGTTTCTTTCTTAAGTATTTGACCTTGATATAAGGATTCAGGAGCATTTTTTGTTTGTCTTTATCTTAAAAAAATGGCTCAGATATAGCAGTTTCAATTTCTAATGTGGGTGACATTTTGAAAAATCTGATTTTTTGCCTGCGACAGCACTCGTATATATCAACCGATTCCGATGTGAGTGAGCATGTGCACAGCAATTACTAAGGTCTCGACCAAGTTCACTGGTTAGCCTCATCCACCCTGTTGTCTTCAAATGGCAGGCACTTTAAGAAATCGTCGAATTTGGCAGCCAAATATAAGTTACTTTAAAGAAATCAGCTTGGATAAAGCTGACTAATTTCGCGAAATTCTCATTCATGATATTGATAAAAATTAGTATTGAATCTCCTATATTCGGTTTCCACTAATTTGAGCTTCGTGTGTTTGAATAATATAAGTTGGCTTTTTTTAAAATAAGGAATATGAAAGCTACCTCTTCCTCCCGGCACTGGCCGGAAGGACTTTTTTATTATATTGCGTATTGTACTATCTTTCTTTACCAAATCCTACTGTTATTGATCAACTAAAAGGGTTAAGACCTTAATAGCTGAAAATTTGTCTACACATTAGAAAATATAATAGCACATTGGCGTTCTTATCGTTTTCAGCAGTGCGAAAGGACATTCCAGGTAAGGTTCCATATTGCTTAAAATCACAATGTCAAATTCAAGGATACATTTTGTTTAATTCAAGGTTCATTTGGATAAGCAAACCAGCGTAGAGGGCATAGCCTGCTAGCTAGTATTAAAATAGGTAGTTAAAATGGGCGTACTCTGGATAAATAGCTATTTTGCGAACAAGCTAGAGCTCTAAACATTACACGGAATCCTTTTATTTTAGATAATTTTCATGATTTAAAATTATCTTAATTGTAAAGAGCATGTATAAAATTTTTATTTACATATTTTAATTTCACAATATAATTTTAATTTCATTTATTTATTTATTTTAGCTCAAATCTTTGCCTGTGCTAAAAGCAAAATAACTGATATTTTTGGATCTTTCGAGCCTTTACAATAATGTATTCTGGAATGGAATCATAAACATTTTGGATTGTAACTTTCAACGAAATAAACATTTTATTTCTTTAACATTGTATTTACCTGTATAAGCCCTTATATACTCTACACAAAAAACGTGCTTAAAATTCTAAGATCATTGAAAAAGAACCAATCATGATAGTTACCATGTGAAACTATCGAATGTTATACTAACTGTTTTCCGCGATAGCCCGGCGGTTACGAAGTTGAATTTGGAATCAACTGGAACTGGGAGAAAGCTGAAAATTGTTTTAATCTCTTTAGTTTAGGTCTGGAATGAATGCATTAAGTTTTCCTCCCTCGTACTAGATGAGTACTAGAAAATGTGTACAGATTTATAGTAAAAAAAAAAAAAAAAAAAAAAAAAAAAAAAAACACGTATTTATTACTTACCACAACGATATCTCAAAACAAATAACTCTATCAAAATATTGTTATTGCAAATGTTGTAGAGCTTAAAGCTCTAAATAAAATGACTACCCGCACTGATTATTTTTACTATGCTCACATCTGTGTCGCAAATCTCACAACAGTATTTCAAAGTGTTGCCTAAATCATTAAGCAAGATCTTGAAACCACAACAGACAAGTTATTCGTCCACCCTGCCGCCAATTTTCACATACATGTTTTTTTTTTAATTTTTTGAAATCTTCACAATATTCTTGTAACTATTTTAAGACTTTGTTTTAGAGGGAACAAATTAATAACTGAAATAATGCATTTTTTCATAAATTTAAGCATATTTCTAAAATAATTCTTAGATGACTGGAAATATTGTTTGTTATTTCCGATATTTTGTTTGAAAATGGAGTGGTATTTAATATAACGCATTATTATTTAGAGTGAATAAAAGTACGTACGTATTAGAATTAAGGAGGTTAAATATAAAATGGCAGGATTAGGATATGGAGGGGGCGGGGGGGTTGCGGGCGGAGGAGCAAACAAAGGAAAATGCAAGAGTCTTGTTTTTAGCGGGAATTCAAGATCAACAAACAGAATGACCTTAAATTTGAGTATGTTACGGAAAAGAGTAAGATATTTTAAATAAAAAACTTTTTGATAGATTATCATAGAAAAATATACGAAAGTAATAAGTTATATTCATAAAATTTTAAAAGCTTCGAAATGTTATAAAAAACATTCATCATCTTTACGTTAAAAAAAAAGTCTTATTTTTAAAAAAATGATCAAGCTTTTAGGATGGCGATAACAATTGCAAAATGACATGTAAGGCAAAGATTTTCCTCGATAACTACTGAAGTGACTTCAATACGTTTTTGTATTAGTTTTTGCAGAAGCTATACTATAAATTGAATTTGTGGTGGTAAACAATAAAAAAATGCAACTGATATGTTAATTTGAGAAGATAAAACTTTTTTTTCAATATCGCTTAACATTCTAATTTTATTTTATTTCTTTTAAAAACGATGAATTTATAAATTAATCTCTGAAAAAAAAAAAAAAAAGAAAGAAAGCATTCTTATGTTATCATGTTTTGATCGCTGATGTCGTTTTTAAATCTGAACGTCTTATTGAACAAAGCAAAAATTTTGTAAATTTAAGATCTGTAAGAAAATTATCTTCTCTTAAGTATAATAACTAAATTCAATTTTAAAATATGAACTATTAAAAAGTGTTAATTCGATCAAAGGGGGCTGCGTAACACTATTTTATGATTTACTTTCTACGTCGAATGATTTTTACAATTCAATTCAGCTTGTCCTGTGATTGATGGTAGATTTATGTTCTACCACGTGATGTAGTATTCAAATTATTCATTTTCCTCCATCCTGCAAAATCCAAATCTCTCTCCATCAAAAAATATATTGTTTGATTTCGTTAAAAGGTACTTCAGTACGGGGGGCTACAACAATTTTTTATCGTTATCCTGAAGCTATTTCAGCAAAAACTACAAAATAAGCAGAACATATTTGATGAACATAGAGGTACATAGGTTATCATGTTATGTTTGATAAGTCGATGTCATCCACTATGTCACAAGAAAAATTTCTATCAAATGGTAATGAGAAGAAACTGCTTATAAGTATGTTATGTGTGCAGTTTCAAAAAGAAGATTTCATTGTGAAATAACCCGATGAAGATACTGACTATCTGATAATTAAAAGTTCTTTGAAAATAGAAAACTGGTCACAATGTGTCGTAGTACTTTAGGAAGCATCGACTTCTTGATAATAATAGCAGCATCCACTATTTCAGAAAACATTTCCTTATTGGC